>JAQPZY010001225.1:600000-1200000 GCA_029931535.1 Margaritifera margaritifera | reverse complement strand
TTTGAGAAATTTAATAAAATACTGTGGGTTGTGGGGTGTTGATACCATTTCCACTCATTACATTAAGTTCTGGAATGGCCCTAATTTTTTTCAATATCTATACTTGCAAAGTTGGATTCTGACATCATTTACTTCAACATTTTAAATCGAATTTTGTTTTTAATATAAATTTTGTTATAGAGGTTTTATAAAAAAAATATTTTAACTTTATGAAGAGATGAAACTGTAATCAAATATTTCTTTTGTCTTTATTAGGCCTTAGACTATAAATAACAATAATGTCCTGCCGTTTATTGCATTTTTGTCATGTTGACTTCAAATAAAACTTATCTCTTACAAATTACTTATTTTATAAGACCTGCAAAATGTTATGACATCAATGAAGTAAGATAAAATGTGTCACACTAATTAGCGAACAAAGGTAAAAGCCAATGCAAATATATATCCATGTCAACGTGCCTGTAGTTGTTTATTTCGATGTACCATTATTATTTCTTTCTTTTTTTAAGAGATAATGATAAATGATCGTTTTACATGGATCTAAAAAAAATTTAATTCACTGGTTTATCAATGATATCCTTATAAAACGCTTTTATCCATCCAACTTTGGATACATGTTAACATGGCGTAAAGAACATAAAACACTCCTTTCAATCACTCAAGAAACTTTGTATAAAAATTGTTTATTTATTTATTGTAACTTTAATATTTTTCCTAAACATAATTAAATTATTAATTGATAATAAATAAAAAAAATTATTTATCATAGATCAGAATAAGTACTAGGTTTTTTATTCTTACATGACAATCAGACATATACGATATAAATTTAATGTGTGTTTATGGTTTTTTATTCTTACATGACAATCAGACATATACGATATAAATTTAATGTGTGTTTATGGTTTTTTATTTTTACATGACAATCAGACATATACGATATAAATTTAATGTGTGTTTAATACATAACAAAAGCTTTTCTTTTAAATTTTAAAATTTTAAAAAAAAAAAACTATTACTGAAGTCATGCTAAAAATTCTGATTTAATTAATAAACACCCAACTTTGCAACAACAGAAAGATTCTGTTATTTTGTTCTCTTCTAGTGAAATGTCTACCTGAAGTTTGTGAGGATGTTCGTTCTTTCTCATAGACCACCAGCAGCATGCTGTAACTTTCACCTGATTTTTGCTATCGAAAATCCTAACGTCATGAATTACCCTTGTGTGTAATAGTTCAAGCCTTTCTTTAACACACAATCCGATAGATTCTTGCAATTAGGAAGGTAAGTTATAGAAATATTGTCGGGAATATTTTCCAATGAATCCATTGCTGATGCTACTGAATCGCAATATTGACAATAGCTTGTGAGCTGGAGCAATTGTAACTAAGTGGGTGGAGCTTATCGTTCGATGCTGGAACTATCAATTCATTTAAAACCCATTAATTTACCACCTGCAGTAAGTCCTTTAGGGATGTAGATGGAATCTATAAACTGGCCAGGGAGAATCAACTCTGGAGTGAAAGTTACACCCTATAGTGAAAGAAGCACTGCTAAAAACAGGAGATTTCAGAGCCATAGTTCACTTAACAACACTCAACAGCACCCTACAGCAGCACGACTGAAATATGTGCAGATTATTCCAGCATTAACATTCCAGATCCAAATTTCATTTACAGTGAAGTTTGCCCTAGTAAATACCTCTATGTAAAGCTCACTTGTTCATAAAGGACACATCTTAACCCCCTTACTCAAATATTTTGCCTCGATGTAAAGCTCACTTGTTCATGTAGGACACATCTCAAACCCCTTACTCAAATATTTTACACTCTGTGTAAAGATCACATCAAGGGCACATCTTAACCCCCTTACTCAAATATTTCACCTCTATGTAAAGCTCCCTTGTTCATAAAGGACACATCTTAACCCCCTTACTCAAATATTTTACCTCTATGAAAAGCTCACTTATTCATAAAGGACACATCTTAACCCATTTACTCAAATATTTTACACTGTGTGTAAAGCTCACATAAAGGGCAAATCTTAAACCCCCTTACTCAAATATTTCACCTCTGTGTAAAGCTCACATAAAGAGCACAACTTGACCCACTTACTGAAATATTTTGCCTCTATGTAAAGCTCACTTGTTCATAAAGAACACATCTTAAGCCCTTTACTCAAATATTTTACCTGTATCTAATGTTCATAAAGGATATAACATCTGAATTCCCTAACTCAAATATTTTACCTCTGTGTAAAGTTCATCGATTCATAAAAGACACATCTTAACCCCCTTACTCAAATATTTTACCTCTATGCAAAGCTCACCTTTGTTAACATATAAAATTGACCTTGAAAGTCAAGTAGGTCTATACTTTGTTACTAATTTTAGCAAGACCATAAAGTTTATTACTTTTAAAGTAATACAAACTATATTTGTAACCAACCGCTATCTTGTCGCATAACCAGAATTGACTAAACAATGTCACAGGTATGGACATTAATTACTGCTTTCACAGGTGAAGAGCTTACTAATATAGTGGCATCCAGTGCATTGAAAAAGTTATTGATTGCAGAAAAGAAATGACAAGATTATCCCTATCAAAGGTGCAAAAAAGCAGCAACACTTTGGTAAATTCAAAATTATCCATACTTTTTTGATTTAATAAGATTGATTTCTCACAAGCAGTTCATTTTCCTTTAATTAATGCACACCCCTCAATTTCGACAAAATCACATAAAAATATCCCTTCCTGAGCATATGCATTAATCCCATCATGCCTCCATGGAGGGAAGTGGTGGCTTAAACTCACCTAGAACATTATGATTTTCTTAGAATTTCCCACCATGTATGCTTAGTGTATCATTACTTTGTGGGTGAAATCAGCCTCAAATTTCGATTTTGCAACTTCTTTATCAGTGCAACTATACTGGGTGGGAGTGCGCCTCCAAAGTGGAGAGCCGTCAACAAAGACAAAGGGAGCTAACTCCTCAAGTATGTACATACACATGATGGGGACAATTTTATGACATTGTCAGTGTGCACTTATTGTGATGGTCTTTACTTTCCAGAAATTTACCTAATAATAATTTTTAAATGTACAGTGTGCATATTATGTCAAATACAGTACCAAATCTTAAATTGGGTTTTTCAGCTTGAGTTTCATGATTGAAAAGTTGTTGAGAATATCCTACAACCTCACCAATGTTTACTTGTAAGATAGTGACAATACGTGTACATCTACAAACTGTTACCTGCAACAGTACTTTATTTTCTTGACAAAAAGGCCAGGGCCTGCATGTCAAGACAACAATCAAATCACTGCTGTAAAATGTGGTATGGGGAGAGGGGGGGTAAAACTAATTTTATTAATGTAATACTTACCTGTCACTATCACCTTGATTACCATCCAGGATGTTAAGTCCCCTTGTCCAAGCTCATAATTTCAACCACCCATTAAATGGAAATTTCTGTTCTAGAAATCAAGATGAAAACCCAAAACCAGTCTGACTATTAGGGGTGAAACGATACACCTGTGCCGCGAATCAATACGATTCCCGAAACACAGCCTACAATACGATACATTATCGATGCTCAGTTTAAAGAATAAAAAGGCAACCGACTAATAATTATTCATTACTGCTGAAGATTAAAGTAGCTTATACAGGGTAAGTATTGTTTTGTATCGATTCTTCACATCTTGTATACAGAAAAAGTATCGATGCATCGATATATCGATGAATCGTTTCACCCCTACTGACTATACCACGTCATTGCCTCAATCATTATGCTCTTCCTCTCTGACTCAGACCTAGACTATTCTTGGGCCATCAAAGTGAGGTGGGTGAAGGGAATCTTGCAATAGTGACAGGTAAGTATTACATTATTAAAAGTAGTTTTACCCCCCCCCCCCCCCTCAAAGAAAGCTACATTTTAATAACAGTAATACATTAATGTCACCCTTAAGGTAGGTTTGTCCAATACTGTAAGTTGGCAGCAGATTTTGCCACTTTTTGTGCCATAACTATTGGGCCAAGGAAAAATGCCTTCGCTCTGGTGCGCCAAAGAATGAAGATAAAAGGAGAAAAAAATAGTGAGACTAGGGATCTCTCTAGGGAGTGGGGCTACCGAAGGAAGCTAGTTTCTTGCCAAGAAATCTGGTTGAGAAAGGAGAGAAACAGACTCAATTGCTTCTGAACCATAAACAACCTTTTTCTATAGACAAGGCACGAATCTCACTCCTTCTTCTTGCAGATGCTAAGGAGAACAGGAAAAGAGTTTCAAGGGTAAGGTTATCAAAGGCAGTTTCACCCATTGGTTCATAAGGGGGTTCAGACAAAGTTCACAATAAGCACGAGAGATTCCATTTAGGCATTAGTGAGCAAGATACCCATCTCTGCAGCTCAAAATACTTGACAAGATTGGAAAGATGGGAGTCCAAACCAATGGCTGGACCCTTAAAGAACTTGAGCATGTTGGACAGGACTGACCTATAACCCTTAATAGTTGAAACGAAACATTCTCTCTCTTTAAACCGGAAGTGAAGAAAGTCTGCAACTGCTCTCAGGAGGGGCCAGCTAGAATTAACACATTTCCTACTGCACCAATCACGAAAGATTCTCCACTTTGCATCATAGACCTTGGACACAGACTGTCTCCTGGCATGGACGATGCAGTTGGCAAACTTGCTTGAAAACTTGTCCTAGCAGATAGATCACTTGAGATGAGCCAAGCATGAAGGTTTAGAATCTGTGGCTGTGACAGCAGTTCCCTCCTCTGAGGTAATGTCCTGGGCAGGTCGAGTAGATCGTTGAACCACAGTTGTAAGAGCCACAGAGGAGCAATCAGAATGAGCTCAGCAGTGGAGGTCCTGACTTTGTGGAATCATTCTGAAAGGTGGGAAGGAGTAGGTGAATCTCACCTTCGACTGAAGACATCCACTGCCCATGCCCTCTGGACTTTGTTGTTCAGTCTCGTTGCAAACAAGTCCACCAGGGGTTGACCCTCCAATCTGAACCAGGACCCTGATATAGATTGGTGCAGAGACCATTCCATGAGGACTACTTTGTGTCTCCTCAACAGACTGTCCACCAGAATAGTTTTCTTGCCCAGAATATGATGAACGCAGAGGGTAATATCCTCTGAGGCTGCCTAGCTAAGGAGGTTCCAAACCTCCACTCAAGGAGAAGAAGCTTGTGTACCTCATTGTTGCCTGAAGTACACTACTACTAACGTGTTGTCAGAAAATGAGTCACAAAATGACTCCTTATTTAGTTCATACATCCCCTGTAGGGCTAAAAATACAGCTCTCATTTTCAAATTGTTGATGTGAATGGTAGCTTCTTCCTGGGACCATGAACCCTGAAGAACTATTCCTTCTGACTCCAAGTGAGCACCCCAACCCAAATCTAACACATTTGTGCACAATAGGAGTGGGGTTTGGGGGCAGGGGGTATGCATTGGGACTCCAGCCAGAAACCGGTCCCAATTGGCCCACCAATTCAAGTGGTGATGAAATTCTTACCCCAGAGGAATTGGAGCCAACAGGGGATCCTTGAGCTGTTTCCCGTTCGCTAGTACAATCTTCCCAGGGAAACCAGGTCCACCGCAGAGTTCAAGGTTTCCAGGAGGGATAGATATAGGCAAGCCAACAATGAGGTCTTGGCCTGAAGCACCACCAAAAGAGCCAGGATTCTCTCTATCCTGTCCAGTGAAACACAAACTCACTAAATGAAATCCTGAGAAGGGATTAGCTCTGATTTCTTTAGGTTCAGATTGAGTTCTAGCCAGGTCACTTTGGATCAGCATCGGGACAGACCTTGCAAGAGGGACTCTTTGAAGCCATTGTGCATCAACCAGTCATTGAAATACTGGAGGATAGGGATCCCCAGAGCCCTCAGGTGGGCAGCAACTACTCCCATCACCCTGGTAAAAACTCTGAGAGCCGAGACTAGGCCAAACAGCAGAGCTTGAAATTAAGAAACCTCCTGGTCCAGGCAAAACTGGAGGTATATCCTGTGAGGCAGAAAAACTGGAATGTGAAGATACACATCCTGAAGGTCAATGGAGAATGCCCAGTCACCTGGCCTTAAGGTGTTCCTGACTGAGGCGGTAGTCTCCATCTTGAATGGGTCCTCTAGAAGGAACATGTTTAGGGTGGAAAGATAGATGATCAGAGGAAACTTTCTGCCTTTTTGGAGACCAGGAAAATCCGGGAGTAGTCATGGGGTCCTTCCCAGAGGAGGATGTTCCTGGAAACAAATCTGGTATCCTTTCTTTAGTATCGAAAGGACCCATGTATCTCTGGGCAACCATATTTTGTCATGATCTTCCTAAGGCCCCCATGACTAACTGTGTCAAAGGCTTTTGTCAGGTCAACGAAAGTCATGTACATGTTTGAGTTTTGTTCCGGCATTTCTCTCGGAGTTGACAAGCTGCAAACACCATGTCTATGGTCCCTCATCCTTTCCTGAAGCCACACTAACTCTCAGGCAGGAGCCCTTGATCAATGTGATGCACAAGGTGATTCAGCATAATTCTGGCAAGGATTCTGCTGGCTACTGACAGCAAAGAGATGCCCCAATGGTTGTCACAGGATTGTCCATTGCCTTTCCACTTGTACAAGTGGACGATGGATGCATCCTTGTACTCCTGGGGTACAGTTATAAGAGTCCACATTGACTGAAAGAGTTTCTGACCCATGTGCAAGCCTGCAACTTTGTAGACTTCTGCTGGTATAGCATCTGTTCCATGTTGAAGGCTGCCTTCTTAGATGATGGAGCCAATGTTTCTCATTCAGTAGTCTCCATATGTCAGCATCATTGTCATCAAACCAATCTTAATGTTTACGTGTGGTGGGATTTAGAGTTTTAGATGCAGCCTAGTATAGTCTCTAAAGGATGCCCTGTTTTTCTTGATGTTCTCGGAGTTTGCATCAATTGTTACTATTTGGTTGCACAGTTCTTCTACAAACGCCTATTTCACATTCTCGTGTTTCAATTTGGAGACATAGAGCTTTTTAGGTACTTTTTTGCTTTGTGGTTGTCTGATAGGATGAATCTGAATATTGAGCATGGAGACTATAAGCCTGTGGTCAGTCCAGAATTCTGCACTTGTCATGGCCTTAATCACTCGAACATCCTGCCTGTCTCTTCTCCTGAAGATGATGTAGTCAATGAGTTGCCAGTGCTTGGAGCATGGATACATCCAAGACGCCTTGCTGTGGTTTGGCAAGTGGAAGACTATGTTGCCAACTAGGAGGTCATGATCAGGGCATTTCCTCAGTAGGAGGAGTCCATTGTTGTTGCATTTGCCAAAGCCATTTTGCCAATGATGCCTGGCCATGTCTGGTGATCTGTGCCAACTCTAGCACTGAAGTCACCAAGGATGATAAGCTTGTCTGCCTTCAGCACTTCTGGGATAAGAAACTCCAGGTCTTCATAAAAATTTGTCCTTGATCTCATCTGGGTTGGTCATCGTGGGTATATAGGCGCTGATGATAGTTGCATGTCTTTTTCCAGGCAGTGGGAGTCCCATTTGTATGAATCTCTTATTCACACCCTTTGGGAGATTTAGGAGCTTGCTGACTAGCTGTGATTTGATGGCAAACCCAAGACAAGCTTCACGTTGCACTTCTTTACTTCGGCCACTCTAGAAAAAGGTGTAGCCTGCTCCGACTTCAGTGAGTTGTCCTTCCATAGCTAGGCAAGTTTTACTCAGGGCCGCTATCTGGATGTTGAATCTGGCCAGTTCTCTACAAACCAGAACTATTCTTCTCTCTGGTCTATCTGCTGATGTACTGTCCATTAGTGTGCTGCGCACATTCCAGGCACTGATGGTGAGTGGTGTCACCTTTTTCTTCTTGTGTGATTTTCAATCCATCAGCCAAATATGCTGACCAGGGTTAAGTGAAGCAAGCAATGTTTAGGGCACCTCTTCTAACCCATACTCATGCTATCGAGGTGAGCAGTGTGATCCTAAATAGGGTTGCTCAGTCATCCAGTGGGCTGAAAAGTTCCATTGCTGCTTCAGTCCAGTGAAAAGCAACACTATGCCCTGAGCCACCTGTGTGCAGGTCTGCAGGTACAGCTCCCAGTGTATCCACACCTGCTGTTTTGCCACACACCCACTGCCATAGGACTTGAAGATATCCAGTGGGGGAGGGGATGATATCATGACTTGCGGGTGGGTTGGAATTTAAGTTAGGGAAAGTTGCACAGTCATCCTCACTCTTTCGTTCAAGACCAGATGCAGTCCTACTGCACCTCAGCCGATGCCCTGTGCAGTCCACACAGCTTTAGCCATCTGTCTTTACAGCCGGGGGATGAGCATATCTGCTCAGCTGCCTGATCCACAAGAGGACTTTCCAGAGGGAGCCAAGTGTAGCTGTCCATTCTGGGTCATTAAAAAAAAAGGTCATGAGGCCTAAGGTTATAGAACGCAAATTTGTTTTTGAATGAATTGTCTTAGCTTCATAATGTTTCATGCCATGTATGCTGAGAATCTATCAACGGTTTGTGAAATTATAGGCAAATGAAAAAAATGCAACCAAAACCTTCATACAAATTTTCTATGACTGTGACCTTGACCCCAAGGTAAAAGGGATGAGTGACCATGTAGAATGAATTGTCTTAGTTTCATAATGGTTCATGCCAAGCATGATGGGAATCTATCAAGGGTTTTAGGAAATTATTATAAATGACAAACTTTATTTCATGGAACAATGACTGCTATGTCTTACTTCCCACTAATGTGGGCTCAATAAAAAAAATTTGGTCATGTCCCCCCCCCCCCCAAGGAAAAAGCCAACAATATTTCAACAATTGAAGAAAGCTTTTTATGATTAAGACTGCATTCTGTTTCACTCCATGCTGGTTTCATTTCCTTGCATAAAAATGCACAACTGGATTGTGACAGCTGTATACACAAGCAAAGATGGAATCAATATAAGTAACTATTAATGAAATCTCTTTAATCATTCTTAAGCATTTAGAATAAACATATCTTAAACAAATCTTCTACATTCCACTTTAACAAGTCAGGAAAGTTCAAGACTGCTGGCAAGTGAATGCCAGGCATTAAGGATATCAATCAAATAAAAAAAATAACCTGCAGTTTCCTAACAACACCTGGTTGTCAATGTACCTGCAATCTATAAGGTAGTAAAGGCTAGTAAGGGAAAGACCATTTAATTTGGGGGAGGTGTTCTCTTTACAAGCATTACATTATTTTTCTTTTACTACAAGATAATTTTAAAAAAAAAAAAAACTAAAATGATGGATAGAATAAGGTTCGTTCATTAGTTGAATTAACGACATGTGCGGCCATTCGTCCATTTACGTCGAGTGGGATAGAATAAGGTCTTTTTTTCAACAAATCATAGGAAGAGAATTTTTTTATATTTTTTGGGAGGCCAGACATTTTTTTTTCAAGACAATTCCAGGCCCAACCCATCCAACGCCCATTACTAAAATTAAATGGTCAGTCCCTAATGTGATAAGAAATAGACATGTATCCTTTGAATAACTACCATATATACTCGTACCAACTGCAAACTGCATAGACCCAGATCTACCATCGCATAATGTGCCGGCAGATCTGGGTCTATGCAGGAAGCAAGGACTAATCAATAGAACAAACAATAAAGACCCTGATCTGCCGGCGCATTATGTGATGGCAGATCAGGGTCTATGTTGTTTGCATTTGGACCCGACTTATACACGAGTATCTACAGTAACTCTGATCAGTCTTCATTGTATTCATATCATTCTTTTTTTGTACAAAGTACTTTTTGACACTCATACAAACCATGGTTGACCTCTACAAGTACTTTGGAAAATTGACCCTAATACATGAAATAAATTAATAAATATTAGGAAAAGCATTATATCAGCTAGCATCCTATAATTCCATTTGGCAAGTAGATTAATATCGGTACTGTAGCAGCAGCAGATGTCCTTGAACAACCTTCCAACTAGCAGGCATCATTTCACACCATATCTTGCATACAACCTTTCCTTTTAAATGAGAATCACATCTATCAATTTTAGTATTGATCATGGCCTCACTCAATCTTGGAGGTACTGAAGGTATTTTAAGTGTAATTACGGGGCTATTGATGTAAAATCACATCATATAATCAGAAAATCATTTGCTAACATATTGTAATTATCACAACCTAACGAGCCACTCTGTTCTTCCTCTGATATTACGTTAATCTGACAAAACTGATTACACTAGGTCATTATTACTCTACTGCTCAAGCCACAACGCTACAGGATTCATAACAAATATTCAGATAAACCAATTCATACCTGCTATATATCTCCAGCATTTGTAGGAGTTGCCTGCATTTTGTGCCTACAAATATCACCCCTGTGCAAAATAAAAATCTGCATTTTAAACCATGAAGAACAGATAGTTGTCTCTCACAAGATTTTATATAATGACATTTGCCGAATTCTGGGACAAAAAAAAGAATAAACTTTTCAAGGATGTTCCAACATTCCTGTCTGTCCCACAGAATTTTGTTTTGGTAAAATGCAGTGTATAGGCCTGATTTTAAGCACTAGCATACAAAATGGTGTCATACAAAATGGTGTCATACAAATGGTAAGTAATTTAAGTGATATAACTTGTGAAAATTGATTTCAATGGTTTTGCTTCAAGACAATTTTCCAACATTTTTGTAAATCTTCAGCAATTATTTGCTTCTCAGTTTACACTGACACAATGCAGAGTTGAGACAATTTATTTACATCAAAAAGTTGGACATTTAAATTAAGGAATATTTGGCTGTGTATCTTGTACTGATCAAGGGGAGATAAGAGGTATTTTCTTTCAATCCAACTGCAAATCATGCCGAATACTTTGTCAGTTTTGTCATTCAAATCCGAATATCCCATTTTTTTAATCCAAATGAAGTAGTCAGTGATACCATATGTTCTACACAATGTGAAAAATGTCAGAAACTTGTACCGGGAATCAAGGGAAACTCCTACTGGAAAGCAAGGGGTAATTAGCTCCTGTGATCATGAAGGTATAATGTACATTGTGAATGATATAAAGCAACAATTGGTTGAACTTTGACAAGAACAGATATTTTAGATTCAACAGATCATTTAGAATCATCATAATTATCTCCCCCTTTAAAATCCTCAATATTACACTCATGTGGAATATCAATGCTGCCATTACCAACATGGCCTAGTTTGTTATCAAGCATCTGGATGCAATAGTTTTCGGTGGTTGGGAATTTTCCACTGGGACATCAAAACATATTCATTACTCAAAGTACTGAAAACACCGATGGCTTGGAGGGCTGATTAGATACAAATTTACATAAGATCAGATGGAAGAACATAACTCCAGAGATATTTCTATTCACGGTCCCTTTTACTATTATACACATACTGCTCTAAATAATCTTTATAATATTTTTCTAAATTTTCTTTTCTTTATATGTCACTAAAGAATTTATATTAATTATTTGAAATGTTATTTGAAAAATTATTGTGATTTCCTTTTAAAAAGCATATTCTACTATTGATTCAAGTATTACCTACAGTGGGAGATAACTTATCAGTGGAATAATATCCAAGGGAGATAAATATCAGGTATGATCATTTACTTAAATTTGAGTTGCCTCACTTTACATATAAATTTACATGAGAGGCCAGTGGATATAAGGTTTGTTACTAATTTTAGCAAGACTATTAATTTTGTTACTATTTTTAGTAACACAAAACTACATAGTGCCATAAACAAAGAAGAAAATCCCTCCAAGCCCAAAAAAAATGAAAAAAAATATATTTCTCTAAAACCTTTAGGTCAAGTGGAATGTGCACTCCATATAAAATGTTTCTACTGACATGTAACTGTCGTAAAGACTGTCAAACTTACCATCTTTCTTGTAGTAGAGAATTTCCACTTGTTTTTCCTCTAAGCCCTGAAGTGCATCCTTAATTTGCAAAATGACATATGCATTTGTTAGAGGCCCATGCAGAAAGTCACAAAGGCAGCTCTTCTGCATGACTTCTGCCCTCGAGTAGCCAGTAAGCTCACAGAAGCCATCATTACAAAATATAACAGGGTTGCTCTCAATTTGGGCATTGGCTATCACAAACTTCCGATCTGTAATAGATAAAAAAAAGTAAATTTCCCTTGTGTCTACCTTTCTAAGATTTTGTTCAAATACAGGCGATATATATTTATTTTAAATTATATTTTAACGATTGCATATCTAATGAGGTTACAAAATATATTCCATTAAACCACAAATTAATACTTCAGACATTTTGCCTTTATATTTTAGTGTTTGCAGATCTAATGAGGCTACAGGATATATTTAATTAAACCACAAATTAATACTTCAGACATTTTGCCTTTGCATTAACAGATGTACATTGTAAGATGTTCATTGTAAGATGTGCATTGTAAGATGTACATTGTAAGATGTGCATTGTAAGATGTAGATTGTAAGATGTTCATTGTAAGATGTGCATTGTAAGATGTGCATTGTAAGATGTACATTGTAAGATGTGCATTGTAAGATGTTCATTGTAAGATGTGCATTGTAAGATGTGCATTGTAAGATGTAGATTGTAAGATGTTCATTGTAAGATGTACATTGTAAGATGTGCATTGTAAGATGTACATTGTAAGATGTGCATTGTAAGATGTTCATTGTAAGATGTACATTGTAAGATGTGCATTGTAAGATGTAGATTGTAAGATGTTCATTGTAAGATGTACATTGTAAGATGTGCATTGTAAGATGTTCATTGTAAGATGTGCATTGTAAGATGTGCATTATAAGATGTACACTGTAAGATGTACATTGTAAGATGTGCATTGTAAGATGTACATTGTAAGATGTGCATTGTAAGATGTAGATTGTAAGATGTGCATTGTAAGATGTTCATTGTAAGATGTGCATTGTAAGATGTGCATTGTAAGATGTTCATTGTAAGATGTTCATTGTAAGATGTTCATTGTAAGATGTGCATTGTAAGATGTGCATTATAAGATGTACACTGTAAGATGTACATTGTAAGATGTGCATTGTAAGATGTTCATTGTAAGATGTGCATTGTAAGATGTAGATTGTAAGATGTGCATTGTAAGATGTTCATTGTAAGATGTGCATTGTAAGATGTAGATTGTGAGATGTAGATTGTAAGATGTAGATTGTAAGATGTGCATTGTAAGATGTTCATTGTAAGATGTAGATTGTAAGATGTGCATTGTAAGATGTTCATTGTAAGATGTTCATTGTAAGATGTAGATTGTAAGATGTGCATTGTAAGATGTTCATTGTAAGATGTTCATTGTAAGATGTAGATTGTAAGATGTGCATTGTAAGATGTTCATTGTAAGATGTTCATTGTAAGATGTAGATTGTAAGATGTGCATTGTAAGATGTTCATTGTAAGATGTTCATTGTAAGATGTAGATTGTAAGATGTTCATTGTAAGATGTTCATTGTAAGAAGTAGATTGTAAGATGTTCATTGTAAGATGTAGATTGTAAGATGTTCATTGTAAGAAGTAGATTGTAAGATGTTCATTGTAAGAAGTAGATTGTAAGATGTGCAATGTAAGATGTAGATTGTAAGATGCTCATTGTAAGATGTAGATTGTAAGATGTTCATTGTAAGATGTAGATAGTAAGATGTTCATTGTAAGATGTGCATTGTAAGATGTGCATTGTAAGATGTGCATTGTAAGATGTAGATTGTAAGATGTTCATTGTAAGATGTAGATTGTAAGATGTTCATTGTAAGATGTAGATAGTAAGATGTTCATTGTAAGATGTGCATTGTAAGATGTGCATTGTAAGATGTGCATTGTAAGATGTAGATTGTAAGATGTTCATTGTAAGATGTGCATTGTAAGATGTAGATTGTAAGATGTTCATTGTAAGATGTAGATTGTAAGATGTTCATTGTAAGATGTAGATTGTAAGATGTTCATTGTAAGATGTGCATTGTAAGATGTTCATTGTAAGATGTAGATTGTAAGATGTTCATTGTAAGATGTAGATTGTAAGATGTTCATTGTAAGATGTAGATTGTAAGATGTTCATTGTAAGATGTAGATTGTAAGATGTAGATTGTAAGATGTAGATTGTAAGATGTAGATAGTAAGATGTTCATTGTAAGATGTAGATTGTAAGATGTAGATTGTAAGATGTAGATTGTAAGATGTAGATTGTAAGATGTAGATTGTAAGATGTTCATTGTAAGATGTAGATAGTAAGATGTTCATTGTAAGATGTAGATTGTAAGATGTAGATTGTAAGATGTTCATTGTAAGATGTAGATTGTAAGATGTAGATTGTAAGATGTAGATTGTAAGATGTAGATAGTAAGATGTTCATTGTAAGATGTAGATTGTAAGATGTAGATTGTAAGATGTAGATTGTAAGATGTAGATTGTAAGATGTTCATTGTAAGATGTAGATAGTAAGATGTTCATTGTAAGATGTAGATTGTAAGATGTAGATTGTAAGATGTTCATTGTAAGATGTAGATAGTAAGATGTTCATTGTAAGATGTAGATTGTAAGATGTAGATTGTAAGATGTAGATTGTGAGATGTAGATTGTAAGATGTAGATTGTAAGATGTAGATTGTGAGATGTAGATTGTAAGATGTAGATTGTAAGATGTAGATTGTAAGATGTTCATTGTAAGATGTGCATTGTAAGATGTTCATTGTAAGATGTGCATTGTAAGATGTAGATAGTAAGATGTAGATTGTAAGATGTGCATTGTAAGATGTGCATTGTAAGATGTAGATTGTAAGATGTAGATTGTAAGATGTTCATTGTAAGATGTAGATTGTAAGATGTAGATTGTAAGATGTAGATTGTAAGATGTGCATTGTAAGATGTGCATTGTAAGATGTAGATTGTAAGATGTAGATTGTAAGATGTAGATAGTAAGATGTTCATTGTAAGATGTGCATTGTAAGATGTTCATTGTAAGATGTGCATTGTAAGATGTAGATTGTAAGATGTAGATAGTAAGATGTTCATTGTAAGATGTGCATTGTAAGATGTAGATTGTAAGATGTAGATAGTAAGATGTTCATTGTAAGATGTGCATTGTAAGATGTTCATTGTAAGATGTAGATTGTAAGATGTAGATTGTAAGATGTAGATTGTAAGATGTGCATTGTAAGATGTAGATTGTAAGATGTGCATTGTAAGATGTAGATTGTAAGATGTGCATTGTAAGATGTGCATTGTAAGATGTAGATTGTAAGATGTTCATTGTAAGATGTAGATAGTAAGATGTTCATTGTAAGATGTGCATTGTAAGATGTGCATTGTAAGATGTACATTGTAAGATGTAGATAGTAAGATGTGCATTGTAAGATGTTCATTGTAAGATGTTCATTGTAAGATGTGCATTGTAAGATGTAGATTGTAAGATGTTCATTGTAAGATGTAGATTGTAAGATGTTCATTGTAAGATGTGCATTGTAAGATGTGCATTGTAAGATGTACATTGTAAGATGTAGATAGTAAGATGTGCATTGTAAGATGTTCATTGTAAGATGTTCATTGTAAGATGTTCATTGTAAGATGTGCATTGTAAGATGTGCATTATAAGATGTACACTGTAAGATGTACATTGTAAGATGTAGATAGTAAGATGTTCATTGTAAGATGTAGATTGTAAGATGTTCATTGTAAGATGTAGATTGTAAGATGTAGATTGTAAGATGTGCATTGTAAGATGTAGATTGTAAGATGTTCATTGTAAGATGTAGATTGTAAGATGTTCATTGTAAGATGTGCATTGTAAGATGTAGATAGTAAGATGTTCATTGTAAGATGTAGATAGTAAGATGTTCATTGTAAGATGTAGATTGTAAGATGTAGATTGTAAGATGTAGATTGTAAGATGTTCATTGTAAGATGTAGATTGTAAGATGTTCATTGTAAGATGTAGATAGTAAGATGTTCATTGTAAGATGTGCATTGTAAGATGTGCATTGTAAGATGTGCATTGTAAGATGTAGATTGTAAGATGTTCATTGTAAGATGTGCATTGTAAGATGTGCATTGTTAGATGTGCATTATAAGATGTACATTATAAGATGTGCATTATAAGATGTACACTGTAAGATGTGCATTGTAAGATGTTCATTGTTAGATGTGCATTGTTAGATGTGCATTGTAAGATGTGCATCATAAGATGTACATTATAAGATGTGCATTATAAGATGTACACTGTAAGATGTGCATTGTATGTACATTATAAGATGTGCATTGTAAGATGTGCATTATTATATGTCATTTGTGATATTAGGACTTAAAATTTGCATAAATTCAATATAAAAAAATTGAAATGGGTTAATGCAATGTCATGTGACAAAAACAGATACTTTTTGAATGACCTTTGATAAAATGTTCACATCATGGTACTGTATAAGTGCAACCACTGGATAAATGGAAACTGCATTAACAAGACTGTATTATGTTTGATAAAAGAATGCATAAATAAATGAAATACATTAATATCATTGAACTGAGCTTTCCAGTGGTGGATCCAGAATTTTTTCTACAGGACTGCAATATTTCAAGAACTTAAGTCACACATGTAATAATTCCTGATTTTCCCCAAACATTTTAATTACAAATCCTTATCCAACTTTTCTTTCTCATGAATTCTTCTTTTATGCCTCCAAATTTTATTTTTTTTAATAAAAAGAGGTCATGCCCATTAGTGCATACATGTACATCCAGCATGTCCTATTATTAAGCATGTCAAATTTCAAAACAAACTAAAAAGCTATTTACTACCTCTTGCTATCAAAAGCCCATATGTTCAAACGTCTCCCAGACTAATTATTTTGATTTGTGAAGGGATGAGCCATGGTAACTCAGTTGAAAGAGCATCAGAATCATAATCCAAATGTTGCAGATTCAAAATCCACCCAGGCCAGCCTGGATCGGCTGCTTCAGTGTGTCCTTGGAAAAGACACTTAGCTCTCATTTCCCTCAGCATGATAAAGCCAAGAATGTGTTAAAAGTGCCGTTAAAACCAACAAAAGCACAACAAATTATTTGAGAAGGTGCACTTATTAACAGATAATCCTACTGTGACAAGGGAATGCCAACTTGAGTTAATACACTGCTTCACAACAGGAGATTTTGTACATTTTTTCAGTAGTTCATTCTAAATAAAATCGAAGATATCCATTACTTCATTTCTATATTCATGACATAAAATCACAGTTCAATCGATGTATAATGGCAGCCATTTTACTTGCTGTTTCTGTGGTAAACATCTCACACTGGGTTAACTCCCCTAAGGAGTATACTGAAATATTCAAAAAGTTTGTTTATAAAACTGACTGACACAACCCAGAATTATTCTAAAAAAGCTGATTTAACCTCTATTATAATTAACATTAACATAAAACTGCTGAACGATTTTAAAACTATTGAATAATAGCAAATACAAACATACCTCATCTTTACTATGCAAAACTTCTCCCCTAATAATGATGCTCCGTTGTTCAAAAATTATATTTAAGGCATTTGGTAGTAGTCAATCGTCGTACATGCCCGAATGGGCGCACACGACGTTAATGCAATCATCATCATCGTCAATGTTTCTTTTACTGTTTAAACCTTAACTCACAAAACATTGATAAAGTTTACACTGTATTAAGTGGGAACAGGACATACATATTGCATACATACATGTCATCCCAACCAGTAAATTATTATTTATAGGAATGTCAATTCATGAAGACTTAATTATATTAACTGATGAAAGCAATAAAAAAAATTAAAATAACATTAAAACATACAAATAGGAAATTCTGCAGATACAAATTACAAAGACCAATATGCCGATACAAAACCCAGATTTGTCATGAAAATTCCGAAATTTTTGACAAAGGATTCCAGATTTTATGTTAAGAGGTGATCACATCTCTTGAGTCTATTGTTAACATTTAATCCAAGACACACACTTGGAAAGAAAAACATCAGGTGAACCCAATAGTTAGACAAAACCGTTTTATTCAGATGACCTTTAATAACATGTTTTATTCATGGCATCATACAAAACAAATATTGAGATAATGGAACTATGCAAGATCAAGACTATAAATTGAAACAGGTGTAAAACTAAAAAATCTTCCCCACTTATCTACCTGTAAACATGTCAGACTGACATTAAGTAAAGCCAGAACACCTGTTTCTTGGGATTATGTATGATTAGATCTAACTAACAAATATTCGGTCAATTCCTTCAATTAGTCACTCCTTTTCATCCCAAGCTGCCTAATAATTATTACAGTATTTCCCATTTGATAAGCCTAGGGGCATACTTTGTACACTTTATGATGGGGCAGGGACAGCTTAGGATTGGACTGGGGGCACACTTTGTAAACTTTTTGATGAGGCAGGAGCTGTTTATCATCGGAAAATGCCTTCCTACATAAAGATTTGTTAAATTTTGTGTAACAGTGTGGATAGGCATTTATATTTATCAAGCATGACTTTATCATGTAAACAATATTGTACTAATTTCTTCTTACATTATCCCTAGCATGACTCATGCATCCCTGTGAAACTAACATCAGCATCAAGCCATACACAATCAAACCTGTATATAAAGATCACTCAGGGGATCATCTAATAGTGGTTTTTATGAGCAGGCGGTGTGTGTGTATGTATGTATGTATGTATGTATGTATGTATGTATGTATGTATATATGTATATATATATATATATGTATCTTTTGGGGGGGGAGGGAATAAAACTAATTTTAATTATGCAATACTTACCCATCGCTATTGCATAGCTTTACTTTTTTGTGCCAAAAACCCACCATCCAGTTGATGTGAATACATCCTCCCACAGAGTGGAGAATTGTCAGTATGACACAATACACGCATGCACCTCGCATAGTCATGCACAGTACTGTCATCTTTTTCGTTGACGACGATTACGCCAGAACATCAGAGCGGGGTGGGGGGAGGGCATTTGGCAACAGCGACGGGTAAGTATTGCATAATTAAAATTAGTTTTACCCCCCCCCCCCAAAAAAAACTCTATTTAAATAGCAGCAATAACTTACCTGTTGCTATTGCGTAGCTGAATTTGTCAGTTGGGTGGGTAGGTTGATGTCGTTAAAAAATGGAATGTACTCACCGTTGAGGGAGAGGTCCATGTTATAGAATGTTTGTGTCTCTCTGGGCCACATGTTGTGCTGCAATGATGGGTCACAGAGATAAAATGCCTGTGCTTTGTTGTGCTAACAAGCAGAGGTAGAAGGTAGTATGGGATCGCCAAGATGCTTCCTTCATTACATTCTCCAAGGAGGAGTGATTAAGGTAGGCCCATGAGGCAGCAACAGCTCAAACCTCATGGGCTTTTAGTTTCATAAAGGAAAGGTTTTGATCAGTAAGGGACTGATATGCTCTTTTGATTGTGGTTACAATCCACTGTGAGACAGTGGCAGCCAAAATGTCTACGGAGCCCTTAAAAGGAAGGAAAAGACGTTTCCTATCCTTTCATTTACCTTTGGAGGCATTAAGATAGAAACATAGGGGACTCACTGGGCACAAGAGTCTATCTTAATCATCCCCAGAACAGATTCGACTATAGGCAGTGGAGCTATTATTTTGATTTTTAGCTAAAAATCCCCGTTGACAAAGGAGAGAAACAGAATCGTAATTCCCATTAAACCGGACAGCCAGTGTCGATAGACAAGGCATGAATCTCGCTTCATCTTCTCACAGTTGCTAGGGCAAGTAAAAACACAGTCTTGAGTGTGAGGCACTGAGAGGAGGCCTCACTCAATGGTTCATAGGGGGTTTTGGTTAAGACCATAAAACACAAGAAAGATTCCATCTGGGTGAAAGAGAGCCGGAAACAGGTCTCTGCAGCTCAAAATACTTAATAAGATCATCAAGGTCTGAAACCAAACCGATTGCCATGCCCTGAGAGAATTTAAGTGTGTTGGAAATGGCAGCTCTATACCCCTTGATAGTGGATACTGAACATCTTTTGTTCTCAAACAGGAACAAAAGGAAATCAGCAACAGAAGTTACAGAGGGACAGCTAGGATCAACATGTTTCCTACTGCACCAATCACAGAAGATTGACCACCTGGCATCATAGACCTTGGATGTAGAAGCTCTCCTGGCCTGAATGATGCAACTGGCAACTCAGTCCAAAAACTTGTTCCGGCAGAGATCACTTGAGATGAGCCAAGCGTGAAGGTGGATAATCTATGGACTGTTGTGGAGGAGGAATCCCTGGTGTTGCGACAAAAGATCCCTCCTGTGAGGTAGAGACCTGCGTAGATTGATCAAAAGGTGTAAAAGATCGTTGAAAAACGATGGCTGGGGCCACAGTGGGGTGATGATAATGATCTGAGCAGTGGAAGTTCTGACTTTTTGCAGAACTTGAGGTAGCAGTCACAACAGTGGGAAGGCAAAAGAATAGCCAATCCCACTTGAGGCTGAAAGCATCCATTGACCATGCTCTCTGGTCTGTAACCAGAGATACGTAAAAGCGAAGTCTGTTGTTGAGCCTGTTCACAAACAGGTCCACCAGGGGTCTTTCCCACAGTGTGAGAAGGGACTCTGTTATGGAGCAGTGAAGAGACCATTCTATGAGGACAGCTCTGGAATGTGGAAAACTCAGAGTGTGATGTTCTCTCAGGTGGCCCAGCGGAGGAGGTACCAGACCTCCATGCAAAGAGAAGGGGCATGTGTGCCTCCCTGACATCAGAGATACGCTATGATGGAGGTGTTGTCTGAGGAGACCATGACACATTGACCTCTTACTCTGTCGATGCACCCCTGCAACAATTGAGATACTGCTTTCATTTATAGGTTGTTGATGTGGAGGGATGATTCGACCCAAGTCCAAAGACCCTGGAGAATTATGCCCTCTGTCTCTAAATGAGCGCCCCAACCAGAATCTGACACATCTGTAAACATATAGGAGTGGGGGTCAGGTGCATGCATGGGGACCAGTCAGGAATCTGTCCTGATTCATCCACCAGCGCAAATGGTGCTGAAAAACTGGTCCTAGAGGGATCGGGGCTGATAGAGAATCTCTTTGTGGTTTCCACCTTGCAAGAAGGAGGAACTGTAGAGGGTGCATATCGAGACGTCCTAAGAGAACCAAGTCTGCAGCGGCATTCAAGTTTCCCAATAGGGATAGGTAAAGGCAAGCAGACAATGATGCTTTTGCTCATAGCACTTCTAAGAGTGACATGATTCAATCTATCCAATCCAGTGGAACCTGGACTAAGTTCTGGTTCATGAATTAGTTCATTCCCACGTAAATGAAGTCCTGAGATGGAATGAGTTCCGACTTCTCAAGGTTGGGGAAAAGACCCAACCAAGTTACTGCCGACCAACAATGGAACAGATCCTGATGAAGGGTTTTAACCTGAACATTGTGGATCAACCAGTTGTCAAAATACTGGAGAATTGGTGTTTCCAGCAATCAGAGGGAGGATGCCACCACTCCCATAACTCAGGTGAAGACTCTGGGTGTGGAAGAAATTCAGAACAGCAGAACCCAGAATTTAACAACTTCCTGGTCCAAGCAAAACTGGAGGTATTTGCGGTGTGCAGGAAATATCTGGATGTGCAAAAAGACATCCTGAAAATCGATGCAGACCACCCAATCTGACAGATGAAGTGTGTTCTGGATTGAGGAGTTGATTTCTATCCTGAATGGTTCCTCCAGAAAAAAACAGGTTTAAAGGGGAGAGATCGATTATGATGCAAAACTTTCCACCTTTCTTGGTAACCAGGAAGATTCAGGAATAGAATGTGGGAGACTGATCATTCAGGACCCTATAGACTGCCCTTTTCTGCAAATGGGTATGCACCTCCTCCCTCAATTTCACCAGATTGGACTGGTGAAAGAACATGGGGGTCCTTGATAGAGGGGGGTTAATTGTTCCCAAAACTGAAGTCGGTAACTAGGCAAGGAACTACAGAGACATTTGGGAGAGGGATGCAAGGCAGGAAAGGGCTGTTTCCCCCTCCCCTCCTTCAATAGGAAAGGAAGGAGGGTTAGAGAACTTCCTCCTTGGAGCTCTGCGGCGACTTGTGCACCATGAACCCGACTGACAAGGAGAAGGTCTAGTTTGAGGTTGTGGATTGGACTGTGGTTTGAAGAACCTGGCAGATGGCCCATGAGGGCAATTCACATTACCACGCTTCCTGGCTAATTGTGATTGGGCCAGGAGCGGTTGTGAAGGATCAATGTTGATGATCCAGCAAGTCTTGAGAAGCCACAGTAGGAACGAGTCCCCCATAGAGGGTCTCAGCTTCCAATGGAGCAGCCCTAAGAAGGTCTTTACTGTGGTTAAGTAGGACCTTCGAGGAATCCAATGCAATGTCATTGCAGATGTGCAGAAATTCCGCCAATAACGCCACCACGACATAAAGTGCATGCCAGAATGTCTTGGCCACAGCTTACAGCACCCGTTGTAAGGCAGCTGGATTCATTGAGGCCTCTCTCAGCATACTAAATGAAGTAGCTGAGAAGAGGTCAGCATAAGAAGCTATGGTGATGAGTAACCGGGCTTTCTGTTCCATGGCTTCAATTGTCTTGATGGGAAGGCATGCCCAGGCTCCAGTTGAAATACCCACTTTGGTCGAACCAGTGTCCAACTGGGGAGATTTAGTACGCCACTTCAGGGAATGTACCCAGTAACTGGAAGCAGAGACCAAGGTCTCAATGTCAAAGGAGGGACAGACCACTCTCGATGTTGCCAAGCAACATTTTGGCCTGCAGAGAACCTCAGAGTAATTTCCTCAATCGTGGAGGCATGAGGAAAAAACAAGAGATCTGGTTGAAGTTGCGCCCCTGAGATCTTTTCCAGAATGGAAAGGATCTTCATGGATTGAGAGCCAGATGGTTTCGGGCACAAGTCCAGGAGTCAGAGGTCGTAAACTTTACCTAATACATATTAAAGGACCAGACTTCCTCCTCGTCCAAATAAGAGAAATGAGTGGGCTATATAGGAGACATCAGTGGTGCTGCTTCCACCTCTAATTCATTGGAGCTGACGAAGATAGAGAAAGCATCGTCATCATAGTCTAGCATACTCAGAACTGGAGAGTGGCTGGGCATCACTATGTCCCTTGGTTGTGGAGGGGGAATAGGAGCACTCTTTGCCATGGCCTGTAGTAGGGGCTGTTGTGCTATGAGGTACAGAGGGGAGACTATATCGCCTGTCTGCCCTTGTTGATGTGACACCTCTAGCCTTCTGGGTTGATGCCACTTGGTGAGGAGGTGACGGCGGGACACAAGTCGCAGCATCAACTCTACTGTGGGGGCAAGGTCCAGTAGCCCATGGGGGCATAAAGGACCAAGGACCTTGAGGTGGAGGGCCCCACATCTGGAATGATAGGAAAGAGGGGATACTGATACGATTCCCTTCCCTAGTTTGAGCCTGGTGGGCAGACTCCCAATCCTGCACAGGATGGCATGGTAGAGGGAGGAGACGGGGGAACTCAGTACATACCCTATCCCTGTACCATGAGGCTGCTGAATGATAATCGGAGAATATATCATCCCCAGCTGATTCATCACTCAGAAGGGTGTGGTACTGACCCCTCCCCCCCCCCCACCATCGGGAGGGCGCGACACGCTACCCCTGAAATGTTGGGAGCAGTACACCACCTCCTGTGTGGGAGGGAGCAACACTCTTTCTTGGACATGAGATGTGTGATGCACAACCTCCCTAGCATTAGGGAGCAACACACTGCCATGGGCATGAAATGTGCAGTAGCACCACCTCCCTAACAGGAATGAGCAACACCCTGTCATGGGCATAAGGTGTATGATGCACAACCTCCCTAGCCAGAGGCAGCAACACGCTGTCATGGATATAAGGTGTGCAGCGCACCATCTCCCTTTTGGGTGGGAGCAATATGCTGCCCTGAATGTGAGGAGTGTCCGACTTCTCCCTTTCAAGGGGAGGCGATAGACTTCTTGAACGCTCAGTCCCTCCTCCGGGAGGGGCCTAGCAATCCGCTGAAGAAGTTGGTCCCATAAACTCCTGGGACCTGGGAGTGCTCTTTCAATTTGAAGAGCTAAACCTCTTGCAGAGCCCTGGGGTGTCTGTGAGAGAAAAACCGAAAAGATGAGGGGGAAAGAAGTTTCCTCCACACTCAATAGGTGTGGCTGGAATCAGCTAGATTCCAGGTTTCAGAAGGCCATAGTGCACAACTATTTTTTCATGTGCACTTAGAGCACTTGATGTAGTCTGGGATCCCAAGGGCCCTTCTTGTGGCCACACTGCCCCACAGACTGTCCTGACATTATTCTGAAAAAAATAATGACAATATATTTAATGTCATGCATAAACTCACCTGGCTGTATGCAGTGTGTACTAAGTACACCCCTGTGTATGCACGAGGTGAAGAATTGAATGACCTTGTTAGAATTTACCTGTCTTTTCCTTAGTAAAATAAGATGTTTTTCAATGTTAAACTCTTTTATTGAAGAAAAATGCAGACACACATGCAATAACAATGCAAAGCGAGAGTATAGACAATTATTAATATACATATTGAAGGAATACACTATCTTCTATGGTAGGCAGGGCCTGTTGTTATTCCTTTTACACAAAGACTTACCCATACCTTAGCTGTATATTGAAAAGTAGGAATGTACCAAACCCCTAAAGGAGGGGATACATGAGGTAACCGAGTAGGTCCTTAAAGAACTGAATTCTAAAAAGGAGAAAAGGTTACCAACATAGAAATTAAATTACGGAATGCATAGTGTAACACCGAGATTCAAATTAACTGTAGAAGGGAGACTGCTAATGGGTTGAACACTGGCTACAAGAAAATTTTCTCTTGTGACAATCTAGGCATAACGTCCATAGAGCATGGCATCCTTAAAAAAGATGCCTGTTCTGTGCATGACCATGCGAGGTGCATGAGTGTAATGTGTCATACTGTCAATTCTCCACTCTCTGAGAGGATGTATTCACATCAAATGGACGGTGGTTTTTCGGCACAAAAAAGTAAAGCTACGCAATGGACATGGGTAAGTTATTAAGTTATTGCTGCTATATATATATACATGTATATATTTTTGATGTACTGGATTAAATATTTTTACATTCGTTTATCTATACGAATTAAAACAAATCTGAACTATCGTGCCCCCCTGCCTCTGCATCACACGACCAACTGATAGGAGGGTTGCACTACACTTTTTGAAAAAAAAAAAATAAAAAATAATTCTATCCCTTACTCTTTCACCTGGGCAAAAAAATACACTAGTCTCCCATCCAGGACCTTTCTATCCTTATGGGAACAAAGAAAAATATTCCAGCTAAAAAGATAATCCTATCAAATGGTTGATCCTGTAGAATGAGAAATGCACTTTTAAATGAGATTTTTCTAAACTGGAACTTACTGATAGACAATTAAATGTATGCATTCTATAAAACAGACAACATGTATCTGAGGACAAAATTTTCTGTCAAGCCCATCATGTGAAGAGAGGGAGGCTTTATTTAACCCGAATTATTTGTGTATTTGCAAAATATGTGCAGCAAATTTCTCAAAGAATAATTCTGATTCCTTGCAACTGGGTTATGTAGCAAAGGGATTACAAAGAGTAAATGTGGCGGCAACTACCAAGTCTTTGCTAACTATCTGCAGTAGGTACCATATATACTCGCATATAAGCCACGTCCAAATGCAAACAACATAGACCCTGAGCTGCCGTCGCATCAGGTTCTATGTTGTTCGTTCTACTGATTAGTCCTTACAAACTGCATAGACCCAGATCTGCCGGCGCAATATGTGATGGCAGATCTGCATCTGTGCAGTTTTCAGTTGGTATTGAATTATACGCGAGTATATATGGTATTTGAAGAATATATATACATACAGCAAATGCCAACTTGTCTTTTACACATTCACCTTTGCAAAGTGTTTGCAATATAGTTGCAGCATACCATTCTGAATCTATAGATTGCATAATATGTATGGCAAATATTTGCAGAAAAGGTTCAACAAAACATATTGCAATTCATTTACAAAGAGATGGAATATATGAGAGAGAGAGATTTTGGATTATAGACGTGTGCGACGAATTTCGTCATGCACGTCTGTTGGAATATATTCTGCACATGCTCCATTTATATGTGTGGACCTAGCTACAAGACACCTCTCCAGTAGGGAGGAAGAAAAGGTACAGTGTATGACAAGGAAGAAGAAAAGGCATAAGGGTTATCAAGGATAACTTTAATCAGATGTCATGGGAAGAGCAGCAATCATTAAAAACAAATTACTGATATCTCCCTACTTCCCAAGGGTGCTGTTATCATGCACAACCAATTACTGATATCTTTCTGCATCCCAGGTGTGCATTAAATTTGCCCATCAGATAATAGTAGCAGACAGCTGATATCATATTTTGTGTAGGTTCATTAGCCTTCTGATATTCACAGAATACATTTGCATACCGTCTATACTCGCGTATAAGCCGATACCAACTGCAAACTGCATAGACCCAGATCTGCTGTAACATAATGCGCCAGCAGATCTGGGTCTATACAGTTTGCAAGGACTAATCAGTAGAACAAACAACATAGACCCTGATCTGCCGGTGCATTATGCGATGGCAGATCAGGGTCTACGTTGCTTGCATTTGTACCCAGTTTATATGCGAGTATATACAGTAATTTCAATGGTAAAGATGGATTATCTCTTGAAAAAGACTTACCCCGGTAAATTCTAAAAATTATTACTGATAACTTTGAGAATTGCTTTGAAGAATAGTAACTATTCAATAGGTATTATATTATGATGAATTTATTTGGGTAATACCATAATACCATAACAAATTTCTTAAACATGTTTGCATAATCTAACCACAGGCTAGAGCTGTGGCTGAAGTCCAAAACTGTGGGTCCATGACATTTTTTGAAGGCATATTTTATTGAATTAAACAGTTAGTTGAAAGAGACATTTTGTAGAATTACTAAAAACTGGCATACTTGGGGAGAAAAAAGGATGCAATACGTAATGAGAAAGTCATTTAATGGAGAGTTCTTCAACATTACAATTAATGTCTTTTTGACACAAATCTTAAGACAATTTGAACATGAAATGTCATTGTCAATTAAATGTGCATTTACAGTAAACCCTCACTACAAGGCACCTCAGTATAAGGCAGGTATGGTCATGGATCCCATTTCATTATTTAATAGAAATATTATGTATAAAATACCTCTGTATAAGGTGACCTCACCTGCATTGTAATGAGGGAATACTGTATTTTGGTCATACATCTATCACAAAGATATTTATAGCATGTACTATGAGTAAATCTGCATCAATTCTGAAGAGGCCAACCTTGTTATAAGGTCACCTTGCCTGATGCCAAAATAATATATTTTAATCGTTTTGTCCTTCATGGGAGTCCACCCTTTTTATAAGGCCACCTTTCTGCTGCAGAAGGAATGGCCTTATAAGAGTGGGTCCACTGTATGGCAAACTGAAACTCGAAACAAAGAGGATGGAAGAAGGTGGAAGATGCAAATTCATCTCCACCACGATACTGTTGGCAAAAGATCTAAGGTCTACAGATGAAGCTCTGAAAACAACAATCATGGTAGAAGAATCAGAGCTGACCTATCAGACTTTCTTGTGTTAACAAATTGGAGTTAGTTTAGTTTTCAAATAGACCTATGTCATGGATACATACAACACTAATAATTGTCATCTCCCCACTTAGTCCAGGCGATCAATTATTTTGCAATAAACTGATTATTTTTATTGGTATGATAAATCTGGTTAGAGAATGCTTCCAATTATGCTTCATGTCTTTATCTGATAAAGTTCATGTCTTTATCTGGTCAATAATCACTGCTCAAGTCAAGGTCCAATCTGAAACAAAAACCTTTTTTAATTTAATATCAGTGGATTTTGATTGACTCAGAGATAATTCCATCAAGATACTTACTGTATATACTCGCATATAATCCGATACCAACTTCAAACTGCATAGACCCAGATCTGCCGTCACATAATGCGCTTGCAGATCTGGGTCTATGCCGTTTGTAAGGACTAATCGGTAGAACAAACAACGCATTATGCAACGGCAGATCATGGTCTATGTTGTTTGCATTTGGACCCAGTTTATATGCGAGTATATACGGTAATATCTACAGATTAACAAGCAGACAGGTTAAGAAGCATTTCATTCTTTGATGATTACATTATATTAACAGTACTCTAAATATCCGTTGTTTAGTATCTCTGCATCATTTTTTATTAATACTAGTGTACAACCTAGAACTGAGACTGAAAAAAGTGAAAACAAAGAAAGTAAATTAATCTTTACGTTCTGATTTTGTATAATATACATGTACATTCCTTGAATTTATTTTACAATGACTGTTTGAATCAAGGAAACCGAATAACTGCTTAAGGGCTAAATTTAATTTCAGGTTGAATTGGAACAGGGTTGATAACACTCACTGATGTAAGACATTTGTCTAAAACATTACATCTCAAGTGCCAAAAAAGGGGAAAACAAATTGTAAGTTTTGAGAGCTATCAATTTTAACTTTAGTCTCAGCCAACCTGGCATGAAGTACAACATAAACTTCCAGTCTTCAGTCTTGGACAACCTGGCGTGAAGTACATTATAAACTGCCAGCCTTTAGTCTTGGACAACTTGGCATAAAGTACATCATAAACTTCCAGTCTTTAGTCTTGGACAACCTGTCATAAAGTACATCATAAATTTCCAGTCTTTAGCCTTGGACAAACTGGCATGAAGTACATCATAAACTTCCAGTCTTTAGCCTTGGACAACCTGGCATGAAATGCATCATAAACTTCCAGTCTTTAGTCTTGGACAACCTGGCATGAAGTAAGTACATCATAAACTTCCAATCTTTTCAGTATAGAACTTTAATCTCAGCCAACCTGGCATGAAGTACGGTACATCATAAACTTCCATTCTTTAATCTTGGCCAACCTGGCATGAAATGCAATATAAACTTCCAGTCTTTAATCTTGGACAACCTAGCATGAAGTACATTATAAACTTCCAGTCTTTAGTCTTGGACAACCTGGCATGAAGTAAGTACATCATAAACTTTCAGTCTTTAATCTTGGACAACCTGGCATGAAATGCATCATAAACTGCCATACTTTAGTCTTGGACAACCTGGCATGAAGTACATCATAAACTTCCAGACATTTCAGTACAGAACTTCAGTTTCAGCCAATCTTGCATGAAGTGCATGATAAACTTCCAGATTTTCAGTATAGAACTTTACTTTCAGCCAATCAGTATAGAACTTTAGTCTCAGTCAATCTGGCCCCTCCTTCATAATACCTTACTGAACATTTCAAAATAATAAATGTTACACCAGACCGATAAATCTTACTCCAAGTGTACAAATGTAGTGTTCTGATTGGTCCAACGACATAAAACTTTACTCAACTCCAAATCTTACTGGAAATATTTTGACCAATCAAAAGGCTGCATTGTCAATTTTGAGTAAAAGTCTGGAGTAACATTTTGTTACTCAAAATGTTGAGTAAAGTTTTGTTTTATGTTCTATGAGGAGCCCCTCCATCATAAAACTTGACTCGACTCCAAATCTTATTTTAAAAAAATTCTGGTCAATCAAAAAGTTACATTTGTCGATTTCCAAGTATAGAATAATGTTTATTGTTTAGTTTTTAATCCAGTTGTACAAAACAATAAATTTCAAATCAATTCAAGAAAAATGAAAATATTTATTCTATCATTTTCTGTTTTTCAAAGTTTGAAGTTTAAAAATTTTCTAGTACAACTTTCATCTCCAATTGCATTTTTGCTCTTGCCAAAGTAACAAATAAAAAAAATAACTTACAAAACTTTAAATAAGCAGTGTGGTGAATCCTAACTAAACTGGCATAATATAGTTTCTTCAGGAAATATTAAATCTCAACTTAATAAGCACACGATGACTGTCATTAGCAAAGTCCCAATCTGACACACACACACACATATATATATATATATATATATATATACACACACAACATACATTAGAAGCATTAGTTCCATTTATATCGGTGGAGCTTTCCACCAGGATGTACATTCTCTCGCCCAATATGGTCGAATTTAGACAAAAAAAGATGGAGTGTGTACTTTTTAAGGTAAGTGAAGGTATTACATTGAATTTAGCATTTTGATTTGTTGCTCCTGATCCTTATTTATAACTACAGCTACATGTATTCTCAAGAAGGCAACTGTACAAAATATAACAAAAGTATCAGGAATGGCACATTATACACCTGCCCCATGTTTAATCGTCCTCTATGCAGATAACTAAAATTTGAGCACAGAAACAATTTTTCTTCTTTCAGTCACAGTGACCTTGAGCTTTGTAATTTGCCCTTGTGACCCTGAAATCAATAGGCTTCTTCCTTACCCTAAGTGCAAACCATCAACAAAGTTTGGACCAGGTATGTGATTCTGAACTAATGTTATTGTGCAGAAACCATGTTACTTCTTTCAGCCAGTGACCTTGACCTTTGACCTTATGACCCCAAATCAATAGCCTTCTTCCTTACCCCAAGTGCAAGCCATCCATAAAGTTTGGTAACCATGGATGATGGAGAACTCCAGTTATTCTGCAGAAACCATTTTTTTGTTCTTTCAGAGTGACCTTGACCTTCAATCTTTTGAGCCTAAAATCAATAGGGTTCTTCCTTACTCAAGTGCAAGCCATCCACAAAATTTGGTAACTGTAAATGATGGAGAACTCAAGTTAATGTGTGAAAACAATATTTCTGGTCTCAGTCAGTGACCTTGACCTTTAACCTTTTGATCATGAAATCAATAGGCTTCTTCCTTAGCTGAAGTGCAAACTATCCACAAAGTCTGGTAACTGTAGATAGTGGAGAACTCGTGCTATTGAGCAGAAAAAGCTTTTCTTTTTTCAGTCACAGTCACCTTGACCTTTGAGCTTTTGAGCCCGTAATAAATGGGTTCTTCCTTACCCCATATGCAAGTCATCCACAAAAGTTTGGTAACTGTAGAAGGTGGACAACTAAAGTTATTGTGTGGAAACCAACTGAGTAACAGACAGAGAGAGGGATAGATCGAACGACAACGTACCATAATACACCCCACATTATGGCAGGCATTTAAAAGGTCAAATTCCATTAACTAATAATTAGTTTGTCCCTGAAAAATTATTATCACAGTAAATCAATTGGAGAAGACAGATGAATACTAAATATACTCCTGCGAGACATGTCTCAGAAATGAAAATCTAAACACTGTATCAGTGTTTACACACAATGGTCTGCTTGATGATATCTTAATTTCAGCAATTTGTATACTATTGATCTAGCCAGGACAAAGGCATCCAATCTGCTGCCAAAAAGATTGAATTATCTGGCAGAAAATAAAGTATTCAAGATGCAAACTCACAATCAAACATATGTTCATACACAGAATTTACATAGACTTTAGGTTTATGTTCCCATCTTGGTCATTACTACACGATGTGTTTTGACCGCATGATTTAAACACAGCAGAAATATACATTGTAATTAATTCTAAATGACAGGAGTATCTAGATTGCATTATTGTAATTACAAACAAGTAAAAATATTTAGTCAACTGTCACTAGAACAAACAATTTATTTTGTCTTAGTTTCCAAAACTACCCAAAACTGACCAAGTCCAAATCATTCCCATTCAATTTTGAATTGACCCCTTAAACATGTGGTTGTAATGTTGAAATTAATCCCAGTAACATCAGTGACCACTATGGTTCAAATCCACAACTACTATGATGTGAGGACATCTGTGCATGTGCTCTCTGTACATTTATTGGTTTTTTAACAAAAATAGCTTTGAAATGTTTCAGACCTTGTCATCTTTTAGGAGCTAACAAGAAGTAAATTCATTGTTCTAGTGGCAGTTTATTATATATTTTTTTACATGTTAGTAATTATCATAATTTAATATAGGTATTCCTATCACTTAGAATTAATGACAATGTATTATTTCTACTGCGCTCATTTGAAGTCATATGGCCTAAATACATGGTGTAATGACCAAAACTGGTTCATAAACTTTAAAATAAACAATACTGAAGCATCGGAATAAATGTCTTGGGATTTTTGTAGAAAGAAACTCTGATAATTCCCATTTCTAACTACCCTTTCATTTCAAAGCTTTGTGAATGAGAATATTACAGAAAGGGAAACAAAAAGACAGAAGCCCTTGTTGGCCAATAAATATTAGATCTAATTAATGATACATTACAGTCAAATATTTTTCCTGATTGTCTGAAGGAAGCACAAGTAGTTCTGATTTTCAAAAATAGCAATCCTCTTGATAAAAGTAACTACAGACCAGTTAGCATTCTACCCATCATATCCAAACTGTTTCAGAAATCAACTGAGACCCTTTTAGCATCACTGCTTTTAAGAACATTTTTAAAAAATATTAATGTGCTTTTTGAAAATGTCATGGATTCCAGACAACTCTTTTATGTTTACTCTAAGACTGGAAGAATGCTCTTGACAAAAACAAATTTGTAGCCACAGTTCTGAAGGATTTATCTAAGGCTTTTGACTCCCTCCCTCATTATATTCTTATTTGCAAGCTAAAGGCTTATTGTATGTTGGATGGCCCAGTCTCTTATTGAGCTATCTGTCAAACTGTATGCAGCAAAGTATGATGCAGGGTGTCTTGAGTAGCTGGACTGAAATTCAAAAAGGAGTACCTCAGGGATCAACCCTCAGACCTTTACTCTTTAATGTTTTTATCAATTATATTTTTTATTTTATTAAATATGGCTCTCTATATAACTATGCTAATGACAACATTCTGTCCTTTTCCTCACATACCTTTATCCCTTCCAATTTCAACTTCTGTCCCTTAGCCTGGCACTTCTGCAGTGATAAGAACACTACTAAACTTGAAAAATACAAGAGCAGGCTCTGAGATTTGTACATGATGATTACATCATCAGTTACCATAAACTCTTACTTAAGGCCAAAATGCCAACCCAGAAGGTGCACAGACTTAGGTCAATGGTACTTGAGACTTTTTAAATTCTGAGTAAATGTGCTTCCCAACATTTGGTTGATTTGATATGTTTAAATACAACAATACAATTTTTGATATTCAAATATTTTACATGCTGCTAGAATTAAAACCTCAACATATGGCAATAACTCTTTTAGATATGCAGCTTCCATTCTATGGACTGAATTACCAAACCATTTACAGAGGAATCAAATTTTAATTCATTTCGATCATTAATTTTATCCTGGAATGGTAAAGTTTGAAAATGTAATAACTAATAATAGTACTCCTCCCTCTACCCCCAACTCTCCTGCCATGATGACAACAACTAATGTCTGTTTTACATTTTTGTTTTACTGTCTCTGACTGACTTATATACATGTACTACGAAGTGCCCTACTGTTACCTCCTTTTTAAAGTTTGAAGTAAGGCCTTATTTGCAATTCAGCATGCTTTTATTTTAATTTAATTTAAAATATAATTTATAATTTAAGTTACCCACAGTTTTAAAAAAGTTTGTCAGGATCTTTCAGGTCAAAACCTGTGGTCATTTTAATTTTAGTTGCCTAAATGGTAAAAAGTTTAAAATAAAGAATTGGAAAAAACTTTAGTAACATAAAACCTCCCAAATAAAGATAAACATGCAGTACTGAAAGATACAAGATAAATACTAAATACTAAATTCACTTTTAATTAATATCTTTTTAAAATGCTTTACTTCCTTGTATTTTAAGTTATGTGCTATGTTAGTTGTCCCATTGTATTTATGTATTATGCTGTGTTGGTATGTCTTGCGAATCATGCTGATTTAATGTCTTTATTGTTTTTATGTATTATGCTGTGTTGGTATTTCTTGAAAATCATGTTGATTTAACGTCTTTATTCTCTTTATATCATGTCGGTAAAAAGCTCATTAGTGTTTATGTTGAATTGTTTTAAATCATGCCGACTATAAATAAATCTTATTTTATGTTAAGACCTCTTGCTAATCTCGTAATGATATAAATATTTTAAGTAGAAACATAGTTACTACCAATTACCATCTATACTCGTGTATAATCCGATACCAACTGCAAACTGCATAGACCCAGATCTGCCATCGCATAACGCACTGGCAGATCTGGGTCTATGCAGTTTGTAAGGAATAATCAGTAGAACAAAAAACATGCATTATGCGCCAGCAGATCAGGGTCTATGTTGTTTGCATTTGGACCCAGTTTATACGCGAGTATATATGGTATTATTATAACAACACATTCAACTGCATCAGTCAGTGCAAATCATCGTCTAATAAAGACAAAACATATCAGAACATGAACTCCAGCTTTAACTCTAGCAAGGTATTTGGACTTTCATGACTGATATAGACAATGTCACAGTGCTACAAGTGGCTGATCCAAGAATATCATTGGAGGGGGTGTAAACAAGTAGGAGCGGGGGTCTATGTGAGGGAACTCCAAGTGGGGGACCCCCCAAAAAGCATTTCCAGGGCATAATTTTAACCCTTTAATTCAGTCAATACTGAGTCTGTAGATCTGAATTATGAGTTACATGACCATGTTATGTACCGCATGAAAGGTCTAATATATCTGTGTGTGAATAACTGTAAAATGTCCAACATAATTACAGAGAAACCCACTTACCAAGCACACTGTAATGGACTACAATATTGTGTCCATATGATGTTGAAATGCATCAGCAAATTTAAGAAAAGTGGCTGGTATATAAATAATTCCTTTATGCACATATGTCATGTAAATGACAGTATCTACTATGGCAGGTTTCACTGTATATCTGAGACAGGCTATATAGCCAGAGTCAAAAAGTTGTGAACAACTAATGTATTAATTATCAATCAATGTAACAAGGCATTGGCTGAGATTTATGCGCTCCTGTGCTGAGCCTAACTGGTGGTCCAGGGTAATAAATTCTCCAAAAACTGGGAAAAACTAACGTCCAGGAAATTACGAGGTGTTGTAGTGGCTCAATGGTTAGAGTTGGACTCGTGTATGTATGTATGTACATACATATCAGGGATTTTACTACCATTTTTAAAATGGGGTCCAGGTTCATGGAAGTGTGAATTTGTTATACATAAAAAGGTCAAACTGGGAAATTTTAATTTTTTTTGACACGTTAATTTACAAAAAGTTACAAAGATTAAATTCTTCAACATTTAAATAATTCAAAAGCCAAAGTTACTATGAATCTTTAGATCCCTTGATGCATTCTTCGTAGTAATTTTCAAGGCAAATTGCATCAGACTGTTTTAAAAGTTATGATTGATAATTTTTTCCACTCAAACTGGGAAAAATGGACAGTTTTTGGCATTGGGAATGAGGTTAAACATCATCCACAAATGGGCCCAGAAAAAACCCTATGTACTGGTATGTATGTATGGGGCTTAATGGCACATCAGCATAATACTGGCTATACGGTTCCAATTAAAAGTTCTAAAAAGTTTAAAATAAAGTATTGGAAAAAACTTTAGTAACATAAAACCTCCCAAATAAAGATAAACATGCAGTACTGAAAGATACAAGATAAAAGGTAAAGATGTTACAATTCTTTAACATGAATTGAAAATAGAAGATAAAAGTTTTTAAAAATATAAAAAATTAATTTCTGGTTTAACACCCCACCCCACCCCCCTCCAATAAGCTGGTACCAAAAAATCAAAACAGTCCAAACCAAATTAATTGGTCTACAGCAAATCATTTTACATACCTAAGTAAATGTGGACCCAAATACAGACAAAAATTAGGTCTGGGCTTTATTTAATAATTGTGTTATGTTGGCGGCATTAAGCTAAATTCAATATATGTGTCACAGAATTAGGGCAAGAAAATAGTTTGATATCATATGAGAATGATTATGTATCTTGGGCGCATACAAAGTTACATAGTGTAGTTTTGTTTTGTTTTTATTTGGGAGGGGGGACATCGAGTAACAGTTGCATCTCGCTGTAGATCACTTGCAGCAAGATACCCATATTTCATGATGTGCACAGGAACTTTAGCTCTGGGTCTTGCACTTGTTATTTTTTTGGTGTGGTAGTATTTATAGGATGAATGTACTACATGCTAGCACAACGATTCGGAGATCTTGTCAGGCAGTGTCTACTTTGCAGACAGTATACTACAACCATAGGGTTGGCAGCAGGTTGTCATAGTTGGCAGCAGGTGGTCATTGTTGGCTACATGGCAACACAGAAGGCGGCTGGGCAACATAAGGGGCAGCCGAGCAATATAGTTGGCAACCTAGCGACGTGATACGTGGCTAGGAGAACGTAGCACTGGTGAGCCACTACCAGAAAAAGCTATATGGATGTGGTGCATGGCACCTTGGTATTAAGAAGATATCGGCAGTCCGTCCAGAAGTTACTGGAACTCCCTCCTAGGAACCATTAAGTTCGGGAAAAAGAGTGAAGCATACCCAGGATAAGTTCATCACAAGGATTTGAATACTGAACTGTGAATGTTGAACTATGCATGTTGAATTTTAAGCAATACATGTGGTTATGTGAACCATCCACTCATTTTATTGAAATCATATTTGCATTATGGTGAATACCAAGTTGCAATAGTTGTTTATGACAACATCATCATAATTTAATGTTTGATAATATCAGGTGATTTCTTTATATACATTTAAGGGAGTGTTGTTCTCCAGTTTTGGTGTCAGTATCTTGTTTATGTATATAATCCATCATAATTGTCTCTGAGGGGACGCTAACGCTTTGTGTGAAGTGGTGAACATTGTGTTCCAAGTTTGAGTCTTATAAGTGTTTTTGTTTTTTTTCCATTGTATTTTTATATCATTTTGTTTATCTCATATTTCATTATCACAAACATTTTATTCACATACATTGTGTTCGGTGTTTTCACTTAATCCAAACCCATTCGGTTACAATCTTGTGAAAATATGCATATATGCAGTGGTAGGGTGCTGTCATCAATTATCTTGACCTTCAACCTCACCTCTACATAACTGTGAATCCAGAGGTCATCCCATCTAGATACATTATATCACTATGTTACATCAAAATCCCACTTTCAACTTCTGAACAAAAATAGTACATTACCATTTTCAACAAATTTAGAAGGTATCAACAACCCCTGAGCTTATCAGAGAAAAAATACTGAGTTTTGCTTTGTTTTGGAATAAACTGACTAAATTCTGACAATCTATCAATGTCCTTGACATATGACAGTACTGCCTTCCTTATGTTTCTTACAAGATTGATGAACATTGTTCCATATCTTGTTAACTATGGTAACCATGAAAATAAGAGTAGCACTTTGAATTAGCTCTCCTCTCCAAATCTAATTAAATGCCACTTGACACGAGATCAGAAATGGAATTTACCCTGAGATATAAAAAATTACAAGAAGCTTTGTTGTGAGTAGCATAGGAAGAAGACACTCCAAAATATCATTCATGTGGTCTAGATCCAGGATATTATTCATGTGGTCTAGAGCCAATTCTGTGATTCAAGAAATCTGTGCCACTAAATCTCCCAAGCTCTTTTTTCATGTTGTTACTCCCAGCACAAATAGCCAATAGCAATCCCTTCTGCACTAAATGATTGCCCCAAATAATGAAGTTTAACACACAGTACCCACTATTATTACTTGCCCAACCCTTTAAGAATGTTTATTTTCTCTTTAAAATACCTGGCATATGTATGCATCATGAAGGCCTCATGGGAGACTGCATGGTAATTATCAAAATGAGTTCTACCTTATGTAAAAAAAAACTATTATTATTATTATTATTATTGCTATTATTTCTGTTTATTATGTCCATATATATTTGGGGTTTTTTTAAAAAAATCTATTTTTATAAAGAATGAATTAAGAGTTTTATGTTCCTTTCTTTAATGTGTGTGCAACTATGTACATATGCATATAACAGAGGGCCACAAGGAGGATTCCATGCAACTATTTGTGTCACCCTCTTTAAATAACGTCATTATTATTATTTTTATTATTATTATTATTATTATATTGGGGAAACAATTATGTTTAATGTAGTTTGGAATTATGTCAGGTGTCATAGTTTGGAATTATGTCAGGTGTCAATCAGAATGCTGCTTGCCCTTTCCCACATTGCACCCCTTAGTCCCACCAACAATTATGGAATATTGGCCACACAGGTATGTACAGTGTATTCCCTGTGTCTACATTTATATCATTCCTGAGTTCCTATGACAAAGGTACTTTGGTCTGAGCAAACTGAATTAGGCTCTGTTATCATCACCTTGTCAAATACATTACTGTTAATCTAAGCATTTCTCTCCACCAGTTCTGTAATAAGATACCTCCAATGTTAGGGCTGGTGGTACATACATTGTCTGTATATAGAATGATTGTTTTGGTCATTCACATTTTCAGTGTAATTGTATAAACATATGTATATATACATACAACATATATAATTTTTCATTATTTTGTTCCACACTGATGCCGGAAGACAAAGAAGCACAAGTTTACGCAAGGTAAATATTTCTTATTCTATATCATTTTAATACTTAAAAATATATATTTTTACATTATTATTACTTTTCTGTTTTCTTTTCACATTCTTTAATTGTATGTGAATAACAGTGCATAGCACTCGACACTTCCAAGCCTCTTTATTCAGTATATATCATAGAAAAGTGTCTTAAATTTTAAATTAATCTGTCAGAGTAATTTAAAATTATTAAATATAATTTACATACAATGTATTTTACAACATTCCCCATGGTAGGTATAGTAAAGTCAAACTGAATCTGACACTCTTCTTAACCATAATAACATTTGGACATTAGTAGTTATCATTATCTATGTTTGTATCACACATTGTCTTTAATTTATATATCTACATGTAACTTGGAAAATGTATTAAAATTCATCTGATATCATGTAAGATGCAGATCGAAAACTTACAGAAGTACAATAAATTATATTTACTGACATTATCAAATAGAATGATCATGGAATGTCTGTAGCACTTTAAAAAAAAAAAAAACCCAAACAAACTTCTAATGTGTTCAGAGAACAAACATGCCGATGCCAATCCTCTAACATTATAACAAAAATTAAAAATGTAACATTAAATTCTTGGGTCAGTTATTGGCCATAATCCAGAATTTTAAATTAAACAAAAGGTGAACATTTAACTTGACACAGATCTTGTAAGCCTATAATCATAATAATATTTTGTGCCAAATCAAAATTTGTGATGCAAAGATAACCTTCAAAGTCAACAAGCCAGTTCTTAGTCACATTTTCACATAAAATCTTACAATAAAACTTGATCTAGTTCTCCTTGATGCTAAGCTCACACTAATTATAATTGCAGTTATCATGAAGTTCTTTGCAAATGAGCAAAAATAAAATTTATGCTGCATGGAACAGATATGGACAACGCTATCCATTGGATATGGCAGTACAGTGGTGCAAATAAATAACGGTCTTCAAGTTTACCGGAAGAAAATATCAAAGATCGTATGTGCATTTTTATTGAGGCTAGACATTAAATGTATAGTACATGTATTTTCTATCAAAAGTATCTGATTAACTCTTGAATAGAATTAAGATCTATTTTAATCCATATTTACACTTTTACATTTTTCTCAACATAAGATGCTTAAATATTAATAAAACCAGTTGGTGTGCATAAATTGTGATTGCATGACAGTACTGTCATATACAATTTTATTAGTAATAACATCAAAATGCTCTCAATGAATCCATGTTCCATGAAATGTACCATAGTGTAGGAAGAATAAGTATTCATAAAATATTTCATAGGAAGTCACTGAATTTCTTTTTTTTACATCATTGGATTCTTTTCAGAAATTACTCCTGAACTATTTCTGTAAAAATATCCTCGTTGAAAGACCTGCAGTTTTCTATCCTTGATGGAGTGTCCTACGCTCCATCTGAAGACTTTTTAAAACTACTTAAAGACAACCATACTAGGACCATTGACAAGGAATTGCATGTTGCAAATGTTCTGAGAGAAATACAGGGATACAAACACTCCAACAAAGCAGTAGAGGGCAAAACATATCTTACATTATCAGCAATATTACATTATTGCTTTGCTCATGAATATGACCGAGTCATTTTGCAAGAACATTGTAGAAACTGTGCAAAACTTTGTTTTTCAAACAGAAAGTAAAGATTGTGATAAAACAATTCTAAATTTATACAAGACTGTGACTTATGGTTGTTTGAATGCTACATACCTTGAAGAACATCTATTGTCAGAATTTAGAGTCAAAAAAGATATTCCAACCCTCTATAATGAATACAGAACTCAGTTTTACACAATGGAATGGAATACAATTTGTCTCTTTGAGTACCATTTTAGTCACAGAGATGAAGACATTTCAATTACATATGAAGATGAAGTAAAACAAAAATGGAGGTTCTATGAGGAAATAAAATTAGCTCATGGACTAAACAATGCAATTGTGACTGAGTCAAGCAGAGTAATTTCCAAATGCAAGCAGAGAAAGTTGGCTGCAGAAAGACTGGATGGAGTGCACATTTTCACAGGCCAGGACCACTATGCAGAGGTAATAGAGGCTGTAGTGTTGACTAAAGCCGATCTCTACTACCCTGGCCATATAAAACTGGTATCTTGTGTTGAATGTTCCCCCTATTGTGAGCACCAAATTGGTATTCAAGTCTTTGTGGAAGTTAGCAGGGATTTTGATCCTGTTTCAGACGTTGCAGACCTAATCAGGCATGTTTTGTTCAGTGACCATAATGCATTCTGTCCAAATATTGTATTCTTTCGTGCTGGTGGTCTTGATAAATATAAGCATGGAACAAGTTTCAGTAGATTTCATGTTCAAGATGACATCATGCTGTGTAAGCTTCAAGAACATATTGTCTTTGAAAGCAAAACTACTGGACATGTCTCAGCTGCACCAGATAAAGAAAGTGTATGCACTGCATGTCAGAGCATGCTTTCATACAAACCGCTGCACTGGAAGACATATAGTTTGTTAGAAGAGTGGCATTTGGACATACATTTACTAGTACAAATTATTCTGGAAGGCTTCATTAACCGCAAAAGCATCTGGAAGGCAAAGAATCCAGTGACATTACTGAAAACAAAGCTTTTCTAACTATACCAAGCGTATGACAGACTTTTAAATATCTTCAACAGAACACACACAGGAATCATTCAAGACAGGGATACATTGGAACTTGCAATGCATTATCACAGCATAAACACTGTGTTTGACATAACAGCTGAAGCAGGAAGAACAAGAAGCTTAAGAGAGGCAGAGAGATTGTTGAAAGCAAAAGCAGAACCTGATCTGTGCTATTACAAGTCCTATATTAAGCGGTACTCAGTTGTCTGTGAAACAGAAAATGGAGTGCAACAGAAGATAACCAGGATAAAAGATTTTCTCCTGATCTTGATAATAGACAACCTTGTAAGATTGAAACACAAAAGTGATCCCGATCCTGGTGAAAGCAGATCACTTCAGTTGTGCACATTGCCACTCACCTTAAAGGGAATACCACTGGATGCTGCCATTGTAAGAACTTGGCATGCCGCTGAATGCAGACACAAAAATGCCTTCGTATGCAGCTGCATGAAAGAAATTGAGCTGACAAAAGATGAATGACGAATGTGCATTCTAGAAGAATTCCCAGAGGAGTCAGGCGTTAGACAGAGGCATGAGCAGTTGCGAAGATGGTCATTTATACCTTGGTGATCCAAGATTTCAGAACGTAATAATATCACTCATTATTAGCTTAAGTTTTAATAATATTGTTATTGTATCAATCATGTTATCTTCAATTTATAAAAAGTGACAACTATAAAAGTGAACATGAAAATAAAAACTAAAACTGCATAAGTTTACCTGCAATTTAGAGGAAGGATTGAACTCCATTGTAAAAAAAACTAGTAAAAACTCTATCTCATTTGATTTAGCCGAGTTGCCAGACAAAGAGAAAAAGGGCATGAGTTGATTTATTTATCATTACCTCAGAAATTGATTGGAAGATGCCAGAAATTATATGCATTATTTGCTCTTCCTTAATACTTTCAGAAATAAGTGGACTGTACCGTTCAACACAATTTCCTGCTAGGAATCACAAGGAGGAAGATGGCATAACTTCTGAAATGCTACCTGTTGGTACTTCAGAAGCAGATCAAACAGAACTAAGTGATGATAGCATGCCACTTCTTGAACTTGAAGAATCATTCCAGACAATGTCTCTAGATGAAACAGTTGACATTTCAACTGCATTGGAGTCTGAAGATGAACTAGACAGCAACGTCACTGTATCAGAGTTGGAATATGAAGAAGAAGACTATGTGCAGGTATTAGCAATTGTTGCACAAATTCCTTCCAAAATAACTTTAAGATAATTTGTCAATCACGAAGCTTCTTTACATCATTATATTTCATAAAGGGCAGTGAGGATGTGTGGGAAGATACACCTAAGGAACAAAACTGACATTACTTCATCACACTGCTAACTCACAGAAGAATGTTTTTAATATAAAGTACGAGAGAAGTGTGACTCATAAGGGACGAAGAATTAGACTTACACTACTGGGACTGAATATAAAAAGTAGAAGAGGAAACATTTCTGTAAAACACATATTTAATTTTGCATTTGAATGCTAGTAATATTTTTCTTTTTTTAAAGGATGGAGAGGCGGGTGCTGACACTGAAGCATATATTCCACATGATCATGATGGAGCAGACTTTGGTGATGCTGTGGATGATGAGGAAACAGATTTGAACCAGTTATTGGAAGATGTATCGTTAGAATCACAAAACTATTTCGATGATAAGCTGACACATATTGAGAAAAGTATATGTGACCAAGTCCAGATGGGTCCTGAAGAAGAGCCTGTGTCTAATTTAACTGATTGCAAGTATGTTGCTGGTGCTGATGATGAGGTGCATAGAGTCAATGCGTTTGTTGGTTATTTTGGATTTATGCAATTTCGGCCTCTTCCAACTTTATGCAGACAACCAAAACCAGCTACGGTAGAGATGATGATATACACAAGATAAGGGAAGTACTTGATGATGTACTATTGAAAAGTGGAAACCTAAAACCAGAATATGCAGTGGGGGAGATAAGAATATTGTTTGGTCCAGACAACAAGATTGGAAAAAGTCTGATTGATCTTATGAAATTAAATTGCAAGTATAAACGTTTTCTTCCAGAATTCCAATTCTCCACCTCCGAAAATCAAAAATCACCAACCTTTTTGCTGCCTACAAAGAAGCAGGTCTCCTGCTGCTGCTAAAGTTCATGGTAGATGACAGTGAAAAAATGGAATGGTCCAAATTGATGTCTGCAGAGAGCATTGACACAGCCACTAGAATGGTTTGGAGGATCAGCATGTCAATCCACTTAACTCTGTTTGTTAGGTTTCTACAGTATGTGCCTTGTGAAGAATCTGAGATTATTATGAATCGATGTAAACCTCTAGAAATGATCTAGGAAAGATATTGAAAGATTGGGATGATAAATTCCAGTGTTTCATACAAAAGGGGTGTGAAATAAATGACACAATTGCTCTCCTTGTCGAGATGATGAAACATTGTGATGAAGTTATTGCCATTGCTCTGGCTGAACATATGGGGGGTCCTGATGGTTACCATTTACTTTTGTCTGCCGTGAAGTCATCTTTGCCATTTGACTTTCTCAATGAAGCAACTTCATATGCTAGATACTGCACCAATCGTTTGCACTACCATTACAGTGAGGTGTATTCCACAGAAATATGAAATACACCCTTTTCTCCACTCCATACAGACACAGCACTGTGAATTTCACATTGGATACGCAACGTGAAATGGAACATAAAGATGTACTGAAAAACTTCAGATCAGGATCAACAATGGATGCTGTCTTACCAAGGATGACCCTGATTGATGAATTAGAGGAAGTTCATGATTCACTCACAAATGATGAAAAGTTGGGGGAGTCAACAGAAGACAGAGAGAAGCATTCCATATATTTTACCATGAAAACAACAGATCTGAAACATATTCTCCCTACTATGTATCTTATACTGTGAAGAAATGGCCTGTCACTGGAAGCTAGCATCATACCATACAATATCTACTCCAAAGAATGCTTGATGCTGTCACCATTGGTGTTGGATGCAACAACAAAGGATGTTGGTATCTATCTAATCGAGAAATACATCAGCCAAGAGTCCCTACTAGGACATACACAGCATGATAAGCCATCATTAGAAAATGTTGATGGGCCTAAATCCTTAGTTGATAGGGTGAAGAAAAAGAAAGGAAACACCATAAATCGAACTCGTTTTAAGGCCAAAGTAGTTATAAGAAGTGATAGAAAAATGAAAGAAGAGAAGCGTATCAGAAAGGTGACATCTATAAAGAAACATAAAGACTGCCTTAGTTCTGAGATGAATGCTTGTCAGGCCATTTTGAAACCAGATTGTTCAAAGCCTAAAGTAATGAAAGCAACTGGAATACAGAGAGCTATTATATCCTTGCTGGTCAATCAGCTGAAAGCATCAGAAAGTGCTGTTGGAAACACAAATATGGACCTTCTGCAGGTAGGGGATGATGAATTATCACTATTAGCTGAGGCTGGTCTTGTTTTTTTAAAAGAGAAAGCCATACCAGCTGGCATATTGACCAACATCAAAGTAGCTACTTTAGAGTTTGCAGGGGTAAAGTTCAAAGCCAAATTAGTGAGTTGCAAACAGTATTTAAACTTTGTTCAGAACAGTATTTTGAAAGATCTTTTGGGACAAATTCCTGCACTGAAGCGAATAGTAGTATGTGAAGAAAAGTACCAATTCACTCCTGATGACTTTAAAGCTGCCACAAGAGAACGGAGACAGAAAAAAGATGCAGTCTCTATTGGTCATCTCAAGGTCATTGGTGATATTATGACAGATGAATGATTCTGCCATGAACATGTGATTGAAACCAACGAGGGAAAGCGCCTCATAAGCACCTACTTGGCGGTAAAAGTTGAAAGTCTTGACATCAAACAAAACCTAGTGTTGGACATTGACAGCGAATTATACATACAGGGATGTACTTGTGTAACTGAAGAAAAATCTGTTTGTCTCTGCAGGAAATACACAACACCTGTAAGAGCTGTTTTCTCTTCGACTGGATTTGAGCAGTTTTATGTCCTCAAAAACATACACCAATGTAAAGGTGAAGCTAAATTAGCACAAATTGACTGGATGTTGGATAGTGTCTCTGAGCTCCACAACCGTGATGCTGCTATAAGTATTGTCTCCTCCGGAGATATAGATTCTTTAGTCATTCATTTGTTCTCTGTTTCACAGAGTTGGCCAAGAGAATCTGATGGAAGATTTAAATATCAAATGTTTTTTATGCTACAGAAAATGGGGAAGCTTTCAGATTTTTATAACATCACAAACATTTTGACATTGTTGGAACAGAAAACGGGCGACAAGAACATTGGCATCAAGATAGCTTTAGCTCTATGTTTAGGGGGTAATGACTACTTTCCCAAATTCCATGGCTTTTCGCACTGGAAGATAGTGACATTATTTCTGCAGCATCCAAAGTTTCAAGATAGACTTTTCAGTATTAGTTCAGGGAAAGTGGAGATGGATAATAATGTTTACATTGATTTTGTTAAAATAATGTGCTGTCCAAAGGTTTATGATCCAACAAAGCTGAGTTTTCAGGAGATACGGCATCTGACTATTCAATCCAAAAGAGGACAAGCAAATAAAAAATTAAGACTCCCTCAAAGCTGGATGCCACCAGAAACTGCCATATCCAAACTATGCTGTCTGATGAACTGCCAGAAAAAATATCTACAAACTGCAGGTCAGCCATCAGCTTTGTTACCAGACTTTATGAATGAAGGATGTCTTGTAAGGAAAGCGTCAGGAGAGATTGAGTACGATCTTGGCCCAAACAGTTATATTGGCGATGTGCAAACACTGCTTCAGATTTCCTTGGATGATCTGACTGAAAAACTGCAAAATGCAAAAATGGTCCCCAAAAGGAAGAAAACATTGCTGAAACCCCTCAGAAAGGACAGAGAAGGAAGAAAGTGTTTACAATGACACTAAAGTAAGCGTATTGGCATGCAATCTGCTTATCATGGCAGACTAATAGAGATCAGTTCTGTTTTTTTGTTGTTGTTCTTTTTCATTAGCGTTATTGATTGGCAGTCTCAAATTTAATATAACATTTTCCTGTGAATTCTCTTTAATATCTTTTATTTCAATCCAAATTTAAAACAATTTAAATTTAAAACAGTGACTGACATTGATAAACAAAAGTGTACTCAATAATCACACCATATGCCCCTAGTCAGTCTTCTGGTAATTGTAACTCTTTAGAAAATATCAGGTTTACATGGGACACTGAATGAAATATTTGTAGTCATATTTAAAGGGTCTCCAATTAAATTCATGTCTGTGCAAAATCAAATATGGGCTCTATGGCAGTTATCTTCAACAGGCGACATTTTCTTTTTACAAATATTAATTTTTAAAGTGCTTGGGTTGAAGGCCCAATGAAAATCCCGGAAATGATCACCTAAAGGTTTAGATGGTTCTAAATACCACTAGAGCATTATGGTCACCGACTGGTGAAAATTGAAAGTTTGTTTTTGCCACTGCTTGAGAATGACAAATGGTATAAAGTTTGTTTTTGCCACTGCTTGAGAATGACAAATGGTATTTGCAGTGAGACTCATCGTGTATTGTTATTTTCTTTGATCTCTATGAAACTAGATTCAGAAAATACTGGAAGATTGTCTGTGCACTATTTGACCTAAATGAGTATTTTATTTTCTGAACAGTAGAATGTCTGACTAATGTCTTTTATTTTTTCAGGAAAAGTTCTTCCCTAGGAAAGCATGAACCAAGAGTCGAAAACACATCAGTACCAAAGACTGAATTTAATTATTGACATGAAGTCTGTATTGTTTCAAGTGCTCTATATATGTTTAACTGTGAAACTGTGATATAAGGTTTTGTAAAAATATACTCTGCTAGTAAACATTGCTTTTTCTGTATATGTAAGAGAGTGGGTGAGAAAACTCCTAATCCACTGTATATGTGTGCTTTTTGCGTGTTCTGATTCTTTTGTATGTATATTCACCAAACGTATTTTGTTATTTCACCATTCAGGCATTGTAGTTTGATAGTATGATTAATTGGACTGAATTGTAAAAGTGTTTGTTTTATTTTCTTAAGTTATACCCGTTCTCTTAATAATGAATTGTTTATTATACATTAAAATTATAAGACATTATTGGTTATGTTTCCCGATTCAACATCTCCTGTTTCTGTCTCTAAATATTCTCTGAGATAAGAAAATAAAATAATCTTGATCATGTTTTTTTTTTTTTACCCCTCACAGTTCATTTTTGTCAAGCCTGCCTTGGTAGAAGCTTGACTTATTGATCACTTGGTGTCCGTGTGCGTGTCCCGTATCCGTCCAATCATCCACACCCTATATTACAGTTAATGCTAATGTTGTTTGGATTCAGCTCAATGCTGAAGTTGTTTACTTTCTAGTTAAATAAAAAGTAGGTTCAACAAAAAGGGGACCTCTTGTTTCTTATCTCTATGAGTTTTCACTATACATGGATGCAGACTACCGGTAGATGAGCTCAGACTAATTAGTAATGCCTGTAAGATTCTCTCTTGACCAAGGATTGTTAGGCAATTAAATCTATTAAATCTATTAATCACTGATAATACATTTCTGCAATAACTATTATCAGGACCACAATATACATTCGTCACTATAAACTCTCTCTCTCTTTCTTTCTCTTTCTCTCTCTCTCTCTCTCTCTCTCTTGCACTAGAATGCCTGCACATAGACTTTCTATCTTCATATGTGGATGTATCTTGTTACAGAACTGGTGGAGAAAAATGTTTAGATTAGTGGTATAGTATAATTTAGTTGACAAGGTGATGATAACAGAGCCTGATTCAGTTGCTCAGTTTGAGCAGACCAAACTACCTTTGACATAGGAATGCAAGTTGTTGTTGTTTATTTTCTCACTAGCTGGTCTAGCAGGAAACAGCAAATATAATTGCTTCTGCATTGAATATTTGCCTTAATTTACCATACTGTAAATTCATTAATATTATTCATGGGGTAAAACAAAATCATGCATTTTGTTGTAGCTACAAAATCACAAATTAAAATCAAGACCCAATGAACAAATATATTCATCTGTTGATACAATTCACAAACTGAAGTACCCATGTATGTTTGTATGTAGTGGCATTTTTACGGCACCTCAATATAATGACTATATGGTGGCAACTAAAGGTAAAGTTCAAAAATTGTAAAAATGAAGAACTATAAAAAAAACTTTAGGAACATAAACTCCTCCAAATAAATGTAAACATGAAGTACAAGATAAAATATAAAATGTAAACAGGGCTCAAAATTGATGTTACAGCAAGCTAGCATTTTGCTATGTACACTTCTGAAATATTAGTAAATTGCAAAACGTTTTTAGTGGAGAATAGTAAAACAATCAAAATTTTGCTTGAACTAAAAAAGTCCAATATTTTCGCGGGTGGCATATCATCATACAGAATCTTCATTGAGTTTATGTCCAAATACTTCTGTATCACGGGGAGGAAGACAACACAATCAACATGAATGTGTTCTACTGCTGGTGGACACTGGCATGGTATGAACTCTGATTGAGGTTCACTCTTCAGGAGGTATACACGAGTCAGGTACGAGTATCCAATACACAATTGGCACAATACCATCTCATCTCTGCAATTTATCCTGTATGCGGGATGCCACTTCCCAATAGTGGGTTTTATGTTTTTAAGTTTGTGGAGTTTTTATTCCACATATTTTTTAAAGTATGATAACATGCTGATTTATACAATATTTGAAATCAGTATATGGAACATTCCAGTCAGAAAAGGTGATCACAGGGCAGCCTTGGCTGCTTTAACTGCCCTTTCATTACCCTTTATACCAATGTGACCTGGTGGCCAACATTACAGAAAACTTTTCCCAGATTGTATGAGAACATCATGTTTCTACAATATCTGGGATATTAACAGGTTCTGAGATTTAATGGTCTGCAATGCTTTCAATGTGGAAAGGGAATCTGAAATGATGATGGGGTGTTGCAATGGCAGCTCCAATTTTGTCTCCATCTTTCAAACCATCTGTATTCAGGCCGGGTCATATGGCCATAATAAGAGGCTCTGATTTTATCGAATTGAAAAAGGAGTGGACCTGTTGAGGACTTCTTGATAACCAATGTGTTAATTTTGGAACACAGAATTTTGCAGTATTTCCAACATCGATTTTTTCTGTTTCTAACCAAAAACAACTTTGCTCAGAGTAAACAAGGTTTGGTATTTGGGACTAAAGACTACATTATTTGTGGGTTTAGATGGATTAGAAGATAGTTTGGAAGTATTCTGAAGAGTCAATATCGTTCGTCTGAGATAAAGTGATGGCTTGTTTGCCTCAACACAGAGGCTTTCTGAAGGGGAAGTTCTAAATGCACCCAGACTAAGTCTAAGTCCCTGATTGTGTATCAGATCAAGCATCTGGAGGTAAGATTTACAAGCTGATTGGTACACAATGGAGCCATAGTGCACCAATCTGTGTTTGCAAGGACTATTATTAAATCCAGGGCTTTTTGACATTTGTCCCCAAGGTATCTAATATGTGGAGGGAAAGTTAGTTTATGGTCGAAAGTAAGCCTAAATACTCTTTGATCTATAGTAGGTAAAAAAATATTGTTGACATATAAAATGAGCAGTCAGTTCCTGGATTAAGGCATTTCATTATGCTCTTAATTCTTATGTTGAATTGGGTGACTGACAACATGATGCATGGAGGTTCACCCATCTCCTGAGGATGGCTTTCAGAAACCATGCTACCAACCAAAACTCTATCTTTAAAAAAATTGGAGGTAAAGTTAGGTAGGCAGCCTTTTAGACCTAGGTTCAATAGGTCATTATTTATACCATACCTCCATATGGTGTCATAAGCTTTCTCCAAGTCTAACAAGATGGCAACAATATGTTCTTCTTTATAACAGCTTTTCTAAACAAGAGTCCATTGAAGGGACTGATGGTCTACTGTCCAAAAAGAATTTCCAGGAATTCAAGATAAGACCATTTCTTCTTTTAACCGCCGAATGCTTAAACCATCCATGATATTCTTGACCGATAAGATTTTCAAATTAGCCACTGTGGCAGCCATATTGTATCATAATTAGTCTTCTGGTGAAACCCCATGCTGATATGACTTTTCATTTAGAAGGAACAGCAATAATAAGATTTTCAAGATGGCTGCCATGATGACCATACTGGACATCAGCTTGGCACCATTTTCATTTAGTACCAACTAGACACTGTAAGAAGTCTTCTGGTGAAAAACCAATGTAATATGACTTTCCATCTTGGAGGAGTAGCAATACAATTTTCAAGATGGCCACTGTGGCAGCCACACTGAATATTAGATTGTCAATTTTTATTCAGGACCAATTAGACACCATAAGAAGTCTTACAGTGAAAACCCCATGCTGATATGACTTTTTGTTTAGGATTAGCAATAATAAGATTTTCAGGGCTGTCATAAGTGGCAGGTGATACAGATGACGATTGGGGGGGGGGGGCACCATTTTGCAGATTATGTTCTTTTCTTCTGTGTTTTACTTAAATAAACGTACAGCTTTTTCATTAAAATGCCTTCGTTATTATTCGCATGACTATTAATACATTTAAAAAACAAACAGTTTGCAGTGTTTTTTCTGAGGGTTGGGGAGCTATTTTGTCCAGAGCAAACTTGCAACGGCCCTGGTGGTGGCCATATTGGATGTCCAGGCAGCACCATTTCCATTTAGGACTAACAGGAGATCATAAGAAGTCTTGTAGTGAAAACCACATGTTGATATGATCATCCATTCTGGAGGAGTTGTGGTAACAAGATTCAAGACTGCTGCTGTGATGGCCATATTGGATGTCCAAGCAGTACCATTTTCATGTAGGACCAACTAAACCCTGGGATGAATGTGTTTGTAAAGTTTCATGGCAATCCCCCAAGTAGTTTAGGAGTAGCAATAACAATCTTGCACTAAAGGATGGACAAATGTCTGAAGACTGACATTGGACAACAGACAACAGGCCATCTATAATCAGTTCAGCTCAAAAAGAAAAAATTAAAGGAATGTGAGACTGGGCTAAAGGCAAATTCCTTAGTACTGCTGCTGCTGCTGGCTGCCTGCCTGTCTAAAAGAAAATTAAAAACTGACGAGCAGTTAAGGACTGCAAGGCACCAATTTGATAGCCCACAGGGTAATCAAAGTCAGGGCTCATTAGAGATTGGTCAGTTCAACTAAGAAAAAGTGATTATGCTTTGTAACTGAAAGGGTTACAAGGTAAGCCTAAAAGGTACCACTTGAAGGGGCAGCTTATCTGTAGCTATTGAAGGTACATAGCCTGCTGAAAATTCCCGCTTAATATTAATAATTGAATACCTCAATCTCAACATAATCAATGAAGTGTCTCACTCCTCAAATGCATAAAGTCACTTAGTAAATGCTTGATTATGACATTTTATCTAGAAATCAAGCAATTGCACGATCAGACTGACTTTTTGTTAATATTGGTGAATGTTACAAATTTTGTTATGGTAACAGCAAATTGACTGTATGCAATTTTCATACTCTCACTCATTTTAAGAATTTGTGGTGGGGGTATTACATTTGGGGGTGGGGGGATTCACACAACTGTTTTCGACTCCAAAATCGATAGGCTTGTTTCTTATCCCAAGTGCAAGTCATCCACAAAGTCTGCTCCAGATCTGTGATGTAGAAATAATGTTAGTGTGCAGAAACCATTTTTCTTCTTTCAGTTATATTGATCTTGACCTTTGACCTTCTGAACCCAAAATCGATAGACTTTTTCTCAATACCAAGTGCAAGCCATCCACAAAATTTGGTAACTGTAGATGGTGGAGAACTCTATTTATTGTGCAGAAATGAAATAGGAACAGTTGGACAGGTGGACAGATCACAGTATAACATAAAAAATACCATCAGATCAACTAGCATGGTGTGTCCTTGGGCAAGGTACTTTACTCCAATTGCCTCAGCACTAAATAACCTACTACTGTTGCTGTGCCATAAAACACCAAAACCAAACATCATAACATAATATGGCTCCTGATTATGGTGGGCATGTAAAATAGGGGCTTTAACCAATATGTCCAACAGTTAAAGCATCACATTTATTTATTGGCTTTGATAAAAAAAAGTACCATAATTATTTCTTTATTCAATATGGTTTCCATATTTTTCTGCCAACCAATTGTTTATTGGTATGACTGATAACATGACTGTCTGATGTAGTTCTTGATTATTCCTACATAAATAGCAATCCCAAATTAAGAAGGTACCCATTTGACATCTGTGTACTCTTGGTTCATTAATCTACAGTGTACCTGGTTTTATTCAATCAGCTCCAAAACTAGACCAGCAATTATTACCAGCTAACATTTCTGCTTCTACTAATAATTACGTTTCCTTAATTTCAATCATATCAGTAACATACTGTGCCCATCTTATAATGCTGTCCATGGGAGCCTGAGTATACCACCTTATAGTGAGAACACCTTATAATGAAATACATGATACAGTACCCATCATTATAATGCTGTCCATGGAAGCCAGAATATACCACTGTATACCACCTTATAGTGTGAACACTTTATAATGAAATACATGATACAGTACCCATCATTATAATGCTGTCATTGGAAGCCAGAATATACTACTGTATACCACCTTATAGTGAGAACACTTTATAATGAAATACATTATACATACCCATCATTATAATGCTGTCCATGGAAGCCAGAATATACTACTGTATACCACCTTATAGTGTGAACACCTTATAATGAAATACATGATACAGTACCCATCATTATAATGCTGTCCATGGAAGCCAGAATATACTACTGTATACCACCTTATAGTGAGAACACTTTATAATGAAATACATGATACAGTACCCATCATTATAATGCTGTCCATGGAAGCCAGAATATACTACTGTATACCACCTTATAGTGAGAACACCTTATAATGAAATACATGATACAGTACTCATCATTATAATGCTGTCCATGGAAGCCAGAATATACTACTGTATACCACCTTATAGTGAGAACACCTTATAATGAAATACATGATACACTACCCCATACATGTGACAGAAGAGAGAAGTCAGCTTAGGACAAATCAGAAGGATTTTCAAAAAGAATGGCAAATTTTTCATTGCAGCATGTCTTCTTCCACTTTCTTATCCAAATGAGGACATAAAGCTTGGGTCACTATGTGAGTAGTTTTTGTCCATTTTCGTCCATTTGTATGAGAACTTTTGTGTGATTTCTGAGCCAGGGAACATTATTTTCACTAGATCTGAAAAATGATCTGCTACTGGCAAACAGTGTCTTGGCATGTATATCTTTATCTACATTTGATGCAGATTCCGCATACATGGATTTCAGTGATGACATATTTGTTGTCGCATTTAATATGCTTTAATATGCTGCATGACATGTAATGTCATTCTTGTCACCATAGCAGATTTATGGGAAGGTCAAAATGCATATCCAAGTCCTTTGAACTTGATTCCCACCAATGACATTCCCATTTCCATCCATCATTGAATTTCGTGTGATATTTTGGTGCTTTGATTTTGGCAATTTAGCACTGAAAGATAATGCATGCTTAGACATCTCAACAAACTTTAAACACCGAAGCCAAACTGACTCTGTTTTATGATGATTGTGCTCTTAAGTAATCCAACCATAATCAATTAATATCTTTAATCATTTCCAAATTACTTCTGAACACGCAAAGTACAAACCATTTTGCCAAACTTCAAACACTAAAGCCAACCGACCCTGCTGACAGAATCAAAGGGATGTTAATTGTTTTATGCTGCTTGAAATTAGCAACTAAATTGTCTTGCCCAACTTAAGCCAGTTCAGTCACATGATCACAGACAGTATTACCATAAATATACTACGCTGGAAGATATGAAAAAATGGGAAAAATAAAAATTTTCAATAATAATTTTGCATACACAGGAGACTTCAGTGAGTGAAGTGAGTGATCCCTCATCTCAGGAGGAAAACCCTCCCATCCTGGAGGTTCACATGTATGCTCTATATGACCTCCTGTGTGTCATAAGAGTCACCTAATTAAGGCAACTGTTTTTCATGGGGTAAGCCCCTGATAATATTCCACCTCAAAAGGTCTTGGACTTCCTAAAAGAGTGCAGTTTATATAGAACTATGAAACATGTCCATACGCCAGTGTGATACAAATGAAAGACAAAGTTCTAAGTCAAACAGGGGCCATTACTCTGTAAAATGTAACTGGAAAACAATTAAAATCAAACCTGACTATGGTCTTTTTTAATGTAAAGCCTGACAATACCAAACTTACTTTCAACAGAATCAAATGTATTAAGTGGAAATTGAAGTGCAAAGTTATAAGTCAACAGAGGCCATAACAGCATCATATTTTGACAGAAAACAGTGGGAGCTGAACTTGACCTAGATCTTTTTAATAACAAATTTGGTTTCAATCCATGGAGTCCTCCAAAAGTTATTGAGTGCAATGAAATTCACAAAAGAAGTGATGTGATGGAACATCCGGGATGGAACCAACAAACACGAGCAATAATATATGTCCCCTTCATATATATGATAAGAGCCAAAAAACTTGGACTTTGTATTTTAATGAGTTTACTCTTTTTTTGCCTTAACATTTATTTTGTATGCCTTTTACTTGAGTTTTTGCAACATCTTTACCTTTATCTGTTGTGTCACAATGCATATTAATTTATTTTTTGTCCAACTGTCTTCCTAGGAATTTTGGCATTGGCTATTGTTACCTAGCTTTTGCCCAGAACTGTACAATTAGGATTTTGTTGATGTAAAACCCTACACACAGACATACACACACATATATATATATATATATATATATATATATATATATATATATATATATATATATATATATATATATATATATATATATATATAACTTAGGTACCCAACTGACTATGATGATTGGGATAATTGTACTTTATAATGCAAGAAAAAGAATCATTGAAAAAATAAATTTGGAGGCTATGAGAAGAGTTACAGGTGCTACCAAGAGTGTGGCTTGGGTATTATTATATGAGGAAACTGGGTGGGATAGCCTGAATTTTCAACGTTACAAGCATAAATTAATTCACTTCTTTAAAATGTACCATGTTTTTGCTCCAAAGTATTTATCAGAAGTAATTTAACCTTTTGTTGTTAACAATGAGACCTACACCACTCGATGATCGAATACTATTCGGCCCACTTCGTGCAGAACTACACTGTGTCAAAAACCATTTCTGCCTTCCACAATTCAACTGTGGAAAACATTCCCAATTGAAATAATAACTAACCCATCCATTCAAAATCTTAAAACTTATCTGAATTGGGATAAACATAAAATTCCTTAATATTACAATGCTGTTGATCGGGTGGATCAAGTTAAGCATATATGCAATTGAGAACCAAATGCTGTAGCTGAAATAACAATGTATTCCTAAATCATGTTTCTAACTATAAGTACTGTACATGCAGACAAGTAGAAACAGCTGAACACTTTCTGTTAGAATGTAAAAAATATACAACTCTAAGACATTGTGTTTTCTTCACAGTACCATACCGACTTACAATTAAGACACTATTTTCTGGCAATCCTAATGTACATGTACTCTGATGAAATTTATATGCATATATTTAAGGCAGTTCAAACCTTCAAAAATTATCTAAACATTTTTCAGATTAATACACAGGTCACAACCATACAAGTTTATTCCATCTTTCTTACTATCATATGATCACTGAAATAATTACATATACGAACTGATCATGAATATATTTATATTTGTATATGATCTATCTACTTTAAGTCAGTAGACAATTATTGATTGTTAAACTTTCTCTGTAATAGAGGAGACAGTTTTCAACAAGCTTCAAGCTTTCTACTGAATCGCCAGATATTGTACTGGTATAAATCATATGTGAAGATGTTCTCTTGAATGAGTACTGTTCAAACTGATATCTGCTCCTCACTCTGTAACCTCATGGTGCACCTGGTTTGAATCAACTTTCAAACAAGACTACTAATTATTACCTGATGCTTTTCTTTAGTTTTTCTATTTATACTTGTTTTTTTTAACCACTAGCATCTTTTTAAGAACATCCAATCTCCACCAAACTCAAAGCCTGTAGTCGGTCTGTCCAATCTAGCTCAACAATGCAAAACTGGGGGTACAAATCATCATCCTAACCCTTGTACTGTGTTAATTTTTCATACCATCTTGTTTTTTTTTTATACAATGTCAACCCCTAAAAATCACATTCATCTTTTGTCTCCTAGCTGAATATCACACTTAGGATTTTAGAAAAATAAAATATTTGTACAAATAAAAAAAATAAAAAATACTGAACAAAAAATTACATACAGTGGGGATAAAAATACTAAACAAAAAACTACATACAGTGGGGTATATGCATGGAGCCATATGTATAATGTATTATGTAATCAAAGTATTGACAACACTAATGGATCACTGGGTTCAAGTACCGTATATACTTGCGTATAAGCTAATACCAAGTGCAAACTGCATAGACCCAGATCTGCCAGCGCATAATGTGCCGGCAGATCAGGGTCTATGTTGTTTGCATTTGGACCCGGCTTATACGCGAGTATATATGGTAAATAATACATTAAGTAGTAATAAATGGTGGAACATAAATTGTGAGATATTTATAATCATGTTCATTTTTATGATCATAAGCAAATTCCATTACCTCTAAATACATGCAATCTTAATTATAAAAATGTTATATCTTTTCCTCTCTTTATCTCTTAAAAAAGAATGTATTAAAAACTTCATATAATATTTGAGAAAATATTTAAGCAATTACCTTTAATAAGCATTTTGTACTGTAATGATTCTATATTATTTGAAGTGTTAAAAACAACCTTTAAAACAAATTTTTTCAGGAGAATAAAACTAATTTTAATGATGTAATACTTACCTGTTGCTATTGCATAGCTTAGTACTTTTCCGGGTGGAAAACACTCCAACCATATGACGAGAATTCGTCCTCCCATTAGGGTGAACCAGATGCTTCCAGAGCACTGGATCACCCCCGGGGCACCCGATAGATATGTTGCCCACGTGCAGTGGCCATCATTCTTTTTTTAGGACGCAGTCTAACTTAGTGGGACATCAGTGCAGAGCAGAAGGAGGGAATCTGGCAATAGCAACAGGTAAGTAAATTAAAATTAGTTTTACCCCCCTCCCCCCCCCCCCCTACATTTTAATATCAGTAATATTGATACATACCTGTTGCTACTGCACAGCTGAATTTGTCAGTTTGGTGGGAGGCTGATGAGGCCACAACTGGTGAATAAAAGCCAACACCAGGAAAACTCACCCTCACTGAAGAGTAGGATACTACTGCAGGATGGAATCCACATGGTCCACTTTCTGAGCGATGACTATCGGGCCCAAGGAGAATATTCTTTCGCTTTGGCGAGCTAACGAGCAAAGGTAAAAGCTAGGAGAAAGTAGTGTGAGAACGCCAAAATGTGGCTTTCATCACATCCTCAAGACAAATGAGTTACATAGGCCCAGGAGGCAGCAATATCTCAAACCTCATGAGCTTGAATTTTCATGAATTGGTAAGCTCTCTTGATAGTTAATGCAATCCACCTAGAAATGGTGGAAGCTGAAATATGAGTTGAACCTTTAATGGGGAGGAAAAGATGCTTCCTACCCTTTCTTCTCCCATCAGAGGCTGCCAAATAAAAACATAAAGCCCTAACTGGACATAAAAGTTTATCCTGATCATCCCCAACACAGATATGGCTGAGACTGGGGATCTCAGTCTGGAGTGGAGAAACAAATGGAAGCTGGGTTTTTTCTAAAAAACCTGATTGGCAAAGAAAAGAAACACTCATAATTTCCATTCAACCTGATACAGCACTGCTCTATGGATAGGGCAGCAAGCTCGCTCCTTTGTCTTGCAGACGCTAAGGAGAGTAACAAAACTGCCTTGAGGGTAAGGTTCTCCAAGGAAGCTTCATCCTATGGTTCAAGGGGGGGGGGGGTATTAAGAGACCACAAGACACAAGAAAGATTCCATTTAGGCATTAGTGAGCAAGAACTGGTCTTTGCAGCTCAAAATACCTGATCAGGTCTGCTAAGTGAGAATCCGTCCCAATGGCCCCGCCTTTAAAAAATTTGAGTGTTGGATAGGGCTGCTCAATAGCACTTAATATTAGAAACTGAGCATTGTTTCTCTTCGAAAAAGAAGAGAAGAAAATCAGCCACTGCGCTCATAGAGGGACAGCCAGGATTGACATGTTTTCCACTACACTAATCACAAAAGATTCTCCATTTGGGATCACACACCTTAGACGTCAATCATCTCCTGAACTGAATGATGTACTTGGCAACTTTAATTAAAAAAATTTCTTTGCAAAGAGATCATTTGAGATGAGCCAAGTGTGAAGGTAGAGAATCTGTGGGCTGTTGTGTAGGAGAGAGCCCCTGTGCTGTGACAGGAGGTCCCTCCTCCGAGATAAGATCCTGGGATGGTCTACAAGCAGATCGAGAAGATCGCTGAACCACGATCGATGGGGCCACAGAGGGGCGATCAAAATGAGCTGAGCAGTGGAGCACCCGACTTTGTGAAGAACCTGTGGGATCATCCTAAAAGGTGGGAAGGCGTAAGCTAACAGATGATCCCACTTCAGGCTGAAAGCATCCACTGCCCAGGCCCTCTGGTCGGGGACTGGGTAAACGTAAAAGGTGAGTTTGTTGTTTTGTCTGGTGGCAAACAAGGAGCCACCAAAGTTGTAACAGGGAGTCTGCTGTAGATTGATGGATCAACCATTCCATGAGGACTATCTTCCCTTTCCTTGACAGACTGTCCGCCGAAATCTTCTTTTTACCAGGAATGTGGCAAACTTGGAGGGTAATTCCTTCTGAAGTTCCCCAGCAAAGGGGGTTCCAACCTCCATGCAGAGAGAAGGAGCATGTGTTCCTCCTTGTCTCCTGAGGTATGCCACCACCGACGTGTTGTCGGAGGAGACCATCATGCAGCAACATTTTATTTTGTGGATGCACCTCTGAAGGGCCAAGAACAGTGCCCTAATTTCCAAACTGTTGATGTGGAAGGTAGATTCTTCCCAGGACCATGAACAATGAAGAATCAGTCATTCCGGCTCTAGATGAGCACCCCAACCATGAATCTGACATGTCTGCGAACAAATTGGAGTGGGGTTCGGGTTCATGCATGTGGACTCCAGCCAGAAACAGGTCCTGATTTGTCCACTAAATCAGATGATGGTAAAAATCCAGACCCAGAGAAATTGGAGCATTCAGAGGGTCCATGTGTGGTTTCCACATCACCAAAAGGAGAAACTGGATTGAACACAAGTGCAGTCTGCCTAGAGGAACCAGGTCAGCTGTGGAGTTCAAGGTCCCCAGCAGAGAGAGAAAAAGATCAGCTGACAATGTGGTCTTTATTCTCAGCACCTCAAACAGGGACATGATTTTGTCTACTCTGCCCCAATGGACACAGACTAATCCTCTGTGAGGAAATTCATCCCCATGTAGACAAAATCTTGAGTGAGCTCTGATTTCTCTAGGTTTGGCAGAAGGCCGAACCTGGTCACTATGAACCAACAGCAAGACAGATCCAGTCTAAGGGACTCTAGCTGGCCATTGTGGATCAACCAACCGTCGAAATATTGGTGGAATGGGATACCTAGTGACCTTAAATGGACTGCAAATACTCCCATGACCCTGGTAAAAGCTCTGGCTGTGGAGGCTAGGTTAAACAGCATAGTTCTAAATTGGAAGACCTCCCCATCCAAGCAAAACCAGAGGTACTTCCTGTGTGGAGGAAAGATAGAGATGAAAAGGTATGCACCCTGAAGATCGATGGAGACCGCCCAATCACCAGGTCTTATGGCATTCCTGACTCAGGGTGTGGTCTCCATCTTGAATGGTTCCTCCAGCAGAAATCTGTTTAGGAAGGAAAGATCGATAATTAGATGTGACTTTTCCCCATTTCTTGGGTACCATGAAAAAACCCGGATTAGAAGGCCAGGCCAGAGATTGGTCATTTAACACTCTATGACACCCTTCTGAGGAAGGGAGTGAACCTCTTCCTTTAAGTGCAACAGATTTAATTGGTGGAAGAACCTGGGGGACCTTACTAGAGGAGGGAGATCCCAAAGCCGAAGCCAGTAGCCATTTTTTATGATAGAAAGGACCCAGCCATTGACCATTAAGCCAGACCATGCCTCTGAAAAGAGGTTTAGTCTGGTGCTTGGGAACCAATGGAAGAGGTACACTCTGCAGGAGAGGGAGCGAGTCTCTAGGGCTGTCCACCCTTGTCCTTAGGAAAGGGGGAAGGGTCCCTGGACCTTTGTGGCACACCCTTTTAGGGCCAACTGCCAAGGGGGAGCTCTGAAATGTGATTGTTAACTTTGATCGGGTCTGCACAGCTTTAAATAATTTAGCTGATGGACCCTGAGGGCGGTCAGGTCCATGACTTTGCTTCTTAGCCAGTTTTGAAGGGTCAGGAGCAGATGCGAAGGACTGGTGTTGTTGGTCTCTCAAATCTTGAGAAGCCATGGAGGGGATAAGCCCTCTAAAGAGATTCTCTACCTCCAGGGGGGAGCCCTCAGAAGGTTCTTACTGTGCTTTAGTAAGACCTTGGAAGTGTCCAGAGCAGCATCCCTGCGGAGGTGGAGAAGCTCTGCTGACAAGGCCATGAACAAGGACAACGTATGCCTAGAACTTTTTGCCACTGCTTCCAACAAACAATGAAGAGCCATTGGTGACAGAGATTCCTCTTTCAGGATGCTGAAAAGAGGTCAACATGCGAGGCTACAGTTACTAGTAACCTAGCCTTCTGCTCTAAGGATTCCAGAGTTTTTACTGGAAGGCAAGCCCAGGTCCCCATAGAAATGCCAACTTGAGCTTCTTCAGCATCCAAAGTGGGCAGTTTAGTAGGCCAGGAAGGGGTATGAACCTTATAGCTAGATACAGCTACCAAGGGTAGCAACATAGAGGGGGGACAGACCACCCTCTACATTGTATAGCAAAGTCTTGGCCCTTGCTAAACCTTTGAGAGAGCTCCTTAATCGTAAGTGAGTGAGGAAGCAGCAAGAGATCTGGTCGACAGTTTTCCCCAGAAAGCTTTTCCAAAACGGAAAGAATTTTTTAGAGTCACCAAAACCTGAATGTTTGGGACACAGGTCACTGGGCAAGAGGTGGTGAGAGGGGGCAGGGGACCCGAAGGGAAGGGTTGCCCTGTCGGCCTGTTCTGTATCAAACTCATGTACATCAATGAGGACAGAAAGGACGTCTTCATCCCAATCTTTCTCCTGGTAGGCAGGACTACATAACCCAATGTCTCTCTGTTGTGGGGGAGACTTGGGGGGAAGAGGAACTTAAACCAGTAACTCCTCCCACAGAGCTAATGTGCTATTCTTAGCAGGAGACTCAGCAGGTGGGTGAGAGTGAGCGTTTGGTTGAAGAAGGTCCGTCCCCTCCCTCTTTTTTTTTGAGCCAACTTTGTAAGAAGATGTAGGTCCATGGATCCTTCCCAGATCTGACAGACTTAGATCTGAGCTCTCCCCTCACCGACAATGGGCCCCGGGAACTGAAAGGGTGCTGCTGCCCCCTTATGGGGGGCACGACTCACTTTCAGCCTGCATAGAGCTTTGGGTGAGTAGAGGGTGCTGCTTTCTCCCTCATGGGGGAGGGGAGGAGCCATGACTCACTCTCTGCCTTTCTGGATGAATGAGGGTGCTGCTCTTCCCCGAGTGGAGGGAGCAACTAAAAGTCTCTGTCCTAGTGGAAAAGAGTGGGTGCTGCTTCTCCCTCATGGGAGGGTGTGACTCACTCTCCACCCATTAATAACCTCCCTTGGGACGGGGCCCACTAACCGTAAGAGTCTCTGAAGAGACTTGAGTAATCCTTCTCTGAGACCTGAGGGACTTGACGAATGAGAATCCCAAAGATTCTGATCAATAACAGGTATGTATTACTGATATTAAAACCACTCTGACTAATCATACTCTCAATCAGATTAAGTTTTTTCTCATGACCTATGCTGACAGGCCTTTCAAGATAAAAAAACCCAGAAGAGCTAGATATAGAAAATGTTTTATTATTAGAAATACAACTATTCTTAGTAACAGACAGTAGACACCACACCAATCCCTCCAAACCCAAAACAGTTCCCCAATGTTATAGGCTACAGCCTCTCATAGTCTAATTGTCCTCTCACAGTCTAATTGGTCTTAAAAAAAATGTAATAGAAAGAAAGTGAAACCAACAATATAAGTAATATCAACATGCAATATTTCCCTATAATGCAAAGTGAAATTCAAAAAGATACTTACAATATTGTGAATCAAATTCCAAATAATCTTAAATGTCCTAATCACAAGTCCAAAAATATAGAATGTTCCGAATGAGTTCCAAGTCTTGAATGTCCTGATATACCACAATGATACAATCCAAAATGTCTTTGAATGAATTCACAAAAGTCCAAAGTAATGTATTAATTCAAAAGTTAATGAGCAATTTAGTAATTCCAATGAATATCTTAAATAATTCCTCATGAATTATATCTGATTTCAACAGCACAATGTAAAATCTGATCATAAATAGATTCCCGCAGACTGATCTAAAACAGGAATGAATTATTTGTTTACCAAATCCCTATTTATACTCATTTTCCCTTGACCAATATCAACAGAATTTGAAGCAATAAAATGGGAAAAAAACACAGTCTAACTGTAAATAAGAATGACCTTGAACTCATATGCTTGTAAACATTCTGTTGACAAGTGAACAGAATTTAAAGTGCAACTCCCCTTCATGGAATAGATTCAAACACACATTATTGATTAAATATACATAACAAAGACATATTAATCAAAGTTAAATCTCTTAATCTGTTTTCTCTAATGCTGCAGTTTCATTTCAATGATGAAAAGTATAAATTATTCTCCAGTCTGGATGGTTTTTACCAGCTGCTGTTGTTGCAGGAATAATTTTTGAAATGCATGACATTTGTTATTGGAGCTTGCACAATTGACTGTAATATCTGTAATTTTTCAGACCTTAAATTTTCATAGAGTGTAATATTTTGAGAAGGGATATTAATTAAAATGACTGATCCATTGTACAGAATCTTAATAGTGCAATTCAATCATGAAGTCTAGTCTAATAATTTGTTGAAAAAATAGTCACACCACAAAAAATAATAGTGTACACAATGTTTACACTAACAATAAAATCTGCACAAAAATGTAAATAAGGTTTTGTGCATTTTGTTTACAGTTCTTAATTAGTCTTGTTAATACCTGGTTACAATCAATAAAAGGCAAGGATACATTGTTGTAAATGATGCTATATACATGTTTTCTTAAATATTTTCAATTAAACACTTTCTAAAACAAGTGTCTTTATAGCTTGTCTGGAAAAGTTTTATAAAACACTGACAATTATACTCGATTCCTTATATCAAGACATACTGACAATTATACTCGATTCCTTATATCAAGACATACTTTTGCAGTTTCAAGTACTTAATTATTTCATCGCAAATGGGTTTTCACTTGGAATGTGGGACAGTGAATGTGTTAAAGCAAACATGAAAAATTTACATCCTTATGTAGAATGAGTCTTAAAACAAATTGTAGCACATATCTAGAAGAATACGGAGCACAGGAAACAATTCCAAGTCAGTCAGCCAATGAATGAGAAGATATTATGACCAAGAAGAAGTGGCAAGTCTCTAGAAAGAAAGAAAAGGAAATCTTGTCCTAGGGAATATTATCCTGCAAAATAAATGAAAAAATGCCCCCCCCCCCCACCGCCCCGCCCCACATTTGTTCTAAATGCTTATATACAGCTATATGTGTTAAGTTATGTTCAAAAAGAACTTACTGCATCTGACCTTACTATACATGTGGTTGTTATATACAGGCTACTGCTATATCAGCTTTGACTGTAACTAATTGCCCAGTGAGTTGGATCTGGAAAGTCCTATTCCAAATGCTTCAGACATCTGATCACAAGATTCCACTATGTCTTCCAATATCCAATTTTCAATGAAGAGCGCTTTTTATACCTGCCGAGTTGTAGCAATTATGATTAGCTTGTCAAACAAAACACTTAACAGAACATCACCTGCTCACTACAATCATATTATGATGGTATCTTAAATGTTACTAAATGATTCCATATCTTAACCTTACTAAATGATTCCATATCTTAAATGTTACTAAATGATTCCATATCTTAACCTTACTAAATGATTCAATATCTTAACCTTACTAAATGATTCCATATCTTAACCTTACTAAATGATTCCATATCTTAACCTTACTAAATGATTCCATATCTTAACCTTACTAAATGATTCCATATCTTAACCTTACTAAATGATTCCATATCTTAACCTTACTAAATGATTCCATATCTTAACCTTACTAAATGATTCCATATCTTAACCTTACTAAATGATTCCATATCTTAACCTTACTAAATGATTCCATATCTTAACCTTACTAAATGATTCCATATCTTAACCTTACTAAATGATTCCATATCTTAACCTTACTAAATGATTCCATATCTTAACCTTACTAAATGATTCCATATCTTAACCTTACTAAATGATTCCATATCTTAACCTTACTAAATGATTCCATATCTTAACCTTACTAAATGATTCCATATCTTAACCTTACTAAATGATTCCATATCTTAACCTTACTAAATGATTACATATCTTAACCTTACTAAATGATTCCATATCTTAACCTTACTAAATGATTCCATATCTTAACCTTACTAAATGATTCCATATCTTAACCTTACTAAATGATTCCATATCTTAACCTTACTAAATGATTCCATATCTTAACCTTACTAAATGATTCCATATCTTAACCTTACTAAATGATTCCATATCTTAACCTTACTAAATGATTACATTCAAAAAGAATGGTCTTAGTCAAAATTGAATTTCTTGCTATAGGCATAGAAATATGGTGTTACATGGCATCCTATGGTTTTGTGACTCAGACTGAGACAAAAATTGATTTTTTGTTTGTGCAATGGAATGATAATATTGAATCTACTGAAGGTCACTGACATTTATCCCCAGAATGTTCTTGAATTTGAACTCAGTTACTGAGAAACCAGAAATGTAATCTAGTCCAAAAGCTGAATATTCCAACAACAACACATACTATGAGAATGGTGATGGACTTGGGAGTGAAAACTAAATTATGAGAAGTAGACAAATTATTCTTGTCTAATGAACTTCCAATACAATACAGCTTTCCCTCGCTATAACATGGTACTTGTGGTCCATATCACCCAACCACATCATGAACCAAACGTGGTAGTTGGGGTCCATATCACCCAACCACATTATGTACCAAACTGCAGCATAGTGAGAACAGCATTATTGACTGAACCGTGATATAGTGAGAACCACGTATCTAATGAACCATGGTATTTGTGAAAATAATAATGTTTTATAAAGGAAATAAAGATATAATACTACCGTATATACTCGTGTATAACCCGGTACCAACTGCAAACTGCATAGACCCAGATCTACCTTCGCATAATGCACCGGCAGATCTGAGTCTATGCAGTTTGTAAGGACTAACCAGTAGAACAAACAACATAGACCCTGATCTGCCAGCACATTATGCAATGGCAGATCAGGGTCTATGTTGTTTGCATTTGAGCCTGGCTTATATGCGAGTATATACGGTAAGCTTTAAGCTGTTTTCTTAATTTTGGTCATGGGGTCCATAGTGTTACTGCAATATATCTGGAATCGTGTTGTAACAAAAGTGCATTATAATGCAGGAGACCTGTACCATTATTGGCCTACATCACGATGATGTAACTCTTGAGTACTTAAAATTACAGCAATTCTGCAATGGCAGATCTGGGTCTTTGCAGTTTCCACTTGGACTCAACTTAAGAGTATATACGGTAGTAAAATTATATGTATCACATACTTCATTATAAGGGTCACTCACTATAACGCAGTATACTCCATGGCTCATATGGACAACATTATAAATGAAAGGGTACTGTAATATCCAAATCAGAGGTGTCAAAATTATACGGTCCGCCGGCCTGATACAGCCTGCCAGACTCATTATTTATTATTATTATTTATTATTATTTATATCAAACCTGGCCCGGCATAGCAAATGTGTTTGACATCCCTGATCTAAATAGGGATTATACTTTATTTAATAATTATGGACTTGTCTGCATTGCACTATATTTCGTTTTAACCGAGTTCTCATATCCCTCGCTAAGAGAGAATTAATTCCTTCTTAATTGTTTTCATGTCCATTCCTGACCTCTGATGTTGGTGTATATGGTTTTTATCTTAAAAATCATAGTCTTTTTCTTTAATGTTGACAGAGATCCACTATTGGGTAATCTTTAATAACGACTTAATTTGTTTGGCGAAATTAAATTTGTTCAAGTCAGCAGTTAAAATAGTAACATTTTGAGAGTCATCATAATTTCCAACAACCTACTAAGGAATTATTTAAGACAAAAAACTACATTAATGCTGCAGTGACTGCATGTTTATGTCATAGGAGTCCTATGAAATTTCATCACCATATCTCTCACTGAGAAAAAAAAGAGAGCTAGCCATGCTGGTAGACAAAAGAAAGAAAGGCAACACATAAGAAATTTTTATAAAATTGTGTTTTATCACATAAAACACTGGAAAAATATGTCGCCAAAGTAAATAACAGAAGTGATGAGTTTAAGAAAAAGTGGACCCTATTGTCAACTTATTGTACAATTTTTTTTGTTTTATAGCTGTTTTTTACATTTTCTTTACTTTCATTTGGGGGTGGGCAAAGAAAACAATATTACTTTAAAAAACATAAAAAACCCAACAAAAATGAACAAACAGGCAATTTAAAACACCTTGGGGTTTCTTTATGTAAAGTATTTGTGAATGTATGTGTCTGTGTGTGTGTGTGCATGTGCGAGTGTTGTGGCTAAGTAAGGTAACATATGTAAAGATCAGGATGCAAAATAATTAAAGGTAATGCCCCATTCACCAGGTCAGGTGGTAATGTAGGGGAACATGTAAAATCCTGAGAACTCATGTTCAAATAAATAAAAAAAAATTTTTTTATCAGGTTTAACTTTTGACCCTGGCCAACAGATTACAATGTAGACAACAACAAAAATTTTTTTTTTTTTTTTATCAGATTGAACTTTTGACCTTGGTCAACAGATTAGGTTGTTGACAAGACAGGCCTGATGTTGCTGCAGTAGACCAGTCATAAAATGTCCTTTTATCTCCCAGGATCTCTGAATCTATTGTGAGAAAAAACAGGTGAAAATTAACATAGGGATGTGAGAGGGAACACCTGGAAATTAACATGCAGATGCCTGGAAGAAAGGTATATTGGGAATGTTAAGATCCAACAGTAAATGGTTTGCTGGTTGAGGAACATGTTTACAGACTGACCTTTAAGCCTTATTTTGTGCTGCCACCATCTTAATCTATCAATCAACTCTTTAAAATAAAGACTTGGAAATTCATGAAAAAGAACATATTCAAACCACCCTGTAATTAATAATTATATATGTAAAATCAAGTTCTGAAAGTGCCTTTACAAGCAGACAAATCTGAAAAACTGCTCCTTTCTTTCTTGATCAACTAGTATTACAAATCTAACTGTCCAAATGAAGTCGCTTCCACCATCCAAAGCGTAGAGAAGCGCATCTCTGATGTTAAGTTATGTATGAGGATGAGGTGTAATAAGCTACAAATGAACGATGATAAAACTGTAGCTATGCTTGTTACCCCGCAAATAATTTCTTGAGCCCTCCTGTTACCAGAATCAAATAATATCAGTGACACCCCCATTAAATTTAGACAATCACTTAGAAATCTAGGTGTTACTTTTGATAGCTCCCTCTCACTACACCAGCATGTCCTGAACACTTGCAGAGCAGCATACCTGGAACTGAGACGCATCAGCATTATTCGCAACCTTCTCACAGCTGATGCCACAAAAACCCTTATTTGTTCATTAGTCCTCTCTAGACTTGACTATTGTAACGCTCTTCTTTCTGGTCTGCCACTGTGTCTTCTTCAAAAGGTCCAAAACACTGCATCAAGGATCATTCTTAGAGCACCAAGAATGGATCATACCACCCCACTTCTTCACAAACTCGACTGGCTACCTGTTCGCAGTAGAATCAAGCACAAAATCGCTTCTCTGTGTTATACTTCTTTGACTGCTTCTGGTCCAAAATACCTCTCCGATCTCACCCACGTGTACACTCCTGCTAGAAGCTTACGCTCACCATCGGACACTCGTAAACTTAGCATTCCCAAGGTTAAAACTAAGTTATATGGACAACGTTCATTTGCATATCAGGGCCAGCTACTTGGAATGAACTGCCTATTGATCTCAGACACAAAGAGACCACAATCATATTCAAGAGTGCTCTCAAGACACATCTTTTCCATCAGCAAGAATAAATTTGTCATTCAACCATTGGCCATTAGTGTTAGATTGAAACTGTATTGTAAATTCATGTTTCATGTTGTTTTATGTGTAATAATTCATTTGTCTTTGATATTGTTTGTGAGATATTTTCATGTGTTATATGTTGTCTGTATGCAAACTGTTTTTTTTTTTAATGCCTTTTATGTGTTAACATTATGTTGTAAAGCGCTTTGAGCTTTTTAAAAGAATAAACGCTCTATTAAGTCACTATTATTATTATTATTATTATTATTATTATTATTATTATTATTAAATTATAATAATTCATATTAATATACAATCTAATATGTATAATTCTACACACCAAAGCTGATTCCCTCACTCTATATATATGGTCTTATTTTGATAATATTAGTGTCTTCTCTTTTCTTACTTATAAATTTACAGGCAGCAAATTCAAGAAACACAACTCACTGATAACCATAGAAATACTTTTGCTAATATACTGAAGAGAAAATCAGAGGGAAGCCAAATCAACACTGGGTGATCCTATCTAACAGCAGAGATCTGGCTTTTATAAATTCAAAGCTTGCTTGCTAATGCCTCATGGAACAACAAAAAAAGCAAAGAGAGTTGATCATAATTAAATTCTATAATGAAAGACCAATAGGTTAACAAAAAACAAATGTTCACACCCTGTGAACATAAAGTTATGACAAGTACCTTCATGACCCATGTATTGACATGTGGTGGCTCTTAATGACTGGAGAACTCCCAGAGATCCGCTATCATAATGTGGATATCCACATAAACCTGCACAGGTGTTGTCATTGGGTATCAAAACCAGGACCAATCAGGTCCCAGATCAAAGTGCTGCCAATTTCCTATCCAGGCCCCAAGATGCTACTTAACAGTATGCATACAATGTAAATTTTATGAATGATCCAACTGCAGTACAATGTGAATTTATGACTGATCTAACTGCAGTACAATGTGAATTTATGACTGGTCTAACTGCAGTACAATGTGAATTTATGACTGGTCTAACTGCAGTACAATGTCTCTCAAATGTTAACTTATGACTTGTCCAACTGCCTTAGAGTACCTCTCACTGACTGGTCAAACTGCAGTACAGTGTCTCTTGATGACTGATCAAACTGCAGTACAATGTCTCTCAAAGGTGGATTTATGACTTATCTAACTGCAGTCCACTGTCTCCCAAAGGTAAACTGATGCATGGTTTAAATGCAGTAATGTCAATCAAAGATGAATTTACCCACACAGCTACATATGCACATATTTATATAATTTACCTACACAGCTACATATGCACATGTTAAGATAATTTACCTACACAACTACAGATGCACATATTTAGATAATTTACCCACAAAGCTACATATGCACATATTTAGATAATTTACCTACACAGCTACATATGCACATATTTAGATAATTTACCCACAGAGCTACCATTGCACATATTTAGACAATTTACCCACACAGCAACAGATGCACATATTTAAATAATTTACCCACACATCTACAGATGCACATATTTAGATAATTTACCTACACAGCTATATATGCACATATTTAGATAATTTACCTACACAGCTACATATGCACATATTTAGATAATTTACCCACAGAGCTACCATTGCACATATTTAGATAATTTACCCACACAGCAACAGATGCACATATTTAAATAATTTACCCACACATCTACAGATGCACATATTTAGATAATTGAAAGCATCTAATACTAAAGGTATTGACAGGTTTTTATCAACAGCTTGTCAGTTCTTTTAGAAGCTAGTATATTAGTACTGGTTGGGATAATCACTTTCTGCTCAGAGCCAGGAAAATGCCATTTTGTTTTTCCCATCCAACAGCTGTTCAGATTAAGACAATTCCTGGCATCTGGTGCAAACTGATATCTGCATGGGCCTTATGAGCTAGTTCCATAATTGTTTACATATATAGTACATAGAGTTTGCCAAAATAAAGTTCCTGTATAATCCCCATCTGATGTTGACCACATAAGGGACTGAACATTTGTTAAGTGCAAGGTCTTCAATATAAATCAAGCTACAGGACTCGGAATTTTTTCCATTGGTAAAAGTCAAAGGATTCAGTCTAGATAAATAAACTTGAACTGAAAAAAATATTTTATGTGTTCTATTTTTTATTGCCACTTCTTTCATTTTCATTATGCATAAAATGCAAGATAACTTTATTAACTTCATATCTGGACATAGGTGCTTTGGCTCTGGATTGGTATTTGGTTTGGTGTAAAGCAGCAGAGCAACACAAGTAGGTTATTTTGTGGCAAGGCAATTGGAGTAAAGTGCCTTGCCCACTTGAACTGATCCGATGGTAGGATCTGAACCTGCACAGCCTTTCCATCACGAGTCCAGCATGCTAATCACAGATGAATCTACACAAAAATGTGAAAATATTCTGGCCCTGTGGACTTAAAATATTGTGTGTAGCACGTACATATTAAGATGACTTACTTCTATAATTTCCCTAAATCCGAAAGAATAAAAAAGAAAATTCTGAAACGAGGTTAAACCAAACATTTCAGTTATTATATAAAACTTTTTCATTTTTCGAATTATGTTGCTGCCTAAATACATGGATGGAGCTAGCTGGCACATCAGGTAGCTCATAGTGACATACCTAATGTAAGAGATTTTATTCAGACACTTTGATTGGATTATACATCAAGTTTCCATCATAAAGCAGTTGTTTAATTTTAAGGTTGCACACTGAATGCAGAATATAAAATGGTTTAACTCCATACCAGTGAAATGGAATCAACACTAAATATGATGAAATGGGGCCATATGACCAAAGAGAGTATCTGACTGCAAAGTGAGTATCTGACTAAAGAGAGTATCTGACTGCAAAGTGAGTATCTGACTAAAGAGAGTATCTGACTGCAAAGTGAGTATCTGACTAAAGAGAGTAACTAACTGCAAAGTGAGTATCTAACTAAAGAGAGTAACTAACTGCAAAGTGAGTATCTAACTAAAGAGAGTAACTAACTACAAAGTCAGTATCTAACTAAAGAGAGTATCTAACAGCAAAGTGAGTATCTGACTAAAGAGATTATCTAACTGCAAAGTGAGTATCTGACTAAAGATAGTATCTGACTAAAGAGATTATCTAACTGCAAAGTGAGTATCTAACTAAAGAGATTATCTAACTGCAAAGTGAGTATCCAACTCAAGAGAGTATCTAACAGCAAAGTGAGTATCGGACTAAGAGTATCTAACCACAAAGTGAATATCTAACTAAAGAGAGTATCTGACTGCAAAAAGAGTATGTGACTAAAGAGAGTATCTAATTGCAAAGTGAATATCTAACTAAAGAGAGTATCGGACTGCAAAGTGAGTATCTAACTAAAGAGATTATCTAACTGCAAAGTGAGTATCTAACTAAAGAGAGTATCTAACTGTAAAGTGAGTATCTAACTAAAGAGAGTATCTAACTGCAATAAAAGTATCTAACTAAAGAGAGTATCTGACTGCAATGTGTATCTGACTAAAGAGGATATCTGGCTAAAGAGTATCTGACTGCAAAGTGAGTATCTAACTAAAGAGAGTATCTAACTGGAAGGTGAGTATCTTACTGCAAAGAGAAAATCTTACTACAAAGAGGAAATCTTACTGCAAAGAAAATATGTAATTCAAGAGTAACTGGCTAATGAAAGTAACTGCAAAGAGAGCATCTGGCTAAAGAGAGTATCTGGCAAAAAAGAAAGTATTTAATGAAATAGTATCTGGCTGCAAAGAGCATATCTGACTAAAGAGAGTAACTGACTAAAGAGCATCATTTGACAAAAGAGAGTAACTGATTAAAAAGAGTAACTAAATAGATTATCTAACTAAATCGAGTATCCAGCTAAAGAGAGTTATCTGACTGCAAAGAGAGTATCTGACAATAGAGAATATCTGCCTAAAGAGAGTATCAGACTGCAAAGAGAATATATAGCGGAAAAAAATACCTGACTAAAGAGATTATCTGGCTTGAATGAGTATCAGACTAAAGAGAGTATCTGAACTGAAGTGAGTATCCAACCAAAGAGACTAAAGAGAGTATCTGACTACAAAGCGAGTATCAGACTACAAAAAGTGTATCTGACTGCAAAGAGAGTATCTGAGTGCAAAGACAGTATCCAACCAAAGAAAGTATCTCACTGCAAAGACAGTATCTGACCAAAATGTCAATATATGACATGCAGCAGTCAGGGAGTAGAAGATATTTAATATTCACCAGGACCCAGTTTCAGTAAATTTCACAGTTCTTCTCAAATTGAGATTTGACATTGTCATGCTTATGATTACTTCAGACAATATCAATATTTCTGTCAGACATAGAGACAGTGCAAAGGATGCAAAATTACATTGTAGTTTTAAAATTGGACACATGGTAACCATTTTATTTTGTAAAAAGGGTTGAGGAAATCTTGCTTTATCTCTAGAAATTTTGATCTTGATGATACAAGTCCAAATACGTCAAGTTTCATAAAAATTGGATCTGAAATATGGCTTCAAAAATGGCAATAAGCTTAGTCCATTAGATGCAAGATCACCTCATTAATATGCGTGCATCTCACACATTATCGAATTTGTCGAAGATCTTGATGATATAAGTATATATTCCAAGTTTGATAAAAAAAATCAGATCAGAAATACAGCCTCCAGGGTGGCACCAAGCTTAGCCAATCAGATGCAATATTACCTCATTAATCTGCATGGATATTACTCATTATTGAATTCGTGTGTGATTTTGAAGACGTAAATCCATATTCCAAGTTGGATTAAAATCGGATACGAAATATGGACTCCAGAGTGGTAACAAACAATTGTTGACAGACAGACAACGGAAGATGGACAAATGTCTAAAGACAACACATAAGGGATGCAGGGCCATACTGATGGCTCAAATGGCCTTATGGCAAGGTGAGCTACAAACTGTAAACAGCATTGACCCATTACCGCAGGCACATTATGCAATTGCAAATCTGGGTCTATACAATTTGTTTAAAATGTAATGAACAGCACAGACCAGGACCTACTGCCCATTCTGCAACAGCACATCTGGTTCTATGGTGTGTGCAGCTGGGAACACATTACAAATGAGCACATGCAATGTTTTCTTCAACTTTCTGAGAAAAGGGCCCCCTGGGTCCTGTTTATGGGACCCTCTGCACTTTATGGGGGCCCAGACTATTATTTGATTATAAATTTCTCTAGTACAACTGTACTTGAATATTATTACATCATCACAATTATGATTTATAATGCAGTAAATTCATACTAGCAGTTCTCTTTGATACTAACTTATTGTACATTATTCTATAAATACACTAGAATTGAAATAACAGTGCCTATACATACAGTAACTCTATCATGAGCATTTTCTTTTAAAGTGCAGCACAACTGTCAATAAAACAAAATCTTCTTTTTCAACTTGGTCATTTTAATGCCAACCTTTCTATTCAGGATATAAACAGTATGATTATTCCATTCTCGTGTGCATTTTGTTTGATCATCTGATTATTCCTGGTACTGGTATCAGACACTTGGGGAAAGTCCCTATTATCATTGCTATCAATTTCAATTCAATCATTTCCTATGATCTCTAAATTCATAACACTTGCATTCATATCAGACAATCAGCTATCATCATTCAATGACTTAAGTATTCATAATGAAAGGAGCTCTATCAGAGCCGAAAGCAATCATGATCAACAAAAAGCTTGCCACATTGTGCAAGTGATAAAATCATGCATCTTGATGACTTAGTGGACTTGCCTGATTGTCAGGAAACAGAAAACAAAATAGCAAGCAATACAGATGACTCTTTATGTGTGCCTTTTACAACACTGCTGATGTATACTTATGGTCATTCAAATTTAACTTTTACTGTGAACATTGCACAAGCTTGGGTGCAGCCTAGAAAAAACAATGCACATAAGGCATATCTGTGTTATAGGCCATGTCAATAGCCAAGTTGTCAATCACTCACTGGTACACAGTACTGGAACCTGTGGGTCTGGAGTATCTTTTTTTCAGTCATCTGTATGACTTTTTTCTGGTACTAATCTGAATGAAAATGTTACACAAAATTAAAAGAAACTTGAGGAATGGTGAGCAAATTGCTCTCATAAATATACCTCCACCCCTACCGCATCCACCCCAACCTAATGATGGAGATGAACCTATAGTAAAAAAAAAGTGCATAACTCGTCCAAAAATTGTGGGAGTACAAATCAAAATCCATCTCTTCTGATGATGACCATAATATGTATCATAAGTTGCACAGCAATCTAATAAAAACTGCACATTCTGTCATGCATTGCATTCAGCTGTAGATCACAAAGGGCAATAACTCTAACAAAAATCATGTGAGGACAAAGACTTGTCAATATGTGCATCTTTAGATGATGACCATAGTATGCACTGAGTTTCACAGCAATCTATAAAAAAAAAAACTGCAAGACAAACTGCAGGACTAGTTGAGCTAACAAGATTGTGTCATATACTGCATTAAGCTTCAAAAGAAAAGGGACAATAACTCTAACATGAGTCCCTTGAATGAATTGATGCTATGCTATATGAAAAGAATTTCAAGGAATTCAAGATAAGACCATTTCTTCTTTTTAACTGCTGAGTGTTGAAACCATTTCTGATATTCTTGAGCAACAAGATTTTCAATTAGCTGCTGTGGTGGCCATATTGGATGTAAGACTGGCACCATTTTCATTTAGGACAAACTAGACATCATTATAAGAATTTTGATGAAAACCCATGCCAATATGACCATCCATTTAGGAAAAGTAGCGATAACAACATTTTTAAGATGGCTTCTTGGCAGATATATTAGGTATTAAAGTGGCACCATTTGCATTTAAGAGCAACTAGATACCACAAGAAGTCTTTTGGTGAAAACCTTTTTAGATAAGACCATCAATTCTGGAGGAGTAGCAATCATATTAGATGTCAGATCAGCATCATTTTCATTCCAGAACAACCAGACACCATAAGAAGTCTTCTGGTGAAAACCCAAAGTCGATATGACTTTCCATATAGAAGGAGTAGGGATAACAAGATTTTCAAGATGGCTGCTATGGTGGCCATATTGGATGTCAGATTCAAGATGGCCACTGTGGTGGCCATACTGGATGTTCAAGTAACACCTTTTCATTTAGAATCAACTAGATCTTGTGATGAATGTGGTGTTAAGTTTCATGGCAATCCTCCAAGCAGTTCAGGAGGAGTAGCGATAACAAACTTGTGCTGATGGACAGATGGATGACAGATTACAGGCCATCCCATAAGCTCTTCTGGTGTATGACCTATAGGGCTAAATATTGCAGCAGGAAAGTGATTTGTTGCTATGCACATTTTCAGGTGATGACCATAATATTTACCAACTTTCATTGCAATCCATCAAGAACTGCAGGACTAGTTGCGCCAAAGAGTGCAGGATGGACGATGGATGGATGGACAGATGGACACAAGGAGTACTATAAACAAGACAAAACCAGTGCATAATATACTAAGACAAAATCAGGCAGACAGATCACTAGCTGGCACACAGATTACCAGATATGACATAGGCACACAGATTCTGATAATGTGAGGTCAGTGAACTTTTCAACAGCAGTTATTCCATCATGCAAAATGCCAATTACCCTGTAACACCAGAATACCTGAGCAAAGGCCTGGAGATAAACACCTCAAACCAATCTTAGGTCAAATGGGATAAGATAAAGACTGAAAGTCAAACTACAAAATTGGGTCTCAAATGAAATTGCTTCTCAAGTATATAATGCCAGCAGAACAAATTAAGTAATCTCATTTGCATTTTTACCAAGGTAATCTCTAAATTTTACCTAGTTTTCCTGATACACATTTGTTACCAAATTCATAAAACTGAGTGAGCCATCCTTAATGGAGAGTAAAGGGTTATGTCCTTTAGAGACAGGTATGTGTTACCTAGGTATATAATAGTATGTTAGTATTTCTTTAAAAATAAAAAGGTCTGGTTTGGTGTTCTACAGCACAGCAACACAAGAAGGTTATTTAGTGTCAAGTTAATTGGAGTAAAGAACCTTGCCCAAGGATGCACCACAAGAGCTGACCTATAGGTTAATCCAATGGTACGATTCGAACCTGCACACTTTTGGTTGAGAGTTTGGTGTGCTAACCACTAAGCCACTGTGACTCTTGGCTATATTAGTTGCCTCTTATGATTTGTGGGAGGGTGCATATAGTGTGTGTGTGTGGGGGGGGGGGGGCATGGCCAAAGGGGAAATGGGAGGGGGAGGGGGAGAGCTAATAAAAAGCAGACTGCTAAATTAATTTTACTTTTGGGTAGTTAGTGTCCTTTCTGTAATGGGCAACAAAATGCAGACCTTTGACAGGGATTACTGGAAGTGTTCTGTATGGATAGGGATTACAGTAAGTGTTCTGTATGGATAGAATTCTTTAATTCTGATATAGATGTACTATATGGCACATGCAGGCTTCAACAGATATCATCAAAGCCCAGGAATTACACCTGACTGAGATGATGATCATGATGATAACCCCAAACACTGACCAATCCTTTTAGGTCAGACACACTCAGAAGTCTATGCTTTTTCCAGTTAAAAAATAATTAATACTGCACTATATTTATCTAATGATAAATACATGTACATATTGGATATACTCGCATAAGCCGGGCCCAAAAGCAAACAACATAGACCCTGATCTGCCATCGCATAATGTTTGTTCTACTGATTAGTCCTTACAAAACTGCATAGACCCAGATCTGCTGGTGCATTATGCGATGGCAGATCTGGGTCTATGCAGTTTGCAGTTGGTATCGGTTTATACACGAGTATATACGGTATGTACATGTATTTATCATTAGATAAATATAGTGCAGCATTAATTATTTTTTGAACTGGAAAAAGCAGAGTGTGTCTGACCTAAAATGATTGGTCATTGTTTTGGCAAATATTTGGCTAATGACAAGCCCACCTTCTACTTTGTTACAAATGTCTTAGACTGGTCCCCTGGTCTTGTCATGGGGAAATACTGTATTTTCATACATTCAAGAATAGAGAACAAACCAATGCATTAAATGATTTCCCAGGAGGTTTCTTTGTGTGTGGTCTATTTAACAGGCACATGCATTCTCTAATATTAATCAATTACCAGCTATATTCCATTATAAATCTGAGCTTGTTTTTAGCTTAGAAATAAAAGATCTTGAAAAACAACAATAATGTTGGGTTTTAAAAGCTCAGTTTCATATAATCACATAACAGTTTCATATAATCAAATAACAGTTTCATATAATCACATAACAGTCACCTGGAATCGATTCAGTTCATAAGTCAACATATTTTTTGTGTGTTTTGGATTTTAGATCCCTGAAATATTAGTTTATCTATCTATCTTTGTAAGCTCTTGACAAATATGCCACACTTGGCCATTTGGTCCAGTGCCTTTCAACATTCATTGTTCCTCAACAGAACTGACAAGACAAAATGTAGATTCTTATATTTTCTACAAACCCAACAAAACCTCTAACTGACCATTGTTGATGGTATGATACTCTAACCATGGAAATTTCAAACTCCACAATGGCTTAAATTCCCGTTAAATTCCTGCATTCTTCAGCTTTCTTTATACTATCAAGACATTAGACCATTCAATTTTTCATTTGATTTTGATTTTTAAGTGAAATTAAATCAAAATTTGCGTGAATAAAGTTATACATAACAATTGCTTAAGTATAATCTAAAACGTACCATATTTTCATACTGAGTACTGGTTGACAGCTGGGCCAGAGAAAACACTGCTTTTATACTGAGTACTGGTTGACATTGGGGACAGTGAAAACACTGCTTTTATACTGAGTACTGATTGACAGCTGGGCCAGAGAAAACACTGCTTTTATACTGAGTACTGATTGACAGCTGGGCCAGAGAAAACACTGCTTTTATACTGAGTACTGGTTGACAGCTGGGCCAGTGAAAACACTGCTTTTATACTGAGTACTGGTTGACATCAGGGCCAATGAAAACACTGCTTTTATACTGAGTACTGGTTGACATCAGGGCCAGAGAAAACACTGCTTTAAATGAAATGGTATCCAAATTTGTAGTAAACAAAGTCACATCAATTTTGCTGTAGTACACTGTAATGTATAAACTACTTTAGTCTTTTAGAGTCAATAACCTAGAAAACACATGTCAATAAAAGTATTTTTTATATTTCATAAATTGTTGCAATTGGTTACAAATCAAAATAACTTTTAAAAAAAGATGGCCCTCTGGGGCAAGTGGAATTTGAGTCAGCCAAGTGATTTGGTTTTGGGGGGGGGGGGGGGGGCCCTGTCTTGGTTATCATGGAAAATATCCAGCCTGACCATGGTTACTGCAGAAAAAGTCCAGCCCATTCCACTGACAACATGGGTATTTTCCTGCCTCTCATTTCTAGGGATTTTACATGAAAATAGACTAGAAAATTGTCCAAATGCTCCAGCCTTTTTCCTTGGCCAATATTTCCATAGGAAAAATGTGGAATCGGCATCAAAAGCATGGAAATTGTACAGCCTGGTGCCCTGTAAAATAGAATAGAATACTGAACAACTTACTACTGCAGCATTATCATCGAAAGGCAACTGTCTGCCAGGAAGCATCTGCCGCTTGAGAGCTAAGATACCTTATCATGATTACTTTACTGTGAATTGTCTGTTTGAATTGTTTTTTTTTTCTTTCACTTGGCAACAGATCATGAATAACTTTTACACCAAAGACAAATTAATAGGTAATTAAAATTTTATTCTGCAAGCCAATCCACACCAGCTAAAATTTACTTCTACTCATCCAAACAAGTTTTACTAGCCTTTGTCTACTAGACCAGCATACATGTTGAATGCAATCTGTGATTGATCTCACTTCATACTCTTTAAAAATCAAAGAAAACGAAATGTGTTTTATATAGTGAAATGTGGGACTGCTTTGCAACATTCTGGTCAATATCTCAGTGTGAGGAAAAATCTCTGGATTTTGGACCATCTCTCAGTCTCACTCACTGAGTTCCATTTCTCAAAGAATAATTCATTTCTTAGGCTAAAATTTTCTTGCCGATATTTTTAATAATAAAAAAAAATACTTTGTGAGTGTTCTATTAATAAAATGGTGCTTGAATAAGCCAGAAAATTGAATTTCTTAGGCATGATTTCAGTTAATCTTTGAGCGCCTTTTCCAATCTGCACCTTATTAACATACAGTAAAAGTGAACCCAAAAGACAATTAGTTTTCATTTTGCATCAATGCACATGGTTAACCTATGAAACAGTAGTCCTTTGAAGGAACTGATGCTCTACTGGCCAAAAAGAATTTCCAGGAATCTAAGATAAGACCGTTTCTTATATTAACTGTGCAGTGCTGCAACCATCTTTGATATTCTTGAGCAATAACAAAATTTACAAGATTGCCACTGTGGCCATATTGGATGTAAGATTAGTACCATTTTCATTTAGGACCAATCAGAAATCATAAGAAGTCTTTTGGTGAAAATTCCATGTCAATATGAAAATCCATTCAGGAGGAGTAGACAAACAGGATTTTCATGATGGCCATTGTGGAATCCATATTGAATGTCAGATGGGCATCATTTTCCTTTATGACCAACTAGACACCATAAAAAGATTTCTGGTGAAAACTCCATGTAGATATTACTTGCCATTTCTTTGGAGTGGCAAAAAGAATATCTTCAAGATGGTGGCCATATTGGCTGTAAAATCGACATCATTTTCATTTGTGACCAACTAGACATTATAAGAAAGTCTTTTGGTAAAAATTCCATGTCTATATGACTTTCTATTTAGAAGGAGTAGCTAAGTACTAAGATTTTCAATATGGCTGCTATGGTGGCCATATTACATGTCATATCAGCACAATTTTCATTCAACACCAACTAGACATCATAAGAAGTCATTTGGTGAAAACCCCATATCGATATGACCATCCATCAGAGAGGAGTAGCAATAAAAAGATTTTCAAGACGGCTGTCATGGCTGCTATAATGGATGCAAGATCAGCACCATTTAGAACCATCCAGAGGTCATACGAAGTCTTCTAGTGAAAAACCCATGTTGTTATGACCATCCATTCAGGAGGAGTAGCGAACACAAGATTTTCAAAATGGCTACTGTGGCAGTCATAATGGATGTTCGAGTGGCACCCTTTTCATATGGGCCCCCCAAGACCTTGGGATTATTGTGTGTGTAAAGTTCCATGGCAATCTTCCAAACTATGATCTTCAGGGCTATGACAAGTGAGTTAAAATTCAGATCTCACTGAATTTATTTAAATCTCTAAGAATATGTTGTTAAATAATACTCTGAAAGTATCACAGATATATGCTGCAACAGTTTGAACATCAAATCTTACAGTCGGGTGCTCTGAAAGTATCACATGCATATGCTGCAACAGACTGAATATCAAATCTCACAGTCTGGTACTCTGGAAGTAATATATGCTCTATGACATAACAGACTGTACTAACAAGGCTCTAGGACATACTGGAAAATACTAATGAGGTTCTATGACATAATGGACAATACTAACAAGGCTTTATAACATAATTGACCAGCTGATGAGGCTCTGTGACATACTGGACCATACTAATAAGGTTCTATGACATAATGGACTGTACTAACAAGGCTCCATAACATAATGGACCAGCTCATGAGGCTCTATGACATAATGGGACAGCTGATGAGGGTCTATGACAGTGGTTCCCAAACCCTGGGTCGCGATCCAAATAAGGGTCTTGAGGACCCTTGCGACCCTATACTGGTACAGCATTTTGGGTAGAAAAAGATGGTATTTAGGGTCCCGATCAAAAAAAGTTTGGGAACCACTGGTCTATGACATAATTGTCCAGCTGATGAGGGTTTATGATATAATGGACCAGCTAATGAGGGTCTATGACATAATGAACCAGCTATTGAGGCTCCATGACATAACGAACCAGCTGATGAGACTCTATGACATAATAAACCAGCTATTGAGGCTCTATGACATAATGGTCCAGCTAATGAGGCTCTATGACATAATGAACCAGCTGATGAGACTCTATGACATAATGAACCAACTGATGAGGTTCTATGACATAATGAACCAGCTAATGAGGCTCCATGACATAATGAACCAGCTGATGAGGTTCTATGACATAATGAACCAGCTAATGAGGCTCTGTGACATAATAAACCAGCTATTGAGGCTCTATGACAAAATGAACCAGCTGATGAGACTCTACGACATAATAAACCAGCTATTGAGGCTCTATGACATAATGAACCAGCTGATGAGGCTCTATGACATAATGAACCAGCTGATGAGGCTCTATGACATAATGAACTAGCTGATGAGAGTCTATGACATAATGAACCAGCTAATGAGGCTCTATGACATAATGAACCAGCTGATGAGGCTCTATGACATAATGAACCAGCTGATGAGGCTCTATGACATAATGAACTAGCTGATGAGTCTATGACATAATGAACCAGCTAATGAGGCTCTATGACATAATGAACCAGCTGACGAGGCTCTATGACATAATGAACCAGCTGATGAGGCTCTGACATAATGAACCAGCTGATGAGGTTCTATGACATAATGAACCAGCTAATGAGGCTCTATGACATAATGAACCAGCTAATGAGGCTCCATGACATAATGGACCAGCTGATGAGGCTCTATGACATAATGAACTAGCTGATGAGGTTCTATGACATAATGAACTAGCTGATGAGGCTCTATGACATAATGAACTAGCTGATGAGGCCCTATGACATAATGAACTAGCTGATGAGAGTATATGATATAATGAACTAGCTGATGAGTATATGACATAATGAACTAGCTGATGAGAGTATATGACATAATGAACCAGCTGATGGGGCTCTATGACATAATGAACTAGCTGATGAGGCTCTAGGACATAATGAACTAGCTGATGAGAGTATATGACATAATGAACCAGCTGATGGGGCTCTATGACATAATGAACAAGCTGATGAGAGTATATGACATAATGAACTAGCTGATGAGAGTATATGACATAATGAACCAGCTGATGGGGCTCTATGACATAATGAACAAGCTGATGAGGGTATATGACATAATGAACCAGCTGATGAGAGTATATGACATAATGAACCAGCTGATGGGGCTCTATGACATAATGAACAAGCTAATGAGTATATGACATAATGAACCAGCTGATGGGGCTCTATGACATAATGAACAAGCTAATGAGAGTATATGACATAATGAACTAGCTGATGAGGGTCTATGCTGTTTAAAAAAAACCCTAACAAGAACAAACAATATTATACACCCAGCTCACAACTTCTATGCAAATACATTGCGTGTATGATCCAGTCAATTTTCCACTTATTGAATATGTCAAGCACTTTTAACAAGTGGTGTATGTAATAAATAAATTATAGTGTTTGTACTGTTGGATATTGTGGTCTCACCCAAAGTACAACGGGGCGTGCAAACTGGCCCCATCATACTTTGGTCTTGTTCACACTATCCAACAGAATAAATACCATAATCTATAGGACAGTTTTTACATCCGGGTATTGTTAGGTGATTCCTTATTTGGCAGAGGTAAAAACTCAAGGACCTTATTCTGAAATACTGACTGTATTATACATTTAAATATGTACTGAAGGTATTACAAAAGGTTTTACTGAAGGTCTTAAAGGTACATATTACTGAAGGTCTTAAAGGTACATATTTCTGAAGGTCTTGAAGGTACATATTACTGAAGGTCTTAAAGGTACATATTACTGAAGGTCTTGAAGGAACATATTACTGAAGGTCTTAAAGGTACATACTACTGAAGGTCTTAAAGGTACATATTACTGAAGGTCTTAAAGGTACATATTACTGAAGGTCTTAAAGGTACATATTACTGAAGGTCTTAAAGGTACATATTACTGAAGGTCTTAAAGGTACATATTACTGAAGAGCTTGAAGGTACATATTACTGAAGGTCTTGAAGGAACATATTACTGAAGATTTTAAAGGTACATATTACTGAAGGTCTTAAAGGTACATATTACTGAATGTCTTAAAGGTACATATTACTGAAGGTCTTAAAGGTACATATTACTGAAGATCTTGAAGGTACATATTACTGAAGGTCTTGAAAGTACATAATACTGATGGTCTTGAAGGTTCATGTTACTGAAGGTCTTAAAGGTACATATTACTGAAGATCTTAAAGGTACATATTACCGAAGATCTTAAAGGTACATATTACTGAAGATCTTAAAGGTACATATTACTGAAGATCTTAAAGGTACATGTTACTGAAGATCTTGAAGGTACATATTACTGAAGATCTTAAAGGTACATATTACTGAAGATCTTGAAGGTACATATTACTGAAGGTCTTGAAGGTACATATTACTGAAGGTCTTAAAGGTACATATTACTGAAGATCTTAAAGGTACATATTACTGAAGGTCTTGGTTTTAATGTCCCTGTTTGGGGCGCGATTGATGCATTTGTTGATTAATGGTCAGACAGATGTATAAGGCAAGGTGAATTTGGGATCTAGGTATCGAAACTGTCAGAGTTGAGAGGATGCAGAGACTATTTGTGAAACCACTTGAAGTGTTGTCATCTTTTGCAATTTTCCAGAATCGGTTATTTAAATAGCGCGAGAAATCTAGAGGGTTACGCTAACCACGATGGGTGTCTATTTATAAAAGGCGGTAGATATGTTTAATCCTGATTGGCTATGCTAAATAAGGGGGGTGTTACCCAGATGAAATTTCATGTTTTAAGTATTACACATCACAAACTTTAATCAGCCCAAGTTTCCTGCAAAAGGCCAGAAGATTCTTGACTCCGAGCAGAATAAGGCGAAATTCTCTCGTGTAAACAATTGTTCAAGGGACAGGTGTCTGGAACTTGAGGGACATGATTCTGGCAGTAGAAGTGAGCGAGTCTCGAAAGCACAAGGTAACTGCATCAATCTCATGTACCGGTAATTCATTGATATCAATATAATTATTTGTTTGAATTTATTTGTTTAAATTTGTACATCAATTTTCTTGATATGAGTATACCTATTTGTTTGAATTCATTTGTCTGAATTCGTACAACAATTTTCTTTATAGGAGTTTGACGAATTGTTTGTATTTGTCATCTTGATTGTTATAGGAATCATGTATTCTAAGAATTTCATGCAATACTTTATTTGATACAAGTTGCGAGAATCTGTGTGAATTTACCTGTCTTAAAAAATATGAATCATGTGCTAAAGAGTTGAGTGAATATTCACTGGCACTAATGTAGTTAAGCCATGAAGGGAATTTCATTGATTCATTTGTATAATTAAGACATGAACTGAAACTGTTATGTCTCATGTGATGTTAGAGTGAGCTAGTGATGAAATAGCCATTAGAAAGTACATTAATCTTCTGAAACTAGTAGCCTTTGTGATCTGTTTGAATTCCGACAGGACGATATCCGACGTAACAAGAGTGGGGTAATGTTCTACTCCCCAGAAGGAAATCTGACAGAATATTTGGGTTGCTTCTTTTTTATTTTAGAAAGGAAAATAGCTCCACCTACCTACCCACTCATCCATCGATACAATAAACGTATCCACTTAGAGGGTACATAGAAGAGGCATCCCATACTAAGTTTGATGACCGAAAAGAGGCTGGATAAAAGAGAGATAGAGAGAAGCAAAAGGGGAGAACATCAACCCTGACCTGTCAGCAACGAGGAACTGGGAGTGACCAGCAATAACAAGGTTATGCAGGCATGGTATACAATTGATTCGATTGTTCACTCGATTCCATGATGAACTGAGTCTTATCGATATAAACAGATCGGCTAATTACTTTTTTGTTGAAATTCGGTAATTGATTTCTAAAAGAAGTGTATCTTTCAAATGTTATGTACTATTTCATTTTGTTTTATGTAATTGATGAAATTGTTATATTTCACATACTGGGGCTCGTGTTATTTTATTCTATATCTCTGTTCAGATCTCTATTTATCCCATCTATAAATTTTATATTTAATTATTTACTCGATCCGGGCAATAACACCGAGGTCGATCATCCTCTAGATAATGATAACCAACCAAATCATACACCTGTTACAAGAGGTGCGTAACAATATTACTGAAGGTCTTGAAGGTACATGTTACTGAAGGTCTTAAAGGTACATATTACTGAATGTCTTAAAGGTACATATTACTGAAGGTCTTGAAGGTACATATTACTGAAGGTCTTGAAGGTACATATTACTGAAGGTCTTGAAGGTACATATTACTGAAATTCTTAAAGGTACATATTACTGAAGGTTTCAAAGGTACATATTACTGAAGGTATTGAAGGTATGTATTACTGAAGGTCTTGAAGCTACATATTACTGAAGGTCTTGAAGGTACATATTACTGAAGGTATTGAAGGTATGTATTACTGAAGGTCTTGAAGGTACATATTACTGAAGGTCTTGAAGGTACATATTACTGAAGGTCTTAAAGGTACATATTACTAAAGGTCTTAAAGGTGCATGTATATTACAGAAGGTCTTGAAGGTACATATTACTGAAGGTCTTGAAGGTACATATTACTGAAGGTCTTGAAGGTACATATTACTGAAGGTCTTAAAGGTACATATTACTGAAGGTATTGAAGGTACATATTACTGAAGGTCTTGAAGGTACATATTACTGAAGGTCTTGTTGAAGGTATTACTTATGGTCTTTTCTTTAAAAAATTTAAACATACTCATGGAAATTAATTCTGTACCGTGACCTGAATTTTGTGTCAAAATCATGGTGGGTATACCAGTAAGATGAAATCATTAACTGCATCCAATAATAGCTCATTACATGAAGAAAAACCTGGCTATATATAAGTGTAGACCCTGATATGGCAGTACATTATGCAAGTGAAGGTCTGGGTCTTTATTGTGAGAAAATTATGCTGTCTTGCAAGAATATGCCAACAAGTAATCAGCTTATAAAATGAATTGCTTAATTTACATTGGTAGCTACTTAAAAGAGTATCCACTGATATTTTTATTCCAAAGAAAATGATATCATTATACTGGAGTGATATCATTATGCCAAAGAAAGTGATATCATTATGCCAGAGTGGCATAATTATGCCAAAGTTATATCATTATACCAGAGTGATATCATTATGCCAAAGTCATATCATTATGCCAAAGAAAGTAATATCATTATGCCATAGTAATATTGTCAAAAAATGATATTATGCCATAGTTATATCTTTATGCCAAAGAAAGTGATATCATTATACCAAAGAAAGAAACAAACAGAACAACCAAAGCATACATTTAAACATTTAACACATATATAATTGTACTCCTTAATGTACGTACAAGTGCTGTATTTTAACATTGTGTTTTCACTGATTTGTAAAGATTAAATGGATTCATCAAGTAACTTTTGATTAATTGTCAATTAACAATACACAAAATCAATCTGAATATTCATAAATTTAATTTGAAATAAATATTCAGTCAGATTGCACATAAAATATCCTTTTGTGGTCAACAATATATACAAAATAACATAAATTTGATATAAACGTTGCTCCATAAATGTTTAAAACTAAGCAGACCAGTTCATTATTTTTCATCCCAGACTAAGGTCCCCATGGGAAGCCATTTTAATTACACATCTGTATTGTGAGTTATTTCACATATGGATCTATTCTAGAACTTAAAATGTAGGGGGTAAAATTCCCCCTTCCATTTGTAAAACAAGGGGGATAACTGTGAATATAGGAGGGAATAATTAATGAATAAATAAAGGCAAGGCCTTACTATATAATGCATGATATTCATGCATTCAGTTGAGCTTTTGGCACCATTTATGAAAAATTGTCATGAATTATGCAATCATGCTTCCTAGAGCAGACCCTACATGTATGTAACAGGTATACTATTTTAAAAAATAAATGCATATAAACGATTACTGTGTCATGTTATTATTTAATCCCATATATACTCCATGGGGAACCTTATTTACATATGGAACTGTTTTTTGCCTGTATTATTGACCATTAAAGACTAAACTCTCGAGATCCAAGGTCATGCGGTCAAAAACCCATAAAAAACAAGAGTCCCTCGAAGGGACTGACACTCTACTGTATTAAAAGAATTCCAGATATTCACGATAAGACCATTTCTTCTATTTAAGTGGTGAGTGTTGAAACCAACTCTGATATTCTTCTGCAACCAGATTTTCAAATTAGCCACTTTGGCAGCCATATTTGATATAATATCAGCACCATTTTCATTTAGGACAAACCAGACATCCTTAGAAGACTTTTTATGAAAACCCAATGCCAATATGACCATCCATTCTGGAAAATTAGTGCCAACATTTTTAATATATTCATTTTGGCAGCAATATTCAATGTCTGTGGGGCACCATTTTTATTTAGGACCAACTAGATGTCATAAGAATTCCTCTGGTGAAAACCCTAAGTCGATATGACCATTAATTCTGGTGGAGTAGCAATAACGATATTTTAGAGATACATGTAGGTGCCATTTTGGCCATACTGGATGTCTGATCGGCACCATTTTCATTCTGGACCAACTAGATACCATAAGAAATCTTCTGGTGAAAACCCCATGTCAATATGGCTTTCCATTTAGAAGTAGTGACAAGAAGATTTTCAAGATGGATGTTATGGTGGCCATATTTGCGGCCAAATCAGCACCATTTTTCAGTCAGGACCAACTAGACATCATAATTAGTCTACTGGTGAAAACCACATGTCAAAATGGCTTTCCATTTAGGAGGAGTAGTAATTTAAATTTTTTCAAGATGACATTTATGCTGGCCACACTGGATGTCAGATTGGTACCATTTTCATTTAGTACCAACTAGACATCATAAGAAATCTTCTGGTGAAAACCCAATGTCGATATGACTTTCCATCTGGGAGGAGTAGAGATGGCCACTGTGTCTGCCATATTGGATATCAGATCGTACAATTTTTATTAAAGACCAACTAGACACCACAAGAAGTTTTCTGGTGAAAACCCCATGCTGATATGACTTTCCGTTCAAGAGAAGTAGCAATAACAAGATTTTCAAGATGGCTGCTGTGTTGGCCATATTGGATGTCAGATCAACACTATTTTCTTTTATGACCCACTAGACATTATATGAAGCATTTGAGTAAAATCCCCATGCTGATATGACCATCCATTCAGGAGGAATAGCAATAACAAGATTTGTAAGATAACCACTGTGGCAGCCATACTGATGTCTGAGCAGAACCATTTTCATTTAGTACCAACCAGACATCATAAGAAGTCTTTCAGTGAAAACACCATGTTGATACAACCATCTATTCAGAAGGAGTAGCTACAACAAGATTTTCATGATGGCTGTTGTGATGGCCATATTGGATGTCTGAGCAGCACCATTTAATTTAGGACCAACAATAATTTGGGATAAAAGTGTATGTAAAGTTTGATGGCAATCCTCCAGGTAGTTTAGGCAGAGAAGTGATAACAAACTTAACTTGTGCTAACAGATGGACAGATATCGGATGACAGACAATGGACAACGAACAACAGGCTCTCCCATAAGCTCTTCTGGTTATGACTGTAGAGCTAGCAAAAAAAAAAACAAAAACAAGATTGTTGGTTTTAGGTAAAGACCACAGAAAATGAATTTGGGGACGATGCAAGTGAATCCGCCAAAGAACTACTCAAACATCTGTTGAAATTCTGAAGCTATGATACACAAGGCAGGTAATTTGTTTATACAGTAAATTGTTTTGTATTTAATTGAAAGTAATTATTTTCATGATATTACATGGATGTCTTTTTGAGAATACAATTCCATGATATTTCATTACACCGGTGCAAGCCAACAATATTCCCCATGCTGAAATAAGTATTTACTATATCATCTTGAATGTAACTGTAAATTAACACATACAGTACTGTATCTAGCAATTTTGGAATTCAAGACATTGTAGTTTATTACAATGTATTATTGTCTGATGTCCTGAATAAAGTAATATATATATATATATATATATATATATATATAATACAGGGATGAGATAAATAATTGAGTACTGGTATAGTAAAAAGTATTTTATTTGTCTGCTTGCTTGTCTGTCTGTCTGTTTGTCTCTTAGACTTTGTTCATTGTAATGACTTCCTGTGCTCATTGTTGTATACATCTTCACAGAGAGAAGTATCAGAAGTTAGATGTATGTAGTTGCCTGAAACTGAAACAGTTACAATCCTGGTTCCATAAATAGGGTAACTATAATTTATAATTATAGAGGAACCTCTTTAATCCAGACACCTTCGTTCCCAGTGAATATGTCCGGTCTAATGAGTTTTCCGGATAATTGAATCATGCACATTTTTATTTTACGATGTCATCATACCATATACATGTACATGTATTTGCTAGCTGCAAATGTACTGTATATTCAATAATGGTTGAAATAAATTAATGAATACATCGATTGACTTGTGTTTATTTTACTTTATTATAACATGCACCTGTACATACACGTTATTATAAGTTTAAACAATTAACACATCGAACACATCACACTAAGTACATGTACATGTATGTACTGTACATACATTTATTATGTCAATTTCCTTTTGGGTGATCTTCTTTGTGCTGGTAAATCTTTTTTAAGCTGGCAACTCGTCAACACTTGTTTGATGGTGTCACCATAATAATGTAAAAAGTACAATGAATACAAACTGATATCTCGCAGTTAAATGCGTTATTGTAAACTAATAAAATGCAGTCATTTTTATAAGTTGTATTTTACAACTATTATAGCTGCTAATGAGCCAATATTTGACATCGTTTTTTGTTCTGAAATGAAGCCCTATGCTGTCCACAGCTTAAAGCAATCAACTTTATTTGTACAGCCATCAACAAACTGTGATTGTTACATATAATTGGTAAACAACAAAGAGACTTAATGACACGCTTAATTTATTAACCATAAGTTATGTCAAAAGTGTGGAAGATTTTTCCCAGTGGGTTTATTTAATTATTAACACCCCCTCCGGTGACTAGCAAAAACAGACATTGTTTATACAATAGCTGGTTACAATACGGTTAAGCTACTTGAAGTTTTTCCACACACATGATCACGTAATCAATTTATAACTTTAAAGTGCCACTAGAATTTGACGAATCAGATATTGATACATTGACTCTCCTCCAAATTTGCGTAGGTGAATCTGTGTTATCCAACTGACTGTATTTTCATATACGATTCTTCGAATTTTCTTATTTTTGGACAGATTATTTCCAGATTATTGAGGCAAGTTTTATAGTAATTTTACACTTTGGTCCCCAATTTTGATTTCCGGATCCGGAACGTGGTTTTCTTGATTAACGGAGCAAATTAATGTTTAGGAATTCCGTTCCAGTTGAACTATGTCTGGATAGTGATGTTTCCGGATAAACAGTCCAGATTAACGAGGTTCCTCTGTACATCATGTTCAAGTAAGTTATCGAGTTACTTGATTAATGAATAGTCACAAGTTACTTAGTTCAACAGTTGAATATTATATCTTTAAAAAAATGAGGAAATAATAAAGCTTTCTTATATATATATATATATATACATAATCTGTTTTTAGTAGTAAGGATTGAATATAATAGTCTTTGATGTTTATTTTGTACCTGTCAATCATGAAGTGCAGTTGTAATGATACTAGAATGCTATATTCTTGTTTTATATGTTACTGGAATTAGCTACATGCATATTCTTTGAAATTAAATTATGCTTGCTACATGTCTATGTACTTTCTCTATTTTTCCTTATCTTTCCATCCTTAGTATTTACCTTGCTTGCCTCTTCCCAAACGACAGTAGAATATTTTCACAAGTACACAATGGAACATGTGATTTAGTTACTATTTAAATAATTAGGGTACTGAATATTCTTTTATTCTAATTTGATGAAATTTAAAACCAAAACCATGATGATAATGCATGTTTCTTTTAATCAAGAATAAAGTGTATCAACATGCCTGGTCTGCATATCTGTTCCTGGTTCAAACCCATTGCATGTGTGGAAGCTTAGGCCACATACTGCTACATATACCAGTACAATTACACCAACAATGAAAGCTGATCAACTCTATCACTGGCATTTCTCATCCAGACTAAGCACATTATCCCATGCAAATCAATGATCAATAAAATAGATGAAATTCTCATTAGTCCTAAAGTGCCCTTTCAACCACCTACCAATCACTTCATATGAATTCTGGCACGATCATACAAGTATCTTTTCATAAAAACATGACAGTAACATTTGTCTTGAGGGGAGGTCACTCCTCCTACCAACAAAATAATGTGGTCTCTTGATCCAGATATGTGGCACCTCATTAGAGGTCACAATATTAGATAAACTTTTGATATATGCAAGAAAATAGGTGGTCTTTCATGACAAATGGTGTTTTACAAGAGGTTTCACTGTAGTAATTTATTTAGCCTGGGCAATTAGCATTTCTGGGACCAGACAAATGTACAAACAACAAAGAAATTTCAAAGTGTGCCATATTTAATATGAAATAGTCCGATAAATTGTATTTCTAACCAATTATGAATGAAGTCTGAATTTTATATAACTGTTGAATCCACAAGTGTAGCAACCAACATATATGTTTCCATCTGTCCACTAAATTTTGGTACTTACTTATTACAGAGACTGGTATTGAGGGTTATGGGGATATGGATTTTTAGCCCTTTTTGAAGGGATATGGGATATTATGTCTGAATCTTAGGGATAATATGTTCTTTTCTTGTTTTGTTTTTCACTGTAGGGATACTTTAAAAGGTCATTTTTAGAGGAATTTAATGAATTTTCTGTAGAATTATAAATTGTATGGTATATCACGAATGATGTGTCTGAATCTTAACGATAAGGAAATTTTTTTTTCATTGTGGTGGATAATTTTGATGTGCTATTTAGGGATATTTCATGAAATGTTAGGGATACAGAATATGTTGCATGATAGATCTGTTGTTGCTTTTTGTTCAAATCATGGATAGAAAAATTAGTGCCGACCTGCATTATAGAATGGCCAATCTGCTATCGCATAATGTGTCACTTTATTTACATTTGTTTGTTTGAAGTCATAAGTAGAACCACTGTAACAGAGATTACACAAGATCACGACTTTTTTTTTACACTTAGTTTAAAGTTACAAGTAAAACAACTGTAGTAGCGATTATTGCAAATCAGAATATTTCCACTCAGTCTGAATTCATAATTAGTTTAACCATTGTAACAGATTATAGCAGAAGCAGAACACCGTGTGTTTCACCTGCCTAAGAAAACCCAGCAACTGTGATGGCGGCGGCGGGGGGGGGGGGGGGGGGCGGGGGGGTGGGGGTGGGGGGCCAGGAGCAGTAGGAGGCCAAAATTTCCATAAAACATTCTAAAACGAGTTTTTTTTTTGGGGGGGGGGGGGACAGAGCTAAAGAATAAAGTTTTGCAAGAAAAGGGGGGAACATAATTTCTTGCCATGCCACTGGTAGAACAGGATTTATTTTCACTGCCAATTTTAAGTCGTAAGTAAAACCACTGCAGCAGAGATTATATTACAGTACATCAGGATTTATTTATACATAGTTTTAAGTCATAAGTAGAACCACTGTAGCAGACATTATATCACATTAAGATTTATTTACACTACTAGTTCAAAGTCATCAAGTAGAACCACTGTAACATAGATTATAGCAGATCAGGATTCACTTAAACTTAGTTTGAAGTTGTAAGTAAAACCACTTTAGCAGATTATTACAGCAGTAGAATAGCACTATACAAAATTAAATATGGGTATAATTTCTGCACATGGGATGCAAAGCAGCTCATAATACCATAATTAGGATCATAATGGAAATCATTCAAAACACTGCTTCAAAACCTTGATCTTAGAACTGCTACATGTTTTTTTGGTTGAAAATAAACTCACACAAACCTCAGAAAAATATGTTCCTGTCAAATGTATGTCAAGACTCAAAGATGCAAGTTAGACCCTAGTCAAATACACCAAATAACTAAGACCCTAGTCAAATACACCAAATAACTAAGACCCTAGTCAAATACACCAAATAACTAAGTTGTATAATAATGAATACAAAACGATGTGGCATCATTAATAACAGTATAAATCTCTCTCACACAGTTAGCATACCAGTAAGGGACAAAAATAACTTTCAGGTCAGACACCTGTAAATATACCTATTTATATACAAAAAAAAGTGTTAAGAAGTATCAGGTGGTCAAGTCTATGCTCCAGAATTATTTGTATCTGTCCTCATCTAAGAGAACTTTTGTATGGTAAATAACTTGAATAAAAAAGAAAGCTGGTCAAACAAACTATAGCAAGTTTTATTGAATCTTAGATTCATTCATTCATTATCTTATTCAAAGACAGTAAATAAGTAATAATTAATACAAAATGATGTGACATCATTATAAATGGTATTAATTTCTCACACAATTAGCATACTGGTATATCCAAGTCTTGCTGGAATCTACTACACAGTTTTTTTTACTTGTAGTCGTTGGCAAGTTTCCTGCAAAAACTGCATGAATGGAGACAATTAAATTTCTAGCATCCTCAATAATCTATCTGGAATCCATGGATTTAACCACCTGAAATTTCTTAACACTTTTCTGTATTTAAATATATATATTTACAGATGTCTGACCTGAAAGATACTTTTTGTCGCTTTCAATTTGTTTCGAAAAAATTATTTGGATTTTCGTTCCTTCTTCACCATAAAGTCAGAAATGATCTCCATCATAAATCTGAGCTTAACATAGATTATGAATTGAAGTATTCATGTTTCAAACCAGCAGTCTTTTGGCAGAGTTAATAAATTGCTTGTAAAAAACAGTTTAATGTAAACCTATGTTAAGTGGGGCCTATGAAAGCGTCAACATTTGTCTATGCAGCTGTATAGGTAACCTAATTATTTCACTCTGGAATGCAACCAACCAAATTTCTTTTGGTACAGCCCTTCTCATTATACAGTCACAGGTGATGAAGGAATTTTTCCCTTGTAAACAATAAAAAAGCCACATTTTCAACCTCTATGCAGGTCCCATCCAGTGGTTTCGGCAAATTAATGAAGTATTCTGGTAACCATGTTGCCACAGACTTTATCTGCTACTGAACTGGATAATTTTCTACGCATCTGAATCTATGGTCCAAAATCCAGTACAGACATGGTCATACTGGCCATACCACCTGTAATGGATTTGCAAACTACTTGACATCACCATACCTACCGTCTATACTCGTGTAAAATCCAGGTCCCAATGCAAACAACAGAGACCCTGATCTGCCATCGGATAATGGGTCTACCGGTATGTTGTTTGTTCTACTGATTAGTCCTTACAAACTGCATAGACCCAGATCTGCTGGCACATTATGCTATGGCAGATCTAGGTCTATGCAGTTTGCAGTTGGTTTATATGCAAGTATATATGGAAATGGATTTCAAGAAGCATTTTACAAGTGTTAATGTGTGACATTAAAGCCCAGCTAAAATTCCAATGAAAACAAAGCTGGATGAACTACAGTTGTTCACATAAAGTCCTACCTACATCGTCAATGAGTCACTTGGAAACTTGTTGTTTTTCTACAAAATTTAACGGTCTTGCAAGGTAAACAAACTTTCCACATATCTCTACCAATTTATTCATTATTAGCAAAAGAAATGTCGTGCTTCACTGAAATGAAGATAAATCCATCTTCTATGCTGAATCTTGTACATTAAAACTGCATCTGCTGTGTCTGACATTTGCAGATACTTGACAGCTAAAACATGCATATGGCAATCAAGAATGTTGGAAACATGATTATGGCAATCAATAATGTTGGAAACATGCATATGGCGATCTAGAATGTTGGAAACATGCATATGGCAATCTAGAATGTTGGAAACATATATTGCAATCTAGAATGTTGGAAACATGCATATGGCAATCTAGAATGTTGGAAACATGCACATGGCAATCTAGAATGTTGTAAACAAATATTGCAATCTAGAATGTTGGAAACATGCATATGGCAATCTAGAATGTTGGAAACATGCATATGACAATCTAGAATGTCAGAAACATGCATACGGCAATCAATAATGTTGAAAAGATGCATATGGCAATCTAGAATGTTGGCAACAAACTCCAAGAAACAGTTTGTATAGGCAAATTGAAATTCTCCAGTAAATACTTGATCATCTTAGGAATTGACCAATCAGACTTGAGGAGGATGCTCCACCTACTGATTAGCATAGCTATTTAAATAAAATCTCCCTGAAAACAAACATGGTGACTGACAGAATACATTTAAAGATGTTGTTAAAATTTGACCATAACTTCAGAAGTCAAAAACATTTGAAACTGTACACGTTATATGGCCAAAAGTATCCAGGTGACCAACTTGGATGGACAAACTCTTGACCAACCTCTAAAGTTATACCTGTACAAATTCAAGCACTGACACCTACCTAGGTGATCAGATTTGGCCACAGATCATTGGAATGTTTGTTATGCAACAGTGGATTGATATAATTTGTCATGCCCAGCCAGGAGGTCAGTTAGCATCATAAGCACAGACAACTGTGGAGTGAACTCTGTACCCCATACAATTTGGCCAATTATCAAAAAATAGAGTTCACAACTAATACCTGCAGTTCCTAAAAATTAATTGTTGAAAAGATCTATGCCAAAAGGCCAGTCATAAAGAATTGGCAAGTACATCTTATTCCCATCCTGCATAAACAGGACACCAAAACCACTCCATTTGCTCATGGATAACATGCAGTGAACTGCACACAATAACATGAGGCCCAAGTGTAGAAATTTCCTCCAATGCTGTTGATGGCAACACCACATTTGATGGTGGATCGGCATCATTTATATAAATATGAAAGGATTTCAATCTTAAGGAAACTTTATGTCAAATCTGATCAAGGTCTGTCAAGATACTTTTTAGAAGAAGTTATTCAAATTTATTATATTTTTAGTAATAGCAGCGATACCTAAAGGCAGATTGGCATCATTTGTACAAACTTAAAAACTCTTTATGCTAGGATCCATTGTGACAAATTCTGCTGAGCAGTTACTCTGTCAAAGTCGTTAAAATTTTTAAATAATTCTAGCAATGGTGTCCAAATTGTAAAATCCTTTGAGCCAAGATGCTTTCTGTCAAATTTGGTCAAATTCTGTTAAGCAGTTTTTGAGAAGAAGTTGTTTCAAGCTTTTTGTATCTTTAGCAATGGTGGTCATATTTGATTGCAGATTGACATCATTTGTACAAATTAAAAGCCATCTATGTTAGGATGTTGTGTCAAATTCAGTCAAATTCTGGTAAGCAGCTTTTGAGAAGAAGTTGTTTAAAGGTTTTTCTCTTTTTAGTAATGGTGGCCATATTTGATGGTGAATTGGTGTCATTTGAACAAATTTAAAAGACCTTCATACTGATCCACCATAAAATATTACTGCCATTACTAAATATAAAAAAACATTTGAAGTGATTTCTTTTCAAAAAGTACTCAACAGAATTTTACCACATTTTATTGAAAGCATCCTGGCATTAAAGGTTTTCAGTTTTATACAACTGTAGCCAATCCACCATCAAAGATGGTTGCCATTACAAGCAAGAGGCCCAAGTGGGCCCGATATAACTAACCTGGCTTACATAACTTATGAGTTGACTGTTTCATTAAGCATGCTTATGTAGTAGTGGAATTGATTTTACCTAATTTCCTGTTTCCTGATAGAAATTCTTTCTGAAAATGAAGACATGATTAATATGCACAGTCTCCTGCTCATAATCAAAGTCATCCAAGATCTTGATGATAATAACTGCAACAGATCAAAAATATGACTTCAGGAGTGGTAAGAAGCAAGCCAATCAGCTGCAAGATCACCTTATTAATATGCATCAATCTGACTCATTATTAAAACAGTCCAAGATCCAAGTTTGATCAAAATCAGATCATAAATTTGGCTTCCAGAGTAATAACAAGCTCAGTCAATCAGATGCAAGATATCCTCATTAGTATGTATCGATGTCGTTCATTATTGCACTCATCTGAGATCTTAGTGATATACTGGTAAGCATATATTCCAAGTTTTATCAAAACTGGATCAGAAATACAGCCTCCAGAATGGTATCAAGCACAGCCAATGGATGCAAGATTATCTCATTAATATGCATGGTTCTTTTTTTATTACTGAATCCATCCAAGATCTTGATAATATAAATAGAGTTGGGTAACACAAAAATTTTTTTACCATGTTACCACGGTATACCACAGTATTTCTGAACATACCACAATATGTACCATGGTATACCCCAATTATATTAGGGACCAAGGATTAAATTTTCTGGGGCAGGGGCCTGGGATGTATTTTGTAATTTAAATTTCTGGCTCTCAAATAGTTGGAAAAAATATCTTGCTCGGCCGGAAACACGCATATTTTTTTGTTGTTGGCCTAACAAGGTTACACAAACAGGTGCAAGATCACCTCATTACCACTCATGAATCTTGCTTATTACTGAACTTGTCCGAGATTTTGATGATATAAACCCACATTCTAAGTTTGATTGAAATCGGATCAGAAATATGGACTCTACAGTGGTCCTAAGCAACTACTGACGGATAGCTGGATGCCGGACACAGGGCCATACCATAACTTCCTTGGTCTATAATACAGGTGAGCTAATAATAGAAAAAAAATTAAACAACCTTATCTCATAAAGCTGCTCAAGAGAATCTGAATTTTGACAGAAGTATCCTGGCATAAAGAATTTTCAATATTGGACAAATAATGCTGGTGTGCCATCAAATATGGATGAAGATACAAAATAAGAAAACCTTGAAACAATCATTTTCATAACATATGCAATCAACAGCATTGGAAGAAATTGCATTCAAGAAAGCATCCTACCAACCCAGATTTCAGGGCCAAGTGCTCTTGCATTTGGGTATTTGGCAGATGTCAGTCTAATGAGCAATTTCAGGTCTACTTGGATCTCTTGTTATATCTAACTACTTGCAATTAGATGCAAACACTGTACACCCAGATATAATGGTGCATTAATTCTGTGATACCAGATCTGGCCTGAGATTTTGTTTCAGCCAATCACAAATGAAGTTACACCTGAGTGCTTGTTTTTGATTGGCTGATGGTGGAAACTCAATCTTGTACTCCAGCTCAGAGTTTTATGATCTCCAGGCCTGTATCTATGTTTGGAGTTGGATGTACTAAATACCATACACAGGTAAATACAGTAAAGTATACAACTCTGAACTATATAAAATGCACACAGAAATATAAGGGTTTCTTTATAATGATACTCCAAATTAAAGTTTTCCAAAATAATGGCTGCCATTCAAGCTACTACAAAGTATTAATTATAAGTAACAAGAATACTGTAAATGGCACATTATATGCCTACCCCATGTTTAACAGTCCTCTATGTAGGCACCAGCAGGGCATGGTTGACTCTGGAGATTACTAACCAACAGGTCTCAGTGACTTTGACCTTTCATCAAGTTACATGGTCTTTAACTTAACTTACTTTGCAGAAACCATTATTTTCTTATTCAAATATGAAATCAGATGATTAGAGAAAAGACTGAAAGCAGAAAAAATAGCACAAACCCCATTTTATACTACATTCAAGCAAAATTGTAAAAGTTTGTCTCGAACACAAAATCTGCAGAGATTTTGAATGCATTCTTATTTGAATTATCATCACCATGACCTTTGACCTTCAGACTCCAAAACCTATTGGTTTCTTTACTACCCTAAGTGCAAATGTTTGGTCAAGGAACTTACTCTAGAGCAAAAGGTAATCTTCAAAACCCATTTTTCTTTCAGCCAAAATGGCCATAACCTTTGACCTTTTAACCATAAAAATCAAAAGGCCTCTTCCAAACATTAATAGCAAGCCTTCCACAAACCTTGGTAACGGTACATGTACATGGTTTTGAACTGAGGTTATTTTTTTTTTTAAATGTTCTTTCAGTCAGTGATCTTGACCTTTGACCTTTTGATGCCAAAATCAACAGGCTTCTTTCTTATCAAACCTAAAGGTCAGCCACAAACTCTGATGAAGGTATATGGTCAGGTATTTAAATTCTTATGCAGAAACCATTTTTCTTCTTTCATTCACACTGACCTTGACATTTGATCTTTTTCCCCCCAAAACTGAGAGTCTTCTTCCTAACTAGAAGTACAAGCCATCAACATAGTTTGGTCCAGGTCTGTGATGTAGAACTAATATTATTGTGTGGTAATTATTTTTATGTTTTCAGTCATAGTGAACTTGATCTTTGACATTTTGACCCCAAAATCAGGATGGTTTTTCCTTATCCCTATTGCAAGCCATCCACAAAGATTGGCCCAGGTCTGTGATGTGTAACTAATGTTATAATGCAGAAACGATTTTTCTTCTTTCAGTCACAATAACCTTGCCCTTTGACTTTATGACCCCAAGTTCTATAGGTTTCTTCTTTCAGTCACAATAACCTTGCCCTTTGACTTTATGACCCCAAGATGTATAGGTTTCTTCTTTCAGTCACAATAACCTTGCCCTTTGACTTTATGACCCCAAGATCTATAGGTTTCTTCTTTACCCCAAGTGCAAGCCATCCACAAAGTTTGGTTAACTAAGATTATGGAGAACTCGAGTTATTGTGTTGAAACCAAATGGGATACAGACTAACAAGTGGACAAGCAACATCATAACATAATACATGTATAGGCCACCAAATGCTGACAATGCTTGGTATACCATATTCAAAGTAAGCTTGAAACTTTGTATATAGAAAACAAAGAAGTCTGTTTAGTAGGTGACTTCAATTACAATTTTCTGTATGACAATAATCAAAGCTGGATTAAAACTGAATTCCCTGAATTATCAACAGCTGCATGTAGTTCATGTACCCACTAGAGCAACAGAAGTATCTGAAACACTGATTGATCACATCTATACTAACAATGCTAACAATATTATAGAAGTTGCAGTTCACCAATATGCCATAAGTGATCATTTTATCCTATATGCTGTACCCGAAAATGAAGCCAAAAAAGTAAACCCTATCATCACAAATATATCAAGTATCGAATAATGAAACGATTCAATGCATGAAATCGCTTGGTCAATAATTGAATTTTGCGTGATCCATCAGATGCTCTTGACATTTGGATATGTTTACTGACACCCTGAACAGTCTTGCTCCTATTAATTTCAAGAGATATATTGAATGCAATTAAGACAAGGGATAGATTTCATAAATTAAAAGATGCTCTGCCTTATGGTGGGCATTAAAACCTAATGTTCCAAAAAGTTATTGAAACGAAAAGAACTTATATATTCAAAGTGTTTCAAATTGTTTTGAAAAATATCATGAAACTTAAAAAAAAGAAACTTGGTTTGTAGGCAAGAAAATGTACTACTATATTATGACTTTATAACAGGTTCTAATTCTTTTGCTGAAATGCACATACAGCAAATAATTTATGCTTTTTTTTAGAATTTATAGTCTCCAGTACTCTTGGAGATGAAAACAATAGTACCATGAATGGTACATTACACAACCACCCTGTGTTCATTAATGCTGTATGTAGACGGTTGCTGAAAATACATGTATGCAACATAGAACCCAGCTTGTCATGCTGAAATAAGTTCATCTTTGGATCAAAGTGAACTTGAACTTGACCTATTAACCCGCAAAACAAATGTACCTTCCTTTTCACTGTTCATGCAACCTATTAAAATATGCTTTAGACCACAAATTATCAAATATAAACCACTGTTCATTCTTTGCATTGCCGCACCTTGACCTTTGACCACACCATCCTAACTGACATAACATCAAGCCATCCAAAACATTTAATGCAAGTATTAAATTTGTAATTCAAGTTATTTTACAGAAACTATTTTCCTTGTTGGAGTAATTGTGACCATGATCTTTGATCTTTAACCCCCACCCTGCCTAATAAATAGTTTCTTCCTTACTTTAAGTGCAAAGTAGGGAGTCACAGTGGCCCAGTGGTTAGTGTACCTAACGCACCATCAGTATTAGATTATGGGTTTGAATCCTACCCAGACCACAGCCTGAGTCAACTTTCATTTTGTGTCTCTGGTCCATGCACTTTACTCTCATTGTGCCGGCAATAAATAGTGTTTCATGAGGCAAAAAAAAAAATATGTGTTTCCTATTGCACTGGTTTTACAATTAGGGTAGGCAGGTATTTTTTATTTTAAACATTATATATAAATCAAATAATATTTCAAGCACTTGAAAGTACTGGGCAAAACTGGCTCAATTAGATACACAAATCAATTTCGGCAATGAGATTTTTTTTTTTATTTTAATTTTTTTTCGGGGGGGGGGGGGGTAGGCTAGGGTCAGCAAGAGAAACAGGGACAGTCAGCCGACCGGAAACACATATTTTTGTTTTGGCCTGAGCTGAATTGCAGTTAAACACCAAACAAACAAAACCATCTACAAAGTCTGGTCAAAGTACATTGGTTGTTCATATGGAAACCAAACTTGGACATATGGACAGCGGGCATTTAAAAAGGTAAATAACATTTTTATTCAGTCATTAGGAGTATACCAACAGTACTTTTTTGTACTGGATTGCTTCCAGTCCTTTAAATGCACCTGCTAGTCAGTGTTTAATATTATACGTGGCAAATATGCAATGGCAACGAATGAGTCTTTCAATTCATCTCTCTTTAATCTCTGACAAGATCTGTCCCATACAGCAATTATGGCTGAAAATTGGCATGCCAAGGGCAACTTTTACTGTTCTTGATAGGATTCTGTTGCTGGGACAATAGATTTAATTAGGCTAAAGGATATCAACTAGTTGCATTATTGTAATGAGAAGTCAGCAGCATTTCTGGCTTTGTGCATGTTCCTCTGCAACCATCTCATTGTGATCTATAATGCCCCTCACATGTACATGTACAGTTTAACAATTTAAAATAGCCATCTTTTCATTTTACCACAAAACTTGCATAACATTTATTAGTGTAACTCATATTTTCTGAATTATTACATAACTATAATAACTTTCCCAAAAATCTGCTCTGTGATATAATGGAAAAATTTTCAAGGGATTAGCTTGTAAAAAGACCAGAATAAGCTTTATAAGGGGCACTACAGATGCATAGCTATGGTAGGTCATGCTGAAAATACAAGTAGGTACATACAGAAACATGACCATTTAGAAACATGACCATTTACTAACTTGACACTTAGACATTTAACATAAGGTGCCCATAATTATCAAATGCAATGTTATATTCATTATTTTTCCCAATTGTTTAAACACTAAATAGTAACAAAACACAAGACATAGGTGTGAAAGTTTATCTAATCTGCGTAGAGTGTGGGATCAGGGTTTCCCAGAATTTATTGTCCTATGTCCCCTCATATCTTGACTCCTTTGTGCTCTCTGGTAGTGCTTTTTCATGAGGTAAAATTGGTTGGTTGGTTGGTTGTTATGGGTGTAACGCCATTTTTCAGCACATGATAAGCTGCTATACATGGTGACCAGTATATTTGGTGGAGGAAGAACCAGAGAAAACCCCAGGAAGAACTACCAACCCACTGGAAGCTACTGGCAAGCTTTCTCACATACCCACGTTGGCCAAGCCCGAGACTCGAAGCCACGAGGACAGAGGTGAGATGTCAGTGATCTGTAAAGGCGAGCACCTTAGACCACTCGGGGCCCCAGGTAAAATTGAAAACTGTGCCCACTATTTTTCTTTAGTGGATGTCTGCCCACCTCTTTGTAGGTGCTAACAATGATCAAAATCAATAAAAACTTTCAGATGGCAATTCATTTCCATATTAAAACAATATATTTGGCAATTTCCATATTAAAACAATATATTTGGCAATTTCCATATTAAAACAATATATTTGGCAATATTAAAACAATATATTTGGCAAAATCAAAACATTCAACAACTTGTTATACCTCCTTTTAATATTTTTACATTAAATTTCATGAATATCTGGCTGCCACATTATAAAAATGTTCAAAGGCGGAATAAGAAGTTGTAAGAAGAAAAAAAAAACATGATATAACTAATTATGTCTAGAAAATGTGTCCTTTTCAGTTCTGGATTTTGCTGCTGCTTTAGTATTAGTAGATTCACTGGTTTCCTCTGAAACTAATCATTTCTACAAATCATTTTTTCTTTACATACATACAAACACACACACACACATGTATATATACATATCCTCCATCTCAAAGACCATATTATGCTGACATCAGAATTGCTGTTAAACTTGAGCAAGAAACATTAAATAAATTAAGTTTGGTTTTAAAACAATATCTCAATGTGTGGAGCAAATTTTATACGACTACAGCCAACATCAAAATGGTGCACGCAGTCAATCAATCCCCGACTGTGTCATAATATCTGATCATATTATCTGAGCTCAGATAAGCAATTGACATTTATTCACCAGGTGTTCAGATGATACAGTTCAAAAATGGTACCAGTATAACACAGTATAAGCTGTGGGAAGGACTGTCTGCTGCCTGCCAGTGTTGTGACATCGTGACTACTGTATATACTCACGTATAATCCAATACCAACTGCAAACTGCATAGACCCAGATCTGCCGTCGCATAATGCGCCGGCAGATCTGGGTTTATGCAGTTTGTAAGGACTAATCAGTAGAACAAACAACATAGAACATAGACACTGATCTGCCAGCACATTATGCAACGGCACATCAGGGTCTATGTTGTTTGCATTTTGACCCGGATTATACACGTGTTTATGCGGTATGTCATTGCTTATTCCTGGTAGATGGCCATACACTGTATTAGCATCAAAGATTTATTACCCTGGAATCCGATTTATGTGCAAAGTAATGCTCTGACCAGGACGTATGCTGGATCTTTATTTGTCTTAATATATGACTGATGAGGAACAAATCTTCCAATATCTTGTGCCCCCAATCTATTTCTCATGAGACTAGTTTGGAATGATCATCTGTCTTAAAGCTGCTTTAAACAAGAGTGTAATCAAATGAGACAAGATATTGATCAATATTGGTGACAAATTGTTTCACACTGTATTACAATGGGAACAACATCCACTTGAGAACATAATTATCTTATAGAGTAATTTCTGTAATTGAATGGAGCCATGTCTGTATGCGTGTGGGGGATCATAAAATCAACAAACCAGCGGTGTGAACAAGCTAATTAACAAAGGCCCTTACCGGTAATTACCACAACCATCAACTGCAACCTCATTGTTTAAATTCCCTCATCCAACTTTATGTACAAAACATTGATTTCAAGTACAGCATTTACACTTAATATAAATCCATCAACCTGTCACAAAATGAATTGTATTAAGAGGGTTCTGTGTGTATTTTCTCCAATAATTAGTTGAGCACTATACACAAAACTGACAATCCTCTAGCTACTGGTTCAGTGTTCACCACTTAAGTCATTCATGAAAATATACAGATAGGTCTCTGTGACCTAGTTACCAGCATGCTGAATTGCGATAACATCAGGAATAGCATGTCCCTGGATCAGATTATGAGTTGATTGGAAATTCCAGGAGTACTGGAACCATTTTACAGAAAACAAGTCAATACAAGACTTTCAAACTTCTGTAAGGGTATATACAACAAAAAATTTGCAGATACACAATGATCTAGATATGAATTTAATAAATTGTGTATTTTACTCACTGATTTGGAACTAAATTCGTTTTTGAAATTCAATGGCATATTTTACAAACACCACAAAACAAAAAACAGCGCTACAAAGTCTAAGACCTAATCATCATGATTAATCATGCCTTTCTGAATGCATTAAACACCTTAGTGATTAAGATTAGTTCAGGAGCATTTTATTATACGACTCTATTTCAATGTTCTCACAGTGATCAAAAGTACTATCATTGCAAACATGCATGGAACATGCAGAACTTCAATCGATAGCACAGTTTATATTTATGAAATGCACCCATTATTATAAATATGGACTGTGCATATGGCAATACCAAAGACTTTAACAACTAAGGACTAAATGCTTAAAATTAAATTGTTTTGTGTAATTTGAATGCATTAAAAAAATATCTTTCATTGTTTCAAGCTGTATTGTCTCCATAAAATACACAAATATGCTGCTTACCTAAAGCTCTGAATACACATAATACCATATATACTTACATATAAGCTAGGTCCAAATGCAAAAAACAGAGACCCTGATCTGCCATCACATAATGCACCGGCAGATCAGGGTCTATCTTGTTTGTTCTACTGATTAGTCATTACAAACTGCATAGACCCAGATCTGCCAGCGCATTATGCGACAGCAGATCTGGGTCTATGCAGCTTGAAGTTATACACGAAGATGTACGGTAGATAACCTTCAGCAACAAAAAATATTGTTCAAAATAATAAGACTGTCATTTTCTGTAAGATCTTAACTCTTCCACTAAGATAATACATAACTGTATGGCACACATTCATCTGGCTGTAAACTTCATCACTGTCACACTTGTTGACTTATCTCTGGCACTATGTCAATCCTTCAATTTATACAGACATTTGCAGGGCAGGTCTCTATGTGTATGAAGGATTTCATGGATTCTGATAACATCTTTCCGATCTATAGATAAGAATTTAATAAACTGGGTATTTTACTCCCTGGTTTGCAACCAAATGAGTTTTTTGGAAATTCAATGGATATTTTGTAAACACATGCTACCAGGCTGAGTCTTCATCATCAAGACATTATTATGCATCTTTAACTGAGTCAAATGGGTTTAGTAACCCAGACTAATTTTTGGTGTCTTCAATTAGATGGCTCTATTTGAACGATTTTCTTACGGTGATCAAGTACTATCATTTTAAAAACATGCACTGAACATCTGGAACTTGAACCAATAACATAGTTTATATTGATCAAAGGTGCCACCAAACAATATGGACTCTGCTTGATAACTGGACTAAATGCTTAAAATTAAATTGTTTTTTTGCATAATTTGAACACATTAAAAAAATTCTTTCTGCATTTTTTGTCAATTTGTCTGTAAAAATATGCTGCTTATATAGAACTCTGACCTTTGTAGGAAGACCAAGCAGAATTTAGGGTGAACACTATCAAATATTAAATGAACTCCAATTGTAAACAATACAAGTCTGCTATGAAAATTGGACAGCAGAAGCCAGATTTTAAATGAAGGAATCATATGAAATCAGCAATGATTTCTATACATTTCTGAATGATTGATGGAATACAATTATAATGCTACTGGGATTGTAAATATGGATGAAAATAATTTTTTTGGACTATTTCTGGACCTAAATTACATAACATTTTGAATGCTTGCAGATATGTTGTTCCTCTATATGTGTGGAGTGGGCAGTTACAACAAAAGATTATGACAGTTTGGGACCACTCATATATTTGTGTTTTTACATCCTGTATAAGGATATAAGAATATTTAAAACAAAAATTAAAAATTACAAGACCAGCAAAACTTGGGGTATCTTGAAAATAAAAATTAAAAATCACTAGACCACTCATATTGTCTTGGCTTTACCATCTTGTATATAAATACGAGAAGATTATATATCTAAATTACAAAATTACTAGACCAGTTCGACTTGAGGATATTATTTTACAAATTTATAAAGTATCTGGATCAATCACACTCCAGTGTATTATTTCAAAAATTAAACATTACTCAACAATTCAGAATTAATATTAAAATATTTAAAATTGTACTACTACAAATGGAAATTATAAAATGCTATAATTATGGTATTTAAAAATCAGCAAATGAAATGTATGACTCACACTGTGTAAAAGCAGTATCAGGTAAACCAGTCAAATTGGTTATTCATTCTCAAATAATCTTGTATTCATACTGCATTATACAGGTAGCCATATCAGCAGTCAAGTTACAAATGAGTTTGCAGCACTATAGAAGAATTTTACATTGAAATTTAAAGTACATCAAAAATTGTATTTATCATTTTTTTGTCAATAAGATTGGATCATATTTGCTGAGAACTGTATAGATTTCAAGCATTGAATTTCTGAATCAATGACCTATATTTGTATTAAGCTTTATACATGTTGCCAAATAGAGCAACAGTTTTCATCACTGTCTCACCTTATTGTCACAGTTGAGATAGATGTGCTTGATATACTAAAAGGCAATTTTAAAAAAAAAACAATACTGAAACAAATAAAGACATTAGACTATTGAATATTTTATGACATGCTTTAAGTTACTAGGGCTGGTTAGTGATGTCACCACAGCAAAAAATGTTGTAAAATTGACTAAAAATAAAAACAACATACCAATGGTATGCGTTTTTTTTAGCACACAGAATAAAGAATAATAGTTGTGCCAACTTTTTACTTGGCAAATAAGAGTAAGGAAAATCAGAGCAAGGGTGATTTTTCAGATATTGTAAAATTCAAGGCACAAACTAAAAACTAATTACTTTATTTTGCAGTGGTCATTATGCTCATTATAGACACATATTCACTGTGTACATCCAATCATAATGGATGCCTATTTAGAGTAATGGACACCTGTTTAGAGTGAATACCTGCTCTTACTGGATACCTGTTTAGAATGAAAACCTGCTTATAATGTTCACCTGTTAAGAGTGATCACCTGCTCATAACAGACAATTATACTATGAATCTAAATGGCAAAATGACTGACAATGTCAATTAATTTTCTTCTGTGTTCTTACTGTTTTTCAGTGCACTAATAAATATTCTTATTATTCTTGCTATCTTTCCACACAACAGATACAAACTCTAATGATATCATCCCTTCTCTATATCCTTTTGACACACATGCAAAATTGGTAAATATGTATGTAAAATATTTTCATTCAAATAAATCAAAATTTATACTTCAATACCTGATGCACCAATACATACCAAAACAAATAAGAAAAAATTACAATCAACTTTTACATGTCTTCAAAGTAAGAATTAGGACACAAACAACATTTAAATAGAATTATAACAAAAAGATGCAAGCCATGAATAATAATATGCATGATATGTAGCCCCTTGGTGATGAAAGATTATATTTATTCTGTTCGCCTAGTAATGCCTACAATCATAGGTTGCTGACCTTACTTTTACTGGAACTTTTGGCATTTATTTCTGCAGTTGTGCAGGGGATTCTGTCACTTCTTTGTAATGTAATATTGATGGAAAGTGATGGATGGTCATGCCATAAATTTGCTGCCTGATTTGTTATGCCACCTGCATGTTTGATTTCATTTTTATGGAGATTACAAACAATGACAATTTTGTCAGTGTTATTGTTCCTAATTCCCTCGAGTGAACAATTATTCCAAACTCTCTAGTTTTTCACAAGTTTATATTCAGTAAGCCATCATGCTGGATATGATGCTAACACTAATGGATGACAGAGATCAGCTCTGGATTCTTGAATGTAGTTGAAGAAAACCCAGGTATAGCGATATTACTCTTCTTGCATCATGGTATACTGTACTGAGCACTTTGTATTGCAATTTACCAGTATTGCACACTTTGTATTGCAATTTGGTATATCATTACACCCTTAGGATTCATGCTAATTTCTAAAAGATTGTACTAAAAAATCATCAAAATTCACAAAGAATGCATATCATAATTAAGGCAAACATCACCTACATTTCTTTGTTAAATCCCTCCTGTATTTAGAAAATTGCCTCCTTCTGTCAAATGGGGGGGGGGGGTTCTACCCTACATTTTCATTCTAGAATAGACCCTCCTGGAGCAAAAAGGATTTTTCTAAGGAGCCAGTGACTTTTTTATTATTGCGCTAATGGCACAATAATGCACTCTAGATTGAACCCTGAGCAGTGATTATTTATCACAATAATGCACTATAGATTGAACCCTGAGCAGTGATTATTTATCACAATAAAGCACTCTAGATTGAACCCTGAGCAGTGATAATTTATCAAAGGTCTTAAGTATTTTAGCAACTAATTTCAACCCTGAGCAGTGATTATTTATCACAATAATGCACTCTAGAAAACCCTGAGCAGTGATTATTTGTCAAAGGTTTTAAGTAATCTAGCAACTAATGTCACTGTATTTTTTAAACATTTTTAATGTACTAAAGTTTTTACAAATGTGATGCCACAGCAAAAGCACTCTTTCTGTCAGTTAAAAATGGAAAGCAAATGACAACATCCACTCCTTATACCAATTCAAATAGTCCTTGTACCAATTAAAATAGTAAAACTGGGAGGAATATGTGTTATCATCAGTCTTCCCTTTTTTACTTACAGAAACAAGTGCCTGTGTGTCACAGCTCTACAAAAATGGAAGGTAAACTAAATTTTAGGCATTCTAAAAGGATGGTATTAAATAACACCTAGATATGTTTCTAACATTCTTTGAAGTGATTTGCAAAATTTAAACCCAAAATGTAAATGTTTATGTTGTTTTGCCAAACAGGTAAATAATTTGTGTCCAATTTGTGTCCAATGTTTCATAGTACATACTGCTCTAATTTACTTATGCCAACTGCCCTGGCACTAAATAACCTACCGTCTATACTCGTGTATAATTCAGGTCCAAATGCAAACAACATAGACCCTCATCTGCCATCACATAATGCGCCAGCAGATCAGGGTCTATGTTGTTTGTTCTACTGATTAGTCTTTACAAACTGCATAGACCCAGATCTGCTTATGCATTATGCGCTGGCAGATCTGGTTCTATGCAGATTGCAGTTGGTATTGGTACATGAGCATACATGGTACTTGTGTTGCTGTGCTGTAAAACACCAATCCAAGTCATCTATTTATTCCATTGGATGGTACCTCCACCATACAAGAAGCTGAGGTGGATGCAGGATTTTTTCTTGGAGGGTTTGATTTTAAGTAGAGATGGTGCATTGTACTTCAAATAGCCAACCTTCCCTGTATTGCACCTAAAAGTGTGCTACTGTGATTTAACCACTAGCACCGTTCATGGGGTACATATTTTCCTGCATTTTGTGGTTGCTACCAACCATGAATTTAAGAACCCAATGAACAATGATGACCCGATCAGCTGATGAAGATGTGAAATTTTCTTTCATAATGGAGAAAAAGGCTTTGAAAGATTCCTTTTACAGCCTGAATTTCTTGATTCATAACTTAGTAATTTATTCCATATGATCCAGATCATACACCCACTAAGTGTCCTTTATGTTTTTGTTTTATGTGTAACTATTGTTCATGGAAAGCAGTATTTTCATGTAAAGAAGACAAAACATATGGCCAAAAAAAAATGTGATTTTTTTTTTTTAATAAAAAAAAATTTTTTTTCTTTTGGTGGGGGTGTGTGGAAAAAGTGCTAGGGTTGGCAATGAGAAACAGGGACAGTCACCTAACCAGAAACACACATATTTTCTTTTTGGCCTAACAGCTATTAAACAAAATATATATTGTGTATGATATATTATCATATAAAAAAATTAAACAGCATATCAGTACATCATGGTAATCAATTGTGAAGTTTCATTGTAACGAACTTCTTAATGTTGAAATGGAAACGGACTGAAACAATATATTACACAACTCTATCAAAGAATTTCTTACTGTGATAAACACGGTTTCAAACAATTATGTATTTGTATTGATTTCTTCCACTGTGTTTCCTTTGATTCAATCAAACTTTAGAAATTCCCATAGTTTAGTTCTTGAGGTAATGCATATATGTAAATCAAGGTATGTGAAAGCTACATGTACACCCCTAGCAGTTTGAAAACATGCTCCAACATGGATGCAAGAGTCCATCGAAGGGACTGACACTCTACTGACTGAAAACAATTTCCAGGAATTGAAGACAAGACAATTTCTTCTTCTTAACTGCCAAGTGTTGAAACCATCTCTGATATTTTCAAATTAGCTGCTGTGGCAGCCATATTGGATGCAAGATCAGCACCATTTTTATTTAGGACCAACCAGACATCATTGGAAGTCTTCTGGTGAAAACCCCATGCAAATGTGGCCATATTGGATGTTAGATCAGCACCATTTTCACTGAGGACTGACTAAACATCATAAGAGGTCTTTTGGTGAAAACCTACATGTCGATATGACCATCCATCTACAAGGAGTAGGGATAATAAGATTTTCAAAATGGCCAAGACAATTTCTTCTTCTTAACTGCCAAGTGTTGAAACCATCTCTGATATTTTCAAATTAGCTGCTGTGGCAGCCATATTGGATGCAAGATCAGCACCATTTTTATTTAGGACCAACCAGACATCATTGGAAGTCTTCTGGTGAAAACCCCATGCAAATGTGGCCATACTGGATGTTAGATCAGCACCATTTTCATTGAGGACTGACTAAACATCATAAGAGGTCTTTTGGTGAAAACCTATATGTCAATATGACCATCCATCTAGAGGGAGTAGGGATAATAAGATTTTCAAAATGTCCACCATGGTGGCCATATTGAGGTCAGATTGGCACCATTTTAATTTAGAACCAACTAGATATCATAAGACTTCTGGAAAAAAACCCATATTGATATGACTTTCCATTCAGGAAGAGTAGCAATAACAAGCTTTAAAAGATGGCTGCCATGATGGCCATACTGGATGACAGATCAGTACCATTTTCACTTATGACCAACTAGACATTATAAGTCTTTTAGTGAAAACATCATGTTGATATTACTCTCCATTCAGGAGGAGTAGCAATAACAAGATTTTCAAGATGGCCACTGTGTCAGCCATATTATATGTCTGAGAGGCACCATTTTCATTTAGGACTAACTAGACATTGTAAGAAGTCTTCTGGTGAAAACCCCAAGTCTATCTAACTTTCCATTCCACGATTTTCAAAATGGCTCCAATGATGGCTATACAGAGTGTCAGATTAGCACCATTTTCATTTAGGACCAACTGATAACATAAGAAAGCATGATGGATGTCAGATAACAGACAACAGGCCATCCCATAAGTTCTTCCTGTTATGACCAGTAAAGCTTAAAAAAACAATGAAAGACAAACAAGTAATTACAGTAATAATCATAGATCATTTTCTTAGTCAAAGGACTTGTTTACCATTAAATGTCTCTAAGATTCATTATTTTAATTCAACAACAATAGTTGAAGAATGCACATAAAATACATTGCATCACATCACCATGTTCTTCAAACATTGTTTACTACTATGTTTTATCCATTTCACATTACCTTTAACAGTTATGCATCTGATACACTTGTGGAAACACCATCAGTGCTTTCTCTGAATACGCAAAAAAAAGTGAGCGTGCATGTGAAAATCACACAGTCAATTAGCTGTGAGTGTAATGAAACCTGCAATATTCATTAATAAATCTCAATCTGATTATATAAATGGTTGACTTCTAGATCAACTGCCATAATCAAGCACTAAGGAACCTTTTGCAATTGCACAATGAGACATTTTCATTGATTATCTACCAATTAAAAGCATTTTACCAAATGCCTAGTCAAGGTTGTACAATGACAGACATGCAGTTTTGGGTTATTCAGCAGTAATGCCTCTGCTCACACATGCAGTTCTAATGCATCTGGTGTAGTGCCATTGTCATAACACATGATCACTGCCACTGTGCCAATAATTAAGATAAATAACTAAGTTTTATCTTTATTAAATTAAATGTTATTTATCACACATTTGTTGAAACATAAGGGGTCTATTAATAGATAATGTTCTCATATATAAAAAAATCCCCTAAAAAAACTCAAAATCCTCCCTTACAAAAATGACAAGAAGGGGAATGTCTCCTTCGTGTGAAAATCCTGGAGAAATCACTCCATCATGCTGCTACTATGCTGGATATGCCAACTTAAGAAGTTACAATATATGCTGCTCAGCAACATACAGTTAGTATCTATAATAATAACATGATAATAATAAACGTTCAATATTTCATATCCCCAACAATGTAAAACAAGAGTCCCTAGAAGGGACTGATGCTCTACTGACCAAAAGAATATCCAGGAATTCAAGCTAAAGTGTTCAAACCATTTCTGATATTCTTGAGCTACAAGATTTTCAAATTAGCCACTGTGATGGCAATTTTGGATGTAAAATCAGCACCAATTTCATTTGGGGTAAACTAGATACCATTTGAAGACTTTTGGCGAAATTCCTATACCAATATAACCATCCATTCAGAATAATTAGTGACAAGATTTTCAACATGTTCATTGTGGTACCAGTAGCCACACTGGATGTCTGCAGGGCACCATTTTCATTTAGAACCAATCATATGAAGTCTTTTTGGTAAACACCCTATGTTGACATGACCATCAATTTTGGAGTAGCTATAACAAGATTTTCAAGATGGCTATCATGGTGGCCATATTGGATGTCAGACTGGCATCATTTTCATTCAACACCAACTAGACACTATAAGAAGTATTTTAGTGAAAACACCATGTCGATATGACTTTCCATTTCGGAGTAGCAACAAAAAGATTTTAAAGATGACTGCCATGGTGGCCATATTTGAGCTCATACTGGCATCAATTTCATTTAGAATCAACTCAGTATCACAAGTCTTCTGGTGAAATCCCAGTCTCAACATGACTTTCCATTTAGGAGGAGTAGCTGTAACAAGATTTTTGAGACAGCTGCTGTGGCAGCCGTATTGGATATCACAATGGCACAATTTTCATTCAGACCAGAGAGCCACAGTAGCTCAGTTGGTAGAGCATAGGAGTCTTAATCCAAAAGTCACAAGTTTGATACACACCCAGGCCAACCTGGGTCAGCTGCCTTGATGTGTCCTTGGAAAAGGCACTTAGTGCCATTTCCTCAGCATTATATAGCCAATAATGCGTTAAAAAGACAACCAAAACAACAAAGAAAAAATCAGTTACGACAAACTTGACACATAGGAAGTCTTCCAGTGAAAACCCCATGCTGATATGAATTTCCGTACAGGAGGAGCAGCAACAACAAGATTTTCAAGATGGCTGCTATATTGGATGGTAGATTGGCACCATTTTCATTTAGTACCAACTAGACATCATAAGAAGTCTATTAGTGAAAACCCCATGTTGATATGACCATCTATTCAGAAGGAATAAGACAAACACTGTGGCAGTCATATTGGATGTCTGAGCAGCACCATTATCATTTAGGACCAACTAGACCTTGAAATGAATGTGTGTGTAAAATTCACGGCAATCCTCCAAGTAGTTTAGAATGAGTACTGGTAATAAACTTGTGCTAACAGATGGATGGATGGATGGATGGATGGACGACAGAGAACAGGCCATCTGATATAAGCTCTACTGGTCCATGACCAGTAGGAATAAAAAAAATCTGAACAAATAATTAATAGAAGTGTACAAAATCTACTGATGTTACAGTAATATTCCTGTGATAGAAGTGTACAAAATCTACAGACATTACAGTAATATGACTGTGATAGAAGTGTACAAAATCTAGACATTACAGTAATATGACTGTGATAGAAGTGTACAAAATCTAGACATTACAGTAATATGCCTGTGATAGAAGTGTACAAAATCTACAGACATTACAGTAATATTACTGTGTTATACGTGTACAAAATCTACAGACATTGCAGTAATATGCCTGTGATAGAAGTGTACAAAATCTAATACATTAAAGCAATATACCTCTGATACTTTCTATGTACATGTATTAGTCTGTGAGATCTAGCAAAATATCCTCTGAGACTGATCAATTTTCTGCCAGATTTTTTTTTCTTTTGAGAAATTTCATATAAATTGATTAGAAGTAATAAAAACAGACTTTTGTGGGTACACTTTTACCGTATATAAATAAGTTAAAGACTGCATGGTGTATTAAAACAGTACGAACAAAATTTCCCTTATTTCATGCATCCACACGTTACCAAAGGATCAATCATTATAATAAAGCTGCAACTTGTCCCAAGAATACTCAGAAGATTTTTACTTAGATTCACATACCACAGGTCAATCAATTTACCATTAATTTTTTTTTTTAAATGAAAAATTGGCGAAGAAATTCATTTTTATTTTTGTCAACACAGGTGAGAAATGTGGAAAATTTTGAGATTTTTATTTCAATCTGAGATATCAAACGTATGAAAAGATGAATTTCAGAAGTTGTCATGTTATTTTACGACTCGGTAATCTAAATTAGAACAAAAAAGTTATTACTGTTAATGCTGCAATGTTTACATGTGTAAACGGCTTAATTTAGTGTACTGATTGAAAACATTTACAAAATCAGTAACAGTGTAAACGAACATGCACTGGAACATCTGGTGTTAGAAAATGTGGATGTCTAGGCAGTATGTCCAGTTGCATTATTGATTTTTTTTATCATATACAGATAAGTATCAGTACAAAACATTACCACAACAATCCTAAGGATGTTCTACCTCAATTGTCAGATATATTCAACCAAGACAGGTCTTACAAACTGAATCGTTTCATAATAAGAGGAAAGAAACATACAACAAATGAAACAATTGCAAGTTGAGTAAAGAACAACATGCATATGGTCAATAGCCTGCATATAAATAAATGTCAGCTATCAATGCCCAGATCGGGGGGGGGTTGAGTTTTGAATTGGTTTGATTACAGAGCATCATTTTGGTTACTGGTTCGGTTTTATGGGTTTAATGCCATTTTTCAGCGCATGATAGGTTATTCATGGCGGCCAGTATATCTGGTAAAGGAAGAACCCGGGAAAATCCTGGGAAGAACCAATGACCCACGGGAAGCTACTGGCAAGCTTTCTCACATAACCACACTGGCCGAGCCCAAGACTTGAACCCACGCAGACAGAGGTGAGTTTCAGTTCCTGTACATTGTGTACAAGTTTAGAAATATGTATAAGCATTGCAGCCTTATTAACTGTCAAAATTAACAACAAAAAAGTGACACTTTATGCAGTGTAAAGTAACTTTGCATTGCTTTTATCTGTTTATGTTGAATTTTGCAGATTCTAAAGACCCAAACTAGTGATGGTAGATTTGGTTTCATTTTTAACAATAGTCTGGAAGATGAAAAAATTTACTCTGATGTGTTGCGGACAGATCTGTTTGCAAACAATTCCTCGATTTTATGAATAGGTGACATCAGACCCACAAATCGTCCATCAGTATCAACACAGATTTGAGGGGTTCATTTATCGGACTAGGAAGGTTGATAATATTTTTTTATATCCAAGTCATGTTAGTTCATGTCACAGTTTCCAATCTAAAGTTACCAATATGAAGATGAAAAACTGGGCACAGTCTATACCAATTTTATTTCCCCATACACGATAAAAAGTTTTAGGGTCAGGGCCATTAAAATAGGATAGGTCTGGTTACCGGAACCACACATTGTTTTTTGTTGCCTTACATAATGTTAATTCCACATCATTCTAGAGGAACTCAACGTACGTCTTGGCTATGGATCAATGCTACAGGAAAGACTCAATTTGCTAACAGACACTTAGGGACATAGCCAAAAAGCTTTCCACATTCAATGAAACACAACTCCTGCATGCACAAACTGATCAGTTGTCCACAATTGGAAGAGCATGAGGGATCTCGATCGTCAACAAACATCTAAGTTACCAGGATTCAGATGCAGCAGGATTTACATTATGAAAGCCTATCGCTTCCAAGTGGAACTGGATCTGGCAGTCTTGACACTGAGATACAGAAGGTTAGTTTCAAAATTAAACATATTTTTTTTAAAAAAATATTTTCATCCTATTTTTAGGATTACTGTGATTTTATAATATCGGGATACAAGCCACAAGGGGTCCCAGAGATATACACTGTAGTAATAACATGGACATTAGTAAGTAGAGAACACTGGAGACTGAGACATTTTGCAAGACATGTAAAAAAAATCCACAACTCCTGGAGGAAAATACGTGGAACACAAAGTGACACTGTTGTCTTGCAAATTAAAGTTTTTAGAAAATACACAGCGAGACGTATGTGCCTTCTATCCAATGGTAGACCAAAATATATATTTCTACAACATGATGTCTGAAGGGTAATTAGGTTAATTCTAGTAATAGTACCCCTACCTCCTTCATCGACTGGCTACAAATTGGATCTTATATCTATCATGAAGCAGAATACCCAGGTTTTTTTTCCAACACTTTCGCTCATGTTTGTAACAGTGCAAACGTAGCGTATATACTCGCGGATAAGCCTGCTCCAAATGCAAAATTCGCTGGCAGATCAGGGTCTATGTTTGTTCTACTGATTAGTCCTTACAAACTGCATACACCCAGATCTGCTGGCACATTATGCATGGGCAGATCTGGGTCTATGCAGTTTGCAGTTGGTATTGGATTATACGCGAGTATATACGGTACCAATACAGACCAAAGTATCCTCAGTTTATTTAACCTAAAAGCAAATGCAAGGTCTTACCAATAACGGCTCTAAGTGTCCTCTAAAGAACCAAAACATAATAGGCTGCCATTCTGAATATAGCATCTGAATGGATAAGCATGACACACAGAAAGAAAAACTTCCTTGTCATATAGACCCTCATGCTTTGTAAGAAGAGACACAAACTGTTTGGTAACTGACCGTAATTTTGTTGCTCCATTAAAACAACTATAGGATCACTTCATAGCCTCAATTTGTTGAGGTTTTCATAGCCTCAATTTGTTGAGACTACGACATTGTAGCTAGGTTCATTCCTGAAAGTGCATGTATTCACTGAAAGTTTCAATATGCCATACAAGGTCACGCATATATTAACAGTGTAAAAATAAAAAAGATCAAAATTTCCCACCTTGAACTTTTTATGTCTAAAAATTCCTGATTCCACGGAGCCCGTTTTTAAAATGGTAGAAAATCCCTGGATAATTAAATTTGTATTCTAATGGTCGTTATTGATATATAATGACCATCAGAATAAAAGTTTGCAATAGAGACAGATGTGTCGGTCTCACATATATCTACCAACATGATGATAATTCATTACATTTAGTCCGGATGGTTTTACATTTGAAAAATATAAATACCCTTTAGAGATTAAGTTCTAGAAATCAAAAATAAAATAATTTATGAATAATGAATCTCATCTACAGCGCCAACGAGTAGACAGCTGGAGATCCTGACCCATTGGCGCGTTCTGTAGCTATTTACCGTATCAAACAATTGTTCATCAGGAAGATCATACGGGAAATTAACGGTGTCCATTTCGTGCTGCTCGCACGTGCCTTGACAAGCGTGAGTGAACCTGCAAATTGCTAATTAACGATGAGATGGTGCAAATACGGGAACACTTATAGCCTACTGATTAAGCAAGGAAGACGTCTGTTGTAAGTTCTAGAAAAATAAAGAAGTTTACTTACTTTGATCATCAAATTTTCTGATTATGGTATCGATGAAAATATTTGGCGGCGCCACGTGGCCCCTACGGACAGGCATCTCTTTATACTGATCTTGTAGTATTCACCCCATATGTCAAGTATCACTCAATAATTAAAAAAATTAACTGCATTTGGTAAATATTCCAAAATGGCGTTGATTGGCACTAGACTTCAAAGATTTCTTAACTTCACAATTCCTTAAAGGAAACAAGAATCCCAAACGAAATTCACTTCATCTGTGCACTGTGCCACTATGCCCACATTTTCCAGCCCGTATACACATCAACGAAAATCTATATCATGTAAACAAAGATAGCTACTGGTTAGTTGAGGTACACTCCAGTACTAGCTGTAGAGACGCAGCACTCGATTCAATAAATAATAACACTCCGCCAAGCCGATGTGTACGTAGCTGGCTTAAAAATCAATACGCTGTTGCTGTGACTGAGCGGTTCTTTGTATCATACACTCTCAAAGCAGCTGGAAACACATTATCGGTCACAGTTGGGAGCTTGTTTTCTTTCTCAAACTCCATCTGACATCTGCAAAGAGGCGAGTTAAACATGTTCAATCAATTTCATCGAAAGATAATTATTTTAAAGAGCTGTCATAACAGAATACATTTTCCCATTTCGACTATGTTTCTTTGGTACTATATTTTCCCCATCGAAATGTTTTCTTGCCATCACGTTTCTCATTTGACATGCTACAAATTATTTTCTGCTCAGTTGTATGCTCCCCTCCTTTTTATCACTTGTACCTTCCATTTTAATGTGTCGACTTTCGCTCTGTGAGACGGAAGTTGTTTTGATGTGAACACAATGAAATATCTTTATGATCATGTTCCGCTGAGAAACTCTTGGACTTCTTTTAAGGAATCCGGTTGATATAATCAAGTTTTATCATCTTTACCTTTTATCTTTTATTTTGTAGTACTTCATTTACTTTTATTTGGAAGGGTCTATCTTCCAAAAGTTGATGTGCAATTCTTCATTCTTACATTTTTAGAAATTTACTTTTAATGAGCACCACATAGCCATGTGTTGAGATGCTGTTAACCAGTAATACATAATGGAGGAGGCTCTTGTTACCATCTGGAACCGATTATTTTGTAAGGACCGAGAACATTTTTCTACATATTTGCCTTGCTAATAATAAAAATAATAATAATAATAATAATAAAACACTAGCCCAAAAAGGAAACGCATCATTTTGGAGAATGTATTTCTTCTTCCAAAATAAATTTGCAGCAGAAATTTTCTAGCATGATCAGCTTATCTCAGGAGTGAAAATCAGTCTCAGCTCGACCAACGTGGGTATGTTGGACAGCTTGCCAGTAGTTTCCCGTGGGTCGGTGGGTTTTTTTCGGGGTCTTACTGGGTTCTTCCTCCACCAAATATACTGGCCGTCATGTATAACCTATCATAGGCTGAAAAATGGCGTTAAACCCCACAAAACCACAAACCGCTAAACTCATTTTCGGCTTCTTTTCAGCTTAACAATCAATCCTCATTGAAAAAATATAGATGACCCTAAAATGATATTGTTATTTATAAAAAAAAATTTTACCGTTTGTTCTAAGTTTATTTATAAAATATACATTCTCACTTGTCTTAAAAAATTACCACTTTTTATGTTAGACCTTATGTTCTACAGAAAATCCAACATATTTTTACTGTAATGCAGGAATTTTAAATATTATGCAAAAAGAGATGACACATTCAAGTGATCTAAGCCTAATACTGAAACAAAACAAAGTGGCAAAAAGTAGTTTGCTATAAAATAAGTGAAGAAAAGGCTATCCAATTAAACTGCGTATGACATTTTTTCATCTAAACCTTTCAAAAGCCGAGTTTTAATTTTTAGAATCCAATTCAGTTTAACTTCCTATCAAAAGAACCAACTGAAATTCGGTTTTAAGCAATCAATAATAATGTTGTTTTTTGTGTGGCTATTTTTCTTCACACAGAACGTAAATGGTTCAGTAAGTTACTTAGATCAAGAAGTCACGTAAGTAGTATAAAAATAACTCTTAACAATAATTTTACAAATGGGGGAGATGTGGGTTCCTGCAGTTTGCTCCATCATTTTGTACTGGCATGTGACTTTACTAAAATTCGTTATACCCCCTCCCCCCCCCCCCCCCGGCATAATACTGAAATTGTATGTTCTTGCGATAATCGTTTATAATGAAAATAATAAGTATACACGTAGCAATCGCAAGTCTCGACTACAATCAGCTGCACCGTACCAATCTTCAGGTATGCTGGTCAAAACTCTGAGACAGTAGAGTACTAACGGTCGGGGGGGGGGGGGGCACGGTCGGGATGGGGGGGGGGGGGGCGGACGGGCCCCAGAGATCTTGGGGCGTCAAAACAGCTGATAAAAATTCGGGCCTCGTATTCTGGCCATTTGGGCCATCATAGTCGCCCCGGGCGTCATTTACCCTTAGTAAGCCTTAAAAAGTAAATGGAACATCCCAACATGTTGTTCTTGCTTACTACTCTAATAAACAAATCACCTCATCATTCTTTACGTCTATTGGATTTTTCAATATCACATGATCAAGTTGCCCAGGCCAACGGTCTCTTAACCGCGGGAAAATGACCTCATCATTTTTTTTTTTTTTTTTAATATTTTTTTTTTATGTGCAATGGCTCTTTCAATCACACGACCAAGTAGCCCAGGTCAATTGCCTTTCAAACGTGATAAAGTGTTGCAGAGACGTTTGAAAGATAGTCTTATAACAATCACGTCCGCCGCGCAAAAAATACTTTCAACCCGTTATACAACTACAAGCATAATAGAATTACAATACCATGTCTTCCATTACATCCGCGCCAAAATCACTTTCAATCCGTTTCACAACTCCAAGCTCCACGGTTCTAATACAATGTTTTCAATTACGTCCGCGCAAAAAAACTATTTCAATTCGATTCTAGCTGCAAGCTCAAAAAATCTACTGCCATTTTTCAATTACGTCCGCGCAAAAACGATTTGAATCCATTTTACAAGCCCAAGCTCCAAAGAATTATACTACCATGTTTTCAATCACGTTCACGCAAAAAACAATTTCAATCCGTTTTACAACTCCAAGCTCAAAAACACATATACCACCATGTTTTAGATTACGTCCGCGCAAAAAATATTTTCAATCCGTTTTACAACTCCAAGCTCAAGCTACCATGTCTTCAACTTCATCCATGATATAAATAATTTAAATCCAACTTATAACGATAAACTTGGACAAATTAATAGATTAACAAAATATTAATACCATTAAAAAAAAAACAACAACAAAAAAACAAGTATTTGGACATGCACTTATTAACGAATATACATGGACACTTTTTTGTCCTTAGATAGAATGAAACTTGACAGGATTTGATATACATAAGCCCTACCAGAAACACAAACACAGGATAAAGCACAATCAACAATCGCAAACAAAAAGAGGCAACCAACACAGAAGTGGACAATACAGCAACAGCGAGAAACCTCATTAGACCTTTAGGGCAAAGGTCACTGATGATTCAAACCTTGGAATTTAAAAAGGGATATAAGGCACGGAAACCGCCCAAGAGGATTCTATGACTGAAGGGAAAGGAGTACAAGCCCAGAAATCCTAATTTAGAAATAGCATCACGAGAGGAAAAACGAAGAAAAAAAAAAAAGATTAAAGAGAAACCATTATTCCAAATTCTTCTCTTTTTTTTTTTTTTTAGGGAAAAGGGAGGATAGGGATTAACAGGCATAAGAGTCTTTAACCATCCTTGAGGTTCCAACCACTCTACGTGCTGGTACAGGGCTGCGGGGTGCCTACAAATAAAGTAGTGGATACTGGTTTCAATGTGTGGAATGGTGATGATGAAGATGAGTTTCTGAGCCAGTTTCTCGACGAAGTAGAAACAAAACTATATGGCGTACCAGTGGCGTAGATACCGCCCAATCACTCCCCCCCCTCCGCAAATACGGGGGGGGGGGGGTTCCCATGAAACAACTTTGTTTGTTAGGAGGGGGGCTCCAGATTGAAGTTTTGCGGGGGAGTCCAGAATTTCTTACCTATGAAGTAGACGACATAACTTTATCTCAAATTGGTAATGCTCTCCAAAATATTGGAAATACGAAGGATTGAACCTTATCTCAAACCATGGGAATGTATCATGCATCTTATTTACTACGTCAAAACTTCCATGTTTTGGAAATCGTGGAGAAATTCTAGGATGACACTGGCGATTCTCATGTGGATGGAAATGTTTAATGTTCCTGGTGTGAAAAATTTGCAAAAGTGTCAATACTCTGTACCAGCTAAAATGCCAAAAGAGTCATGTACTTTTTACAGCATTATCATCTACCTGTGCTTGGAACTCAGCAGTGAATACCTTTATTTCATTGGCAGGGCAGGGTGCAAGATTTTACAATTGTTCATTCACTGTAAATTGCGGTCTCCCACAGTAGGAAGCTATAGTAACATTTATAATAAATATACTTATAACAAGATAAATTTCACGGTTGTAATTGTAATGTAAAAATATGCTTTTTTTTTAGATCGTCAATAAAGAAAATTGGACAACAAAAATTGTGTACTTTCTACCAAATATATCTTCGAGTTCTCTCTCTCTGTGTTTGGAGCACACAGCACGTGACTGCTGTGCTAGCAGTGCGTCTAAAAAAAACAGTACAATTATCACAAAACAGTACAATTATAACATTACAATTATCACAAAACAGTACAATTATCAAGAAATAATTGTACTGAAACTCTAAATGGAGATACTGGCAACTGTGGATTAAAAATTGTATACATTGTAATCAAAAATAGGATAGGGATGTCATATGTGGCAGTCTTAGAGCGTCTTAATCAAACGTTCGCGCACTTGGGAAGATACATAAAGTTTCTAATAATTTTTAAATAACAAAGTCTCTTTAATTTCCAAACGTTTCGGCTATGTTGTCTTCATTAATGGATTTTGGTTGTAAATATCGGTCACCATCCAGTTGTTTACATTCATAATCCGCTTATGAAGGAGAATTGTCTTTTTTAAAATCATATAGGTTGTTTCCCTTTCTATCAAGGAGTTACCTTCCCATGGTAGCTATTTTGATAATAGTAAAAAAATATTAACTCTTTATTCATTCTTAGCTGTTAATAGTTTCGACAAAACAATTGAAAACAAACAATGCATGGTTATAATTTATATAAATAGCTCTTTTATATGAATTCATTTAAAACTATTTCTTTACGATCCGTTTAAACTCATAAAATGTGCTAATTCAGTTATATACTGTATAATGGGCGGTTAAACCTTGGCAGGAAGGGAGGTAGCTTATGCAGTACACAAAATAGGGAATTAACCGAAACATTTGACAAGTATATTTGACAACATAATTAAATAGGTGCCCATCAAAAGGCAGTGACAAACATTTTTAAAAAATTAATTACGTATTTCCAGGAATTACGACAAATTTATATTTCCATCACCAGTGTGGCCAACATACGATATATATTTTTTTACCTGGTTGGGTTTCTTTAGTTGTAAGTGAAATAGGGTCAACTGGTTTTCAATTAGATTAATATGTCTGGTGTTTTCTTGAATAGCAATAATCATTCGTGTGATCAGATTAATTATATTCAGTCTGTACAATGCGCTCTTGAATTTGAAAAGCAACAATATGTTACGCTGTTTTACTAACGTTTATTGATTTGGTGTGATGGAAAAACAAATCTAATTCTTTTTCTTTGTCAAGACAAACCTTTATATACGATGAATAAGGTAGAATAAGTGTATAATATACCAACATATGTAGGACGTTATTATTCTCGGATTATCGCTATGTTCCTTCAAGACATTTGCACTTTTTTCAACGTAGGCAGGTGAAGTGTTACGGATGAGATATCACTCTCTACATATACCCGACTTTGTGACCAAATGGCCAAAACATATCATTATTTTGCGTATAAAAAGATATGCCGTGATAGATTACGTTTTCGGCATTGGCGTTACTTTTGATTTTTTCGAAGTTTATATCTGTAATAATAATAATAATAATAATAATAATAATAATAATAATAAATATAATAATACTAATAATAATACAGTTTTTTTTGTGTTTTTTTTTCCCCCTTCTTTTAATATATTAAATACCAATAGGGAAACATTTTCCGCAAGAGATTGAAATGATTAGAGAGGGATTCTATTAGAAAAGCAGTACATTTGTCTCCAATACGTGTAAATATTATTATTTTCTATAATCACTGAAAAAAGGATCTGCTGAGTTACATATAATTTTAATTGTTGGATACACGAGAAAATTCAGGTAAGACACATTTCTTCATGGCGGCTGTCAAAACAGATAGGCATCTTGAGTAATTTTACTTTTAAAATATCGATCCTCTTTATCTAAGCGATGAAACTGATGTACATTGCTTGGACCTCTCTCTTTGATGTTGGTTACATCTTCATCTTTGTTGAAGGTTGAAATAAGTTTCCCGTTCCCCTTGCAAGGACATATTCCCATGAGCATTCGTTCGTTCCCGATGATATCCGAATGTTGGAATTTCTCGTTATGGTTATGATATCTGATAGACAACATTTCCATTAACAGGATTAAGAGAGGGGTGCAGGCCAAACGTCAGAGAGAGAGAGAGAGAGAGAGAGAGAGAGAGAGAGAGAGAGAGAGAGAGAGAGAGAGAGAGAGAGACTGTATTTGTAAATTATAGTGTCACATTTTGCTAAGATAATATAAATACTAAGAAAGTAAAGTTTAAAATTTAAAACCGGTTGTACCAAAAAACATGAATAGCATCTTCAACGTTTCATTATGTAATGATGCAGCACAATATTTGAATGAAAATCTGTGTGTATAATCTACGTTTTGTGTGTAACTGAGCAGCATCAACAAGACTGAGACAAAAGAAATAAACAGAAGTAAAACACAATGACCACACGAACCTTTTTTTATCACCGTCGTGTTTATCTTTCCCCCGTTCCCGATCGCACCCGGGTTCCCGATCGCGGGTTGTCTGGGGCTGTCGGATGGTGTGATGAGAGGAGGGGGAGGGAGAAATTACTGAAATCACTCAATCCTAGCATGTTCGGGCCTTTCCGCCAGTGATCGGAAAAAGGGTCGAAAATACTACAGAAGCCGCTATTATTTATTCACTCATCTGCATATCACACACATCATCTTAGTGTTCATTATAGGCGACTTGACTTGTGATTACTTAGGGAGCGAACATTAAATGTTTTTTTGTTTTTTTGGTATATTTTGGAAAACAAAGAAAAAAAAAGAAAAAAAAAAGAACTAATTCTATTCATGGTTACTTGAAAAAACAAAATTCTCCTGGGATACAAATAAAGTAAATCCCGTGCACCTTACCCCCCCCCCTCCTCAAACTTAAAACTTTTTTTTTTTACCTAACTTGTACAATTAATTCAATACAGGTCTCGTAATGCTTTTCAAATTGTTCTATTCTGCCTAGTGTACTTTAGTCTGATTTAAATCTCCACCATTTTTCGGCGATTTCCCCCATTTTACGCCGTATTACTCCATTGAAGCATTTCCGAGACACCCTGATCACAGCTCATACTCTTTCAGATTATGTGAAGTTATCCTCTCTAAGAGAGATATCCCATGTGATGAGTATGTTCCCGAGATTCACTGACAAATGCGTCACACTTCAGGTGCTCGTGCTTGCCAGTCAGGGCGGCTCCAGCTAATTTCCGAGATAGAATTTGTAGAAAACGTACAAGATTTTGAGGAATAAATGCCATATCACCATATCCTGGCAGACAATCATTTGTAGGTATTTGCTGACATTTATATTCAATATTTAGTATACTCTCACCCCGACCCCCCCCCCCCCCCAACACACACACGTATCATGGACAAATTATTGATTGTCAGCAGTTACTAACAAAGAGTAACATCAGACTAAGCTGGATTCTCTTATTACTCCTGACGAATTAATTTTGCCAAAGTTGTTAAGAGTTGAATGCTGACGACCGAGTTATATGGTCAGATTTAATGAACATAAAGGACACATTGTCCACGCGTGTCCCAATATACTGGAGTTCCAGATATTAGAAGGCTTCTTCCTTTGTACAGCACCGAATTGCATATTTAGCAGGAAATGTTACTGTCTTTTGACATAAGAGCTGACCTGGATATATTTAATTTTCCGACAGAGAGGACAATACTGTGGGAAATTGGATTTGGTTTGGTTTGGGTGTTTTGCGACACAGCAAGACAAACAGGTTATTTGTTTCCGAGGCAACTGGAGTAAAGCGCCTTGGCCACGCACACCACGGGAAACGATACGGGCTGATCAGGTGAAAGGATTCGACCCCGCACTCTTTCGGTCGCAAGCCAGTCACGCCAACCAATGAGGCGCTGTGGCTTCTATTGGAGCTTAAATGAAAAGAAAACAGAAACAGAATATCAGTGGAACTGAACAAATAGGTTACTATGACTTACTTTTGGTACATTTTTGTAATGCTCCTCGGTGAATACATCACTGATCCAATTTCATGACAGTACAGGCAATAATATTGGAGACACCGACATAACTACAAAACTACATGGTTACTAAGGCATGGACAATAGATCACGGTGACCTACTTCGAGATGCAAGCAAATAGCAAATTTCACGACAGCGCCGGTAATCATCTTGGAACTTAACACAAAACTTGGTATTTTTCATGCGAACGGAGACGAAAATGACGATGACGACGACAACGACAACAACAACAACTACTACTACTAGAACAACCACTACTTCTACTACTACTAATTCTTCTTTTAATAATAATAATAATAATAATAAGAAGAAGAAGATGATGATCATGATCATGATCATGATCATGATCATGATGATGAGAAAGAGTTTGACAAAATATTGGGGCGCTTTATCTATTTTAATAGCAGCAATACATAACTCATCACTATTATGCAGCTATTACTTTTCCGTGTCGACAAAATCTCGTTCATTCGATATGAATACATCCTCTCACAGAGTGGAGAATTTTGCCAATAAGACACGGTACACTCGTGCCTTTCTCTGCGCCTGCGTGGAATAGTCATCTTTTTCAAGGACGCCATGTTAATGGTTGTGTCGTGCATAACGTGACCAGAGAAAAATTGTCTGTTGCAAGTTTAAACAACGTTTGGTTCTCCTTTCAGCTTTATTTTCATCTAGTGTTACATTCGTCCGTCTCGTCTTCTGTTTTTATGCTGGTAGCCCCTGTCCTCTTCAGTATTTTGTTCTGGAAAGGTCGTATTGGGTTACCACGTTGTATCCCGCCCTTTTAGGTTAGGGTACACCATCTCTTTTTTTTTCAAAATACAATTGGTTCACGGGTAAGTCTTGTGTGTTAGTTACAGCGTAACATAAGCCCGACCGCAATAAGCAGGAATGCATAATTCCCTTAATTAAATAATTGATTAAACATCAATTCGGTGGGGTTTTTTTTAATTCACCACTGTATTTTTAATACTACGCGTGACGCGTCGCATTGTTATTGTGTGCATCTGAAATTGCTCCTAGAGAACAATAAAGTTTTAAACATATGGAAGTCTAATCCTTTTTAATGTATATTACATTGTTTACCTTTGAAATTCACCGGGGTGCATATAGCACGCTGTGTATGCAAACACTGTGAGGTGAACTGGTGTGTATATAGCACGCGATATATACAAAAAGGTGACTTTTCACGTGTGGAAAAAACATTGTTATTATTATTATTGTTCCCCTTCAGACACTTCTTAGCAAATCAGGGAACAATTGGTTATCTTGTGCAAATACACTGGGGTGTATATATCACCCAGTATATACAAAAAAGGTGAGTTTACGTATTATTATTATTGTTCTCATTTCAAGAAACATTTATTTCAGAGAACAATGTTGGGACAGTCTGTAGGAAAGTGTGGCCACAAGAAGGGTGCTTGGGATACCCATCCGGACTGCCTCACATGTTCAAAGTGTACACGAAAGAATCGTTATACCTTTTGCACAAATGGACTAATGAAACCTGGAATCTTGCCGATTCCAGACGTACGTATAGAGCACGGAAGAAACTTCAGTCCCCCTCATCGTCTGAATTTTAAGGTTTTTCTCTTACGGAACCTCAGGCAGGAACACACTGTAAGAAGACTAAGTCTACAGCTCAGAAGAACACTCAGGGGTCCCAGGAAGCTATGGGTCCAATCCGGAGGTAGGTAAAGAGTTAGTGAAAGTTCGAGGAGTAGATCACCTCCCAACAAAATGGAGAAGTCGAACACCTCTCACATTCACAGTAGCGTGATGCTGTCTTCCGCCAGGAAGGAAGTGCACGGTTTGTCTCAGGGTAGCCTATTGCTGCCTTCCGCGAGGAAGGAAGTGCACCGCTCGTCGCAGGGTAGCTGCACCGCACCCAACACTTCCGGGGTAGCGTGTGGCACTCTCTCGAATGGGAGGAGCAGCACTGCACCTTGTTTAGTGATGAAGACAAACTGGGTTCTGACATGTCTATGTCGCCTGACCGGTCACCGTCTGATGACCGGTCATTGACCGGTCACCGGTTCCGTCACTGGTCCATGTTGGATGACCGGTCACCGGTCACCGGGTACAGGGTACCAGTCACCGGGTACCAGGTACCGGATATCGGTCACCGGATACGGGTCACAGGTCACCGGGTACCGATCACCGGTCAGTTCATCAAAGTGACCGGTAAATGTTTGATGACCGGTCGCGTCGTCGTGGTGACCGGTCAGATCGTACCGGTCGTCGGTCATGGGTCATAGGCCACCGGTCATCTCGTACCGGTCGCCGAATTTTCACCGGTCATCACCCAGAGGCCTCATGGTACGGGGATAGGGATCGGACCGAAATCCCCCTCTTCCCACTCTACCATCATACCCTATACAGGATTGGGAGTCTGCCCAGAGGGTCCAGACCAAGAAGGGGATCTGATCTGTATCCTCCCTTTTCCTATTATCCCAATATATCCGTACGGGATGTGGGGCCCTTCACCTCAGGGTAATTGGTCCCTTATGCTCCCTTGGGCTACTGGACCCTGGACCCAGAGTAGTGACGATGCCGCGGCTCGTGTCCCGCCATCGCCTCCTCGTTCGGTGGCATCTATCAAAAAGGACGGAGGCATATCATCATCAACAAAAGACAAGCAGTCTCGTCTTTATCTTGGAACGTCTAGAACACATAGAGCCCCTACTCACCATGACAAACAAGTACGGGAAATGGCACAGAGTGCACCTGTGTCACTGCCTCCGAAGAACATGCTCGGAGTGTTCTAGATGATGATGCGTTATCTATCCTCGTAGACTCCAATGAGTTCGAGGTAGAAACAACTCATTTGACGCCTACTATCAGGCCCACCGGCCCCTCTCAGTTGGACGAAGCGGAGGAGATCTGGTCATTTGATAAGGCGGTAAACGAAGTTTACCACCTGCTACCTGCGGACTTGTGCCCGAAGCTGTCTGGCGCACAGTCCAAGAAGATCCTGTCCATTTTGGAAAAGATCTCCGGGACCCAGACACAATCAGATCTCCTGCTCCTTCCACATTCCGCATGGATCGAGGAAATATCACAGATGCTCTCCACAGGCCAAGACTGTGCTCGACGGCGTAGAGGGTGGTCTGTCCCTGACTCTACTGTGAGACCTATGGTCTCTGCCTCTAGCTACAGCGAATATTCCCCGAAGTAGCCCATTAAGCCTCCTCAATTGGATGCAGATGCATCTCAAGTGGGTTTGACAACTGGAACCTGGGCACGCCTTCCTATTAAAGCAATCGAGGCCTTAGAGCAGAAAGTCCGCCTTCTGGTCACCATAGCTTCCCATGCAGATCTCTTCTCGGTTACTTCGTTTAGTATGCTGAAGGAAGCCACTCTGAACCCAGCCGCATTACAACGCGTGCTGGAAGCTGTGGCCAAGACATCCCGGCATTCACTTTCTGTTGCAATGGCCTTATCAGCGGAATTTCTACTCATCCGCCGTGATGTTGCACTGGACTCCTCAAAGGTCTTACTTAACCATAGTAAAGACCATCTAAGGGCTGCTCCGTTGGAATCCGAGAGCCTCTTCGGAGGACTCATCCCCATTGTGGCTTCACAAGATTTTTTGGGATCATCAACATAGATCCTTCACAACTGCACCTGGATCATCGCAATCGGTCAGGAAGCGTACTAATGTGCATCGCCCACAAGGGATACCCACTAAATTCTTCAAACAGATCCAGCCGCATTCCAGTGCACAACATCAAATGAGACCTCCTCCTCGTCAGTTTGGTCCTTCGCGTGGAAGTCGCCGACGAGCCTCTAAGAGGAAGTTCTCCAACCCACCTTCCTTTCCCAAGAAAGGAGGGGGACGGCCCTAGAAATTCTCACCCTCTCCTGCCATGCATTCCTCTCCCAGACGTCCCCGTAGGTGCTCGCCTAGGCCTCTTTTCAGAGGCTTGGTCAAGTATCACGGACGATGGGTGTGTCCTTTCTATTGTGAGCGAGGGTTATCGACTTCAGTTTCGGAAACAACCTCCACTATCAAAGATCCCCATGTTCTTTCACCAGTCTAATCTGGTGAAATTAAGGGAAGAGGTAAACACCCTTTTACAGAAAGGGGCAGTCAAAAGGGTCCTGAACGATCAGTCTCCCGCATTCTGCTCCCGAATCTTGCTGGTCACCAAGAAAACGGGGAAAGTTTATATCATTATCGATCTCTCCCCGTTAAACCGGTGTCTTTTGGAGGAATCTTTAAAGATGGAGACCACCTCTTCAATCCGGAATGCGATGTCAGTTTGGGCGGTCTCCATCGATCTTCAGGATGCCTATTTGCACATCCCGATTTTTCCATCACATCGAACATACCGCCGGTTTTGCTTGGACCAGGAAGTCTTTCAATTCCGGGTTCTGCCGTTCGGAATCACTTGTGCACCCATATCCTTAACCCGAGTTATGGGAGTAGCAGCGTCTTATCTGCGATTACTGGGAACCCCGATTCTCCAGTTACATCGACGACCGACTGATCCACAACGTTCAGGTTCAGTCCCTCCATCAGGATCTATTCCGTTGTTGGTCCACAGTAACTCGGTTGGGTCTCTTACCCAACCTTGAAAAGTCAGAACCCATTCCATCCCAGGACTTCGTTTACGTAGGGATGAACTTCCTCACGAATAAGAACTTAGTCCGGTTCCATTGGATCATATAGATAGAATCCATTCACTTCAAGAGGCGTTACGAGTAAAACATTGTTGTCTGCTCGCCTTTACCTATCCCTATTGGGAACCTTGAACGCCGCTGCGGATCTGGTTCCCTTAAGACGGCTCCATATGCGCCATCTACAGTTTCTCCTTCTCGCAAGGTGGAAACCACACAGGGATTCTCTATCAGCTCTGATTCCTCTAGGACCAGACTTTCATCACCATTTATGCAGGTGGATGAATCGAGACAGATTCCTGATTGGGGTCCCCATCCATGCACCCAACCCCCACTCATATCTGTTCGCCGACGCATCAGATTCTGGTTGGGACGCTCACCTAGAACCGGAGGGCGTAATTCTCTAGGGTCATTGGTCCCGGGACGAGTCATTCCTCCGCATGAGCAACCTAGAAATGAAAGCTGTGTTTCTAGCGTTGCAAGGGTGCATCGACAGAGTAAGGGGTCGATGTGTCATGGTCTCCTCCGCCAACACGTCCGTCGTAGCGTATCTCCGACATCAAGGAGGCACACATGCCCCTTCTCTTTGCGTGGAAGTCTGGAACTTCCTCCGCTGGGCCACGTCGTAGAAATTACCCTCCGAGTTCGCCACATTCCAGGGAAGAAGAACGTTTTAGTGGACAGTCTGTCCAGGTCAGGCAAAACAGTTCTCACGGAATGGACTCTTCACCGCTTCATAATAGAATCCCTTTTCTCAGTATGGGGAAAGCCCCTTGTGGATTTGTTTGCGACCAGGCTTAACAACAGACTTCTCTTTTACGTCTCTCAAGTCCCAGACCAGTGCGCATGGGCAGTGGACTCATTCAGCTTCCAGTGGGATCGTCTATTCGCATATGCCTTCTCACCGTTCCAACTACTACCTCAAGTTCTGCAAAAAGTAAGAACTTCCACTGCTCGGATCATTCTCATTGCCCCAGTATGGCCCCAACTATCATGGTTCAACGATCTTCTAAATCTGTTGATAGATCAACCCAGGTCCCTACCTCACAGGAGGGATCTTCTGTCGCAACACAGTTGCATCATTCAGGCCAGGACAGCTTCAACATCCAAGGTCTATGATGCCAGGTGGAGAATCTTCTGTGACTGGTGCAGGAGGAAACACGTTGATCCCAGCTGTCCCTCTGTAACTTCCGTTACTGATTTCCTTTTGTTCCTTTTCGAGAACAAAAGATGTTCAGTATCAACTATCAAGGACTATAGAGCTGCCATCTCTAACACACTTAAATTCTCTCAGGGTTCAGAAATCGTTTCAGATTCGCACCTTGCTGATCTCATTAAGTATTTTGAGCTGCAGAGACCTGTCTCCCGTTCTCTTACGCCCAGATGGAATCTATCTTGTGTTTTATGGTCCTTAACCAAAACCCCCTATGAACCATTGAGTGAAGCTTCCTTTCAAGCACCTCACACTCATGACTGTGTTTCTACTTGCTTTGGCGTCTGCGAGAAGACGTAGCGAGATTCATGCATTTTCTGTTGACACTGGCTGTCTCGGGTTTAATGGCAATTACGAATCCGTTTCCCTCCTTTGTCAGCTGGGATTTTTAGCCAAAAATCAGTTACCTTCGGTTGCTCCATCACCTATAGAGATCCCCAGTTTCAGTTGAATCTGTGCTGGATATGATCAAGATGGGCTTTTCTGCCCAGTTAGGGCACTTCGTTTCTATCTAAATACTTCAAAAGGGAAAAGAAAGGGTAGGAAACGTCTTTTTCTTCCTCTAAAGGGCTCCGTTGATATTTCGGCCTCCACTATCTCACGGTGCATTGTCACCACAATTTAAAGAGCTTATCAGTCCTTTACCGATAGAGACCTCTCTTTTATGAAACTAAAAGCCAATGATGTCCGAGCCGTCGCTGCTTCGTGGTCCTATCTAAATCACTCTTCCTTGGAGGACGTCATGAAGGGAGCTTTTTGGCGGTCCCATACTACCTTCTCGTCCTTCTACCTCCGCTCATTAGCACATCAAAGCGCAAGCATTTTTTCTCTGGGACCCATAGTTGCGGCACAACATGTGGCCCAGAGGGACTCCAACAAATAGTAAAGTGGGTCTCTCCCTCAAATGGTGAGTACTTTCCATTTTTCTCTGTTTTTGATCAGTTTAACAACAGCAGCCTACCCACCTAACTGACAAATTCAGCTGCATAATAGTGATTGGTGATGTATTGCTGCTATTAAAATGTATTTTTTGGTTTGTTTTTGTTGGGGGGGGGGTAAAACTAATTTTAATTATGCAATACTTATCCATCACTATTACCGAATGCCCTCCTCCCACCCCGCTCTGATGTCCTGGCGTCATGTCGTCTGTGAAAAAAGATGACTATTCCACGCAGGCGCAGAGAAAGGCACGAGTGTACCGTGTCTTATTGGCAAAATTCTCCACTCTGCGAGAGGATGTATTCACATCGAATGGACGAGATTTTGTCGACACGGAAAAGTAATAGCTGCATAATAGTGATGGGTAAGTATTGCATAATTAAAATTAGTTTCACCCCTCCCAAAAAAACAAAAAAAAAACAAAAAAACAAACTACATTTTAAAGACTTAGGAAAAACAGTTTGTTTGGGGAAAATACTTTGCTACTTGTGAATTATTTTTATATAATTTTCAAAATATCCTTTACGTGGTTTAATATATTTGCATGCATTCTATCTTGCTCTGATAGGTGTAAGTGGGATCAAAATATGACAACAAGGACAAGTTTCGTAAAAGTTAATTATATTTCTTTAAAGTCGCCCCAACTGTGGTCGTTGTTTGTACCACTGGTTTAGAACATTTGCCAGTTGTCATGTAATGAAATCCTTACTAATGAAATTCTTGCTTGCTTTATGTGTATTTATTGGAACATTACCAAGGGGTTTATTTTGATAGCTTTTCTTCGGGCTTTGTCTTCATCTTGCAGCTGTTGGACAGTGAACATTATGACCCCCCCCCCCCCCACACACACACACACACGATTGCTACATTCGTTTGAAAAGTGCACTTACGTTTTGTTTCAAGTGACAGTTTCTTTTCATATTATGCATTTGCTATAAGATATATCTCTTGTAAATAAACTGGAGTTTTCCTATGTGCACGCCTTTTGCCCTGTTTGTAAAATGTGAGATATCTAAAGACGAATAACAGCTTAAATTTTCAATGCTTGTGACAAATTGTAAGAACTTTCCAATTAAACATTATTTTCGAAGACATAACGTTTTGTTCAACCATTCTACCCTTTTATTTATTGGGTTTATCAACAAATAACATCTGGTTTATGACCGATTTAGATCTGGTTGAGGGAAGGTCTAATTTTACAAAGTATTTTATCCCATTGTAAAAAAATTAATTCATAGATAGTCATTTACAATTCTCACTGCGAAGCGTCTATAAGGTAACCAAGGTTCATTATAAGTTATTTTTGTACATGTTGCAACTTCTAGCACATGGTCCTAAACTCTCGGGAACGAATACATAACCAATGTTCAGTGAACTTGGAGTGATGACGAAACCTGTCAGTTATGGCTAATTTGGAGCATTTACTTTAGACTGCTATTGTTCTTACGGCAATATACCTATTAAAATAACATGCTTTCTTTCTACAAGGCTAACGTTCCCTAACACACCTTTTTCCTATTTTCTACCTGCCTTCGGCGTGACCGGGACTTGCCTACAAATTACCTAGCATGATGAGGCAAGAGACATAAAGAGCCAAATGATGAGGTAAAGAGAGACCAATCAGACCATAATCGGCTTTTTCCGTCAAATCGAGAAAGAAACATCGGATGTAATTTGCCGCTATTTAGAACTGTAGTCGGAACTACTTTTGTTCACGTGGCACAATGTAGCGCGGGAATGAGACCAATTCACAATCGGAACAACATCGGCCTTTTCTGTTGCAACATATGTCGAATCACCAATTACATAAAATGCATGTGTATTCCTACAACCAGATCCGAGGTTATCTCTCATCTTAATGGAAATGCCCGAGCAATGTTCCGATTGAAGAGGGATAAGGAACCGACGGGATTGTCCGACAGTCTCCATTTGCCTGTACACTCCTTTTAAGAGTAACATCAATCTACCTTCGAAAATATGATATACCAATAAACGCGAAAGACATTATGGTAGCTCATCAGTGACGGAAATAATTGTCTTCGTCCCCCGTAAGACTGTATGTCAGTCGGTTAGCCAACAAATTTAACTTTTGGCAAGTGGCGTACTAAGGATAAATGTGGCCCGGTTCGACGATGATGTTCCAAAGGGCTAGAATACGAGGCCCGAATTTTTATCAACTCCCCCCTCCCCACCCCGTTAGTACGCTACAGCCTTTGGCTTCATTATCTTCACTTAAACTTTTTCTATTGATTACCTAGTACTAATATGAGTAGCCCTACCTCCTTTTGTCAAGGCTACAAAATTGTAGCTATTGATTACCCTCAGTGAAACATTAACAGTCCTCAAACTTAATTAACTATCTGCATAATAATGCATCTAAAGCGAAATGTATGACAATCGGAACAAGGCAGCTCCTATCCACTAACATGGATTTACTTCTAACTCAAAATGGCTTAGACGTGTCTAGTGTTAAAAATCAAAAACTTCTTGGTATCTACACTGATCAACATCTCAGCTGAATATACATATCGATCACATATGTGCAATGGTCGTCAAAAGAATAACTCTCTTAAAATTACTGTCGAAATGTCAACCTTCCAGTCGCTTGAACTTTATTTTTCGGAATATATACAACCACTCATACACTACGTCTGTACCATATGGGGAAACAAATTCAATTATAATCTATCCAGAATTGACAAACTCCAGAAAAGAGCCGCCCGAATAATTCTGAAATTCATATTACGACTCCCTCGAATGTTTTGTTTTCACGGCTACAATGGCTACTTATACAAAAACGAATTCTTTATTTTAAAGGAATCATGACATATAAGTCTCTAAATGATCTTTCTCCAGAATATATCTCTAACCTAATTGAACTAAGATCATCAAATAATGAGTGTAATCTCCGGACAACAACTAACAAAGAACATCAGATTCCGTGGTCGAAAACCAACCATTTCAAAGGCTCTTTTACTGTATATCAGCACCTACCTGTTGGAATTCCTTACCCCTGAAGATATGTAATTCAAACTCCCTTGCTTCGTTGAAAACCTGATTAAAGAAATTCTTTCCTGACCAGCTGGAATGATGTATTAAAGCCTCAGAATACTGAATTTTATAAATGTTATCATTGTTTCCAGAGATAATCTGTGCGTATTTTATTCTGTTTATGTACATATGACCTCTAACATGCTGAAATGTGTGTACCTGTGTATAGTATATTGTTCGTATATGTACCTGTTGACCTTTATAGTAACATATTTTAAATGTGTGAGTACGTGTGCGAGCATATTTGAGTGTGTGTAAGTGACTTTTATTTAACATAGCCTGTTACAAAAATTGAGGACCACATGGCAGATGGGATTTTTCATGACCAAATGTGTTATCCTCATTAAATAAAGATTATTATTATTATTATTATTAATATTATTATTATTATTATTATTATTATTATTATTATTATTATTATTATTATTTATGAATAAGTTGATATTGGGCCGGAAAATTTATACAGGGCTTTATACGGAATATTGTGACAAGTCTTCCGTTCTGCACGCCGTAATCGGAACGGGAGATGGAGGTGGGTGAGAGAAAGGAGAAAAGTAGGAGTCAGTACAAGAGCACTGCAAACGGTACATAATACGCCATACGCCTGTTTTGCTAAGGGCCATGGTGATATTGACCATGAAACCCTGAAATCATCAGGCTTGTTTGTCTCATCCAGGCAACCGAATGTTACTATGATGTGTGGTGAATGCATATTTAGTTGAGCTTACGATATTATGCGAAAAAGTATTTCCCTTTGATTTTTTATCTTTGCTATTAAGAAATACATTTGTCAAAAGACTTCCCGGTAGCATCTTGCATATCTATATGTTTAGGTTAGTAAAATCCAAGTTATTGCACAGAAACCAGTTTACTTTCTCTGATCAAAGTGACGTTGACCTCACACTAAAAATTCAAAGTTTAAAAACTATACGAGGGGTATTTGAAAAGTTCTGAATATTTTGTTATAATTTTTGTTTCTTTGAACCTGTCAATGAATTTAACGCCGATCGATAGACAAAATAACGTTCTATAAACTGATCTGCAGTGGCACGCGCAGCACGCCGGACACCTGCAGATATATGTGTGTGACGTAACATAGGTAAATTACAGTGACCTAGAAATGTCAGAGAAGGAGAACAGTTCTGAAACTGAGCAAAGCGCTTACTATAAAATCTGGGAGTTCATAGGATACTCTCTGATTGATATCAAGGACAACTTGGATAAAGTTTACGGATGTAATTCTCTGTCTTATCCTATAATTCTGAGGTGGTTTCATCGTTTTAAAGATGGTTGCAAACCCTTGAAAGATGACCCACATTCTGGAAGACCGTTGTCTGCAATCGGTGAGTTTGAAATGGCTGTTGTGAAGGGAGCAAGAAGTGGGTAAAGTGTCTATTCTGGTGCAGTTCATAGAAACGTGTGCGTTATAATTTGATGTGTTTCATCATTAGAAACGCTTCACAAAGCTTTGCAAATTAAGTTTTTTTATATTTATTTTTCATTTTTTCAAACCGGCCTTTCACCGGTTCATGAAAATTTGTCATAAATATATTTATGGATTGATCTGGGCTATGACTTTATTTTTGGTCATCATAAAATTATATGTTCTTAATTTATAATGACCAAAAGAATATTGATTTACACCATCAATATTATACTTTTTATCATTTAATACGCTTCAACTAGTTTTATTTATTTCATAAACATCCAGCTTATGTTTGGGGATCTCAATGTATGCGTTTTACTTGGTCTTTCTTTTTCATCAAATAAAACATTTTTATACAACTCATGTGCTAATTTTTATTTTACAATACTGTGAGTTATACCTTTTACTCTTTTTAATATTATTATCATTCTTATTTTACCATAGAATTGAATACATTTCTGCTTTTAATCTTATAAATTCGGTAATAATTTGACCTTTTGCCTCATCTTTAAATTTACCACATACATTAATGTTGTTTGTACTCCTTAGAAAATGATCTTTTGGATATTCAACTGTATCATAAAGATGTATATTTTTTGTTCATATATTCATATATATCATGTGTAAATATATATGGTATTAATCAATCTATATCAGTATATAACAATTTCATTTTGTCACAATATCTGACTTTTAAATAATTATAATAAAAGTTATACATTAATAATTTTGATAGATCAAGTATAGCACTGCAAGTGTAAATTGGTTTATTTAGCATTAGTTTTGTTTTGATCATATTGATATCAACAAAATCTTTATTGAATATCTTTCGTGCTGAAAATAATGTCCTGCTGAATAATTTTCTTATTCTATTTGTTTCTTATGTTCTGCATAATTACACATCTGCTCTTATTTTTAAATTTTCCATTGTCTTACCAAAAACAGAGTTATTCATTAGTTTATACGCATCAGATTCATAATCACTACCTTGTTGTTTTACTTCACATCTTACTTTTATATTATTATTAATATATGATTTCATCCATGGTTTTTGTTTGAATTTCATTATTCTGTGAACTTTTGTGATTTGTAATCCTAGCTTCACGTATAGTTTAGTATTCTCTAATGCAAGACTTATTTTTGTTTATTCATTAGATTAGGTGCAAGTGTTTTTACTCTACCAATTTTTTTTTTATTTTTCCCTAAGCAACTCTTTTAATAATGTGATAACGAATCATGCATTACTTTGATATCTTCAGATGCTAATAGATAATCACTATGTGTATCATGTAATTCTTTTGGATATTTTAGATCAACTTCTGAAACGTGTCCTATCATTGGCAGTATTTAATATTTCATCAATGTATATTTTGTCTGGATCAATCCATTTACATCCTTTATACGGAAGAGGTTGTGTCATTGACCAGGAATATAATGCATTTGCACCAGGGTATAAAATATATGAAGATGGTTTTGTTTTATTATAATGTCGCCTATATTTATCATTTACTTTTCCTCCAACCATTTATATACCACCTCTGATTGATGTTTCAAAAATAAAATTTTATCAATATCAGAAAGAAGTTCAATATTTGATCCTGTATCAGTAAGAAGTTCAAGATTTGAGCCTGTATTATATTTCAATAAACAATCAAATAATAATGCATTGCTTATATAATAACATGGATCTAGCTTATATTCTTTTATCCTAACTTCTCTAAAACGCTGGATCATATCAGCAAGAATTAATATATATCAGTTTTTAATTATATGTCAAGATAACCTCCTACATATTTGCAGCCAAATTTATCCCAAACCAATTTACCATGAGCATAGTCAATATCATATACGCTTTCATTTCTTAGGGTTGAAATACAAATGTTTTTTTTTTCTTCTTTCAGGTCATTTATGTTTTTAAAATATTTCAAATCTGTCTATATATTCATATGGGTAAAAACCCTTCTTTCGTGATAATGAAAAAAAAAAATAATTGTTTTTTTATTGCAAACATTTTAGTTCTCTTAAAATCATCATATATCATAGCTTCACTTATATTGTAAAGTCAACCAATAATAAACTGCATAATATCAATTAATTTAAGATGTCCTGTCGAAAATGTCATATATTGTTCCATATTCCTAGCTATCCAATTTAGTTTTTAGTCATGATAAGATGCCCATCATACCCAAAAAATTATGGTAAATAACAGAAATTTTTGTTATAAGGAATTACTTTAAAATTGAAATTACATTTGCTATGTGCTGCTCCTCGATACTTCCCACTTATATGTCAATGATATCTTACTATTTAATTCTTTTCCACATATATAACAATGTGTGTCTGATCAATATTGGTTTTTTTTAAATATCCTTTTCACTAATTATTATTTCTGCTGGTTATTGATAGTGTCTGTTATATATTCAAGATTTTCAGACACATTTTAATATATTTTTTATGCTCAATTTTTTTCCATCACTTCGAACTAATATATAATAAAAAGAGTATGGTATATGTTTTGCGGTTATTTCTATTTTGTTACCTGCATTTTCTTTTTCTCTTTTATTAAGAGCCTCAAAATTAGCATGAATTGCGAGTGGATCAAGCATCTGGTTGTGATAATTTGTAAAATGCAGTAAATTATGTTTTTCATCAGGACATACCATTTTGAGACCTGCTTTGTTCATACCTTTACAATTTTGTATGTGATTATCGACCAAGTCTTTCTAGTAAATACATTTAAACAATAATATCAACACACGTTTGTTTTATTATCCTTAGATGAGTTCTTATTTACTAATCGGAAAATATTCTAGATAAATAGATAATGATATTTAGTATCCTCTTACATTACCTTCGTTATTAATAATAAATAAATTATGTTCACATTTTTTCATATTTACTTATATATATATATATATATATATATATATATATATAATATATATATATATATATATATATATATATATATATATATATATATATATATATATATACTATCGTATCGTTTGCAAAAACATTAACGCGTAGATTGTTTAATTTTTTTAATTGAATAATAATCTTTACTGGAAATCAATTTTATCAAACTTGAATTCTTTACCAAACCACTGGCTGTATTTCGTTGTTCTTTGTGGATATTTTTTTCCTGAGGATGTAATGCGGATAAAATAGCCCATTCAAAACAACGATTATCTTTATTTATTACATTTACGCCTGATTTTTGTACTTTTTGTGTGGCTCTAATGGTGTACACGAGGATCCACGAAATGGCGCGGATTTTGATATATTTATAATTAAGTATAAAATGCCTGAAACAGTCCAGTTAGATCCTAGCTCACAATAATCTGCAATTTTCTTTAATTATTTCATAACTTAAAAACAAAGTATTATCAATCTCACTATCATCCAAAATGGTATTCAATGGGCCTCAATTTCATCACCATTTTTTAAAAAAATTGAATTTTACTAACTAGTTGGTATTTTAGATGCCCTCGTTCTTTTAAGTTTTTTACTTAGTAGATCACGTATAACTTATTATTATTTTCCAAGAATATTTTTGTATCCTGTTTTTGATCGAAGAATCTCATATACAAATGCAAAATTATTATTTTATTGTTATTATAATTGTTTTTCTTTTTTGCAAGATTTGTCGTTGTTTTGATCTAATGATTATAATTAATTCTTGTTTTGTTAGTTTTTCTACATATAATCCTTGGAAGTTTTCCATTTTTAATATTATATATTTATTTTTAAGCCTTCTTTTGTTTTATTCTCGAATCTTATTTTTTATTTAAGGAAACACACACACACACACACACACACACACACACACACACACACATACACACACACACACATATATATATATATATATATATATATATATATATATATATATATATATATATATATATTTATGACTATAAAATAACCCTCTTTTTAACTTATATGTTGCAAATAAAGACTTATTAATTATAAATGTAAAACATAACAACATTATTGGACAAACATTATATAATAGCTCTTATTATAAAGTTACAGTTTGGGCGAAGGGTGGTAATTTTAAAAAGAATATTAATGCATCGTTTTGTTCGGGAATGCCTTAATGGAATTATTCCTGATGATAAGGCTATTGACCATGTAGATAATAATAGGTTAAATAATAAATTGGAAACTTTACAACTTTTGACTACATAGGAAAGTTATATTAAAAAAGAATCAGCAGTTTTTCGTCATTACTATTTTGTAGGTAACATTTGGTCTAAAAACTTTGCATAAAGCAACATGCATGCCAACAAATTAAATTAGTTATTTTCACTCATTGAACTCAGTGGCGTACTGAGGCTAAATGGCGCCCGGGGCGACGATGATGTCCCAAAGGCCCGAATTTTTATCAGCTGTTTTGGCGCCCAAAGACCTCTGGCGCCCGGGGCAACCTCACCGTCCGCCCGCTCGTTAGTACGCTACAGATTGTACTCAGTGCTGTGTAATCTTGGGATTAATGCTTTGATTGTTAAATACGTGTGTGAAGGTGCTAATAAAGATAAGTCAGGTAAATAAAAAATTAGGGGTTTGTCTTATACATTGGAATATATTAATGAACTACCAAAGGAATATAACAGACCAGGGTTTTAAAAAAAAGAATGATGACGAAAGAAAGGAATGATGACGAGAGGAAGGAATAATGAAGAGAGGAAGATAGCCAAGAAGACAGCCATAAAAGTGTGACAAAAAACTTTACACGTGTGATATATGCAGCAAACCTATGACAAACGAATCAAAGTATTTGCATATTAAGAAAACTTAAAGGAAGAATAATTCCAACTTTTCTTCATATGGTTGAATTTATCTTTCAATGGTACCCAAGAATTAAATTGGTGGTTATACCCTTTTCAGTTTACATATACCAATTTCTTTTATAATCACGTTTTAATATTTTTTCAATTCTAAAGATCTCTTATTTTGCTTTTTACAATTCAGGCTAGTAGAATGCACCATCAATATTTTGACCTTTTAAATCTTTTATGTCGTAAACATTTAGGTTAGTATATCTGATATCTATTATTTATAAAAATGTCTTCTGTCAAATTCGGAGCATATCATTTCTCAAATTTGTATTTATTCTTAGATATTCTTACCATATCACCTATGTTGCTGACCTATATAGGTGTCATTATTATTATTATTATTATTATTATTATTATTATTATTATTATTATTATTATTATTATTATATGTATCTACCATTTTTGGCAAAACGTCTAAATAAATGCTTGTTTTGTTTGCTGTAAAATACTTCCACATTATACTTTTAAGAGTTCTATTAAAACGTTCAACAATTACAGCCTTTCCCCCATTAAACGTATGATACATATCAGTATTATTATCATTCAACCATTTCTTAAACGTGTTATTATACAAATCTGTTCCTTTGTCAACCGAAAGTTTTTCAAGTTTTCTTATTTTATATTTTTTTAAAAAACACATTTGTGATATTAATTCCAGTTTATTTTCAAGTGGTATTGCCCATGTATATTTACTAAATGTATCAATCACACTTAGTAAATATTTATACCCTTTATTATGCTTACTAAATTTTGCTGCATGTAAACCAGATCGGCTGACAATATTTAATCCATTTTATTTGCTATTACGTGGCGTTTATTGAACTGCATCATTATGGGATTACGCAATTCTTAAGCTAGTTCTGTCGTCAACTTCAACGCCTTATTCCGTGTATTTATTTGCATAAACCTAACTCATACTTAAGTTTTATGATTGGTTTTGCAATTAAAGTTTTTGTTGCTTTTTCTGGGATTGTTTTATCTATATACCTATTTAATTCATCCATCATTACTTTATCACGTTGTGATTTAGGGGTACTATTACTATAACAAGAATAATGTTTTCACATATAGAATCTAATTTATTACCTAGGGGTTCATTATCTATTTGTTTTTGTTCCACATATTGAACATACTCCTTTCATGATTTCTTTTCTATTCATAGTTAGGCTTAAAACCGTATAATATGCATCAGTTTGTATTTTGCAATTCAAACAATATGATTTCATGTATAATGTTTTATTGTATTTGATCATTGAAATTACTTGTTTGTTGTTCTTTATGGCACACATGTTGATTTTTTCCTACCACAAATAGAATATACTCCACACATAATCCTTTTATTATTCTTTGTATGACTTATAACCTCATTATTTGTACCAGTTTGCTTTTTGCACTTTAAACAATATGATTTCATGTATTATATAATTATGTTACATTATATTTGCCTATTGTTTTATTATGTGCCGATTGAAATTGCTAGGTTTTGTTTGTTTTTGTATTAAACTTATTTTATTGTCATTTTAGTAAACAATATGGGATTGGATACACGTTGTCTAACTCATCTAGACCCTTTCCCAAAACATACAAAAATGATCCAAAGATGACATTCATCTTACAAACATTCGAGTACATCCGAAAAACAAGGTAACAAATTTTCTATATGAAATGACATGAAACATTTCAAAGGAAAAGTGAATAAACCGATAGGTATGTCGTTAAGTAAATAGGCAATTAATGAGAGATACAGAGAGAGGAAGAGAACTGGAGAGTGTGTGTGTGTGTGTGAGAGAGAGAGAGAGAGAGAGAGAGAGAGAGAGAGAGAGAGAGAGAGAGAGAGAGAGAGAGAGAGAGAGAGAGAGAAGACATTGTACTGGTTATAGTCACTTTTGTCCGTTTTGTTTATTTTCTAAATTTGTTACTAAGAATATAATTGTAACTATTAAAAAAGTCCAGTTTCGTGGATATATTTCTGAACATTTAGGAATATGACAGAAGTTGTTTTTTTACTTAGTCCGACATCACCTTTCAATTCTAAATCTAGAGTTACACAAGAAGTGTGTTTAAAGATAGAGCAAAAGCGCCGGGATCTTTGGGTATTAAAGAAGAGGCAATAGAAAAAAAAGTGCTGAACATCTTCATTATCATAGCCGTATGTACACACGGAGAGTTAACTACTTGGTTGTTGTTGAAAATCTAGCAAAATATGTACCTCCCTTTTTACCTTTGTATTTGTGTATGATATAAGACACACACTAATAACCGCCCATGATACTATTCACATGTTGTATTTGAGAATAGTTGTAAACAATTTGCTTACCACTCATATATTTCTTAATAATATCAGGTGGAGATAGCCCAAATGAATCAAAATATTTAATTTCTGTGCTTTTGGGATCACTATTAACAGCTACCCAATGTACTCCATTACCGTTGGAAAAGTCTTCTAAATTAAATATAATACTTTCATTCTGTCTTAATTTGTCTGGAAGCATATCTTTACTAAAACAACATCTAAAACTCTTTATATTAATCTTTTCCATGATCGTTTCAATTTGAATATTACTCAGAGATTTTATTACTTTTTATGTACGGTGTGTTACCGGTAAAAAAAAAAGAAAAAGAAAAACAAACTTTTCCGCTTGTTTCTGGCAACTTTAATACTTTTCCAAAAAGACCTGGTAGAAGAGAACCTACTGCTCCCGCAAGTAGAGGTAACATATGAAGGAACCCACCTTGTTTTGTTTAATTGTGTCTTCGACAATTTCATATCTACACCATGACTTTTGGTGTCTGCTTTTGTAATTCGTTTGATTTGGTTTCTGTTAACATCAATTTATCTGAGCGTTGTAATTTTTTTTTATCAAGTCTAATAGCGAATGGTTGTTTTTATTTATGCATATTCTTCTTCTTCTCTTTATTTATTTCGGTGTTGGCTTAAGCTAAATCCAAATTTCGGAGATCTTCGTTTACATAAACCAATACCTCGAGTTGCTTTCGATGTTGCACCGTGGACCACTCATGTGGCTACTGCAAAAGCTAATGCTGGCAGTATAGTTCCTAATATCTTTGGAGGAAGAGTTTTTACAAAAAGGTATAATAACGGGAAAGATAGAACCACCTTGTATTAACACATTTTTGGTCATTTTATATTTAAAAAAATCATAATTTCTCTTTTTTTGCAATCATAAAATTGTGTTTTAGTTGGAATATTTCTATCATGACCACCTTTTATTTGATTTGATTTTAATGTTTTTGTTATTGGTTGATTTTTTTTTTAAATAAGCAGTTTTTAATATTTCTTTTTGTTGTTTTTATACAATAACATGCAGCTTACCATTTATTGCATTTGATGTTAGGTAACCGTTACTTAAGATAACATCATAACAATGGAGTGGAGTATCTGCAAGAGGATCTCTATATTGAAAATTACCACGAACTCCCATGTAACCTCAGTATCACTGTACTCGTTATAACGTTTTTGTTAACATCAAAATGAAATATGTGATATTGAGTTCCAAATTAAAACTACTTATATTTGTGCCAATGTCAAGGTCTGTGTGTTTATTTTCATCATCTTGAAACATCATATAGGCTCTTGAATAATTTCTATTTGGTACATTAAAATTTCATTGTAATGTCCGCTCAGGATATTGAACACTATTAATTCTTGACAAAAATTCGTCTTAAATTTACATTATGAAATATCAAATTGTTTTAATTTTGGTTATTACTTCTGGTTGCACTCTGAAATGTTCCAACCACGCGTCTTGGAAGTTGTTCTAATGGATTTGTGGTGATTCTCCATGTTGGATTGAAATCATTAGCATTATATTGTTGTCTATATACTTTCATCTCTTTAAAATACATCTTTTTGGTATAGTCAGCAACTAATTTTGTTTCAATATCGCTTGTTATTGACAGCGACAATTCAAGTTTGGGTATTCATAATCTAATATGATAAATGTTAAATTTAGATACATTAGCAAGTGAAACCTTTTTATAATATATTGTTCAGGTGGATTTCTATCTAAACCTATGAAGTGTTTGACACTATGAAATACATTATTTCTATGACGACATACACCAATTATGCAAGATAATGTTAATAAAAACGACACTTGTTTGTCGCCATTAGCGAGAATCTATCTTTTTGTAAATTTTTCATGACCAGCTACATCTAGGTCTCTGTCAATTCAAGTCCTAAAATGTTGTCACTGTACAGCTTCTGCTACCCCGAAACGCAACAACACCTCCAAGATCAGCAGCGGGGAGCATTTCCTCGCCTGTTTAAAATCTTTTCATAGAAACATTACCGTTACCATTACCTTTAAACCATAACATATGTGATCCTGAAGAGTTTGCATAATCATTTGATATGATAATAGTCCTATGATGGTACTTGCTTGTTGAAGATACGAGAAACTTTGCCCTATCACATTATCATCCATTAAATATAGGGTACTATGAAAGACACTCCATGCATTATTAACTAATGATATTGCATGATTAGCATTATAATTTAATGGGGAAACTACGTTTGTTTGTAATCTACCTCTGATTTCAATAAACCCCTTATGTGATAGTAAATGCATATCTGTATCCATCGTTTCTATGATATGTTGCCCATACTTATTCATTTTATTACTACTACGCGGAAGGTATTCAGCATGCTAAAATTTCCTACTTGATTCATCAGTTGGATCATCTTCAGAAATATTCAAATATGGCGATTAAACGTTTGTCATGTCTATATATTATAATTATATACAATTTTAACTTTTTCATTCCACTGCCATACATCAAATTACTACCATGCATCAAATATTTCAAGAGTTCTCTAGAAAGTTGATTTAATAATCTTTTTGATGTATCGTCTAAGACATCTTGTACTTGGATATTTTCACTTGATAATTCTTGTATAGGTTGCTTTATTGCTGGTGTTAATTATATTAATTGTTCAATGATTTTCTCAACATATTTTGGTTTATTTTTTTAACTGTTTTCTCAACACCTTTTTCTCTTAGACTTTTTGTTTGTGTCTCAACTATCAACTAGACCTTTTACACCTTCTAATACCATACATTTTTATGCTAATGGTTTAACTGTATCTTTACTTCTTGCTGGTAATTTGATTGCTAATTTTGTTTTTAAACTTCAATAAACAACCTTTAAATGCATCCAACACATTTCCAAATATGGATCCTCCAATACATTTTCTTTTTTGATAACGAATGTTTCTCACTAACATTTATTACACACACACACAAACACACACAAACACACGTATTATATTATATTTTTAGCGTTTTTGTATAACTAACATGTAACTGTTGCATTATTCAAATCTACTTCTATATTATTTTTTGATGTTGCACGTATTGTGACTGACGATATTTGGTACATCTTATTTAGTGGTAATTACATTAACTCATAATAGTGTACCTGGGGAACTATTTGGTGAAAAGAGAAAAAACAAACACATCAGAACTACTTCCATGAATATAACTTCCTGTAACTAAGCTACAATGTACTAATAGTGAATTTATATGTTTTCTTTAGAGTTTTATCACCATTATTTATTAGTTGGTCTAATACCCCAGAATTATAACCTAAAATATTCCGTATACTGTTTGGTATTGTCAACATTGTAATTATTTTTTAATTTTATCTTACCTCTTAATGTGTTGTAGTCTTGTTCACTTGTTATGTAATTTGATGCAGAGTCAAGGAATTGTTTTTTCACGCGATTAATATCTTTGACTTATATGAACCAGGTGGTACAATTCCCATATTTTACCATCATAATATCTGTAATTTTATTATTAACTGGCGTGATATTAAACCAACTATGCCAAATTTCTGAACTGATGAGTGATATTTTATATTGTTTCTTAATATCCAAAACATCTGGGGATGAAAACTCTACTGTAAATAGTTGTGATATGTGTCACAGGATGAAGCCGGGTTGGGACTGGATTAGTGAAGACACCGAAAGCAACTGCGTTAATAAGATGTTTATTTATAAACGCAATTTAAAAAATGAACAAATCTGACACCATTATAACAAAAAGATAAGGAAAATTATAAAGTTCCTAACATGGAACTATCAACAACAAGTAACTCAACAAGAAAAATCAAAGATGAATTTAACGAATGGAATTTTAAACAAACGTGAATAGCATCCTATCACCAATCAACAAATAAGAGTATATGATCTACACCCCAATATAAACAAGGTCTTATTAAGTACCAAGGGTGACCAAAGCATGTGATTTATGCACTTATCAATATGATACTCATCAATTTATCAATTCATCAAGCGATATTGGAATATGTATGAATTTATGAATATATCGTTCATATAACGAAAATGAAATGGGAATGCATGAAATTATGAATCTATCACACATATAGCGATATTGAAATGGGAATGAATGTAATTTTGCACAGATAGCAATATTGAGATAACAAAAAAATTGAACACGCAATAAATATAACTATCGTGGCGCCCGTTTGACGACCAAGATGTATCTACGGTTCCACCCGCTCTAGTCCATGGTCAAGGAGCCACCACGCATGGTCCACCCCTCCCAGCCTGTTGAAGGATCCCTCGAGAGCCTTCACGTTAACACAGACCCGTTGGTCGAGAAGCCTTGGTCCCTCGCATCGAGAAAACCAGTACACTCTTCCGAAACAACGTCACCAGACACAGCGTACACGTCACACGAAACCACACAGAGTTCTGTGACTTCACACCACCAAACCATACATAAGGAACAGCTTTACAGCTGAAGTTTTGCTCCCGTAAAGAGGTAAGCTTTCTGACAAGACTCGTCGTAGTGTAATTTGTTTATAGAGAATTCGCTCTATATGTACTCTAGCTGTGACAGATATGCGCAGCAGCTAGGTACGTGAGTTTTCACTGCAGGCAATTTGCACGTGCAGCATGGGGTGAATCGCGCTCAGTATTTCAAAATAACTAGAGCCGAAAAAAATAAACAACCCCCGAGTAACGCTCTAGTCGGAAACGAAACCCGAATACATTTTTGATCACATATACATATTGATATAAACCATACAATTCCGTGACAATATGCCATCAGTCGCATTTCCACTATCAATGAAAAATGTAGTTTAAAATACCATTTATATAATACATGATTAAGTGTAATTTTCAAATATTGTTTTATATTCAGTTTTGTTAATTATGTATCATTATACAATTTTTTTTAGGTATATCTATAATTTCATGATCAATATTTTTATTTGTTTATTACAATTTGTTTGCTTGCACATAATATACAATCGTTGTACTAATTCAATGGTATCATTATTATCTCTGATATTTTGACAATTTACTTTCATGTATTTTTTTTTACCTTTCAAAATGTTGATAGTCCGCAAACTTTATCAATTTTTTAAAAGATTTCCAGAGATTTACTATTAAAAGTTTGTTGAGTGTTGAATCTTTTTGTTATTTTATATTATTACATTTATTGTCACGGTAAGCATCTAAATATAGTTCTAATAGTATTTCAAGGTCAATGTATAATTTGCCCAAATTTGATTTCGGGGTTGGTTTGTAGGATCTTTAAAAAAGAAAAATAATTTATTCAATTTTTTAAAATGTTTCAATATCTGAAATACTTCAAATAAAAACACAGCCGTTTGAATAAATTGCGCTAGAAGTGTTTTTTTTTACCTACTACTGGAACTGATAGATACACAGTGGAAGATATTTCTATTATTACGAACATTAATTCGTCAGCTGTTTTTAATATATTGAAGAATCATTTGAAGCTCATAAAGGTTTGTAAAAGATGGGTACCGCATTTGTTGACGGCTGATCAAACAAAGACTCGGGTTGAAATTGCCAAACCGCTACTTGCCAAATATGAAAAGAGTGACCAGAAACGTTTGAATGAAATTGTCATAGGCGATGAAACATGGTTTACTTTTTGAACCCGACTCAAGAGAACATAATAAAGTTTGGATTGGAGAAAACGAACATAGACCACTGATTGCTCGAATTAGTCGGACTGTCAAGAGATTTTATACGCATTATTTTTCGATGCAAACGGCCCGGTCATCCAGGTAGCTCTGCCTGACTCTGCTAGTATCACTGGACATTTTGTATGCCTCCAAAGGATTTCCACCGGTACCGTAGGTATCCATGTACTCCATGTAGTCATGACAGACTTCCTGAAGAAATACATCATCCAAACTTTGCCACATCTCCCATATAGCCCTCATTTAGCTCCAAATGATTTTTTGCTGTATCATGTTATCAAATAGAGTCGATGAGGGGCAGACGATTTGAAAGCTGCCATGCGGTTGAAAGTGTAGCTTTCGAGTGTTTGAACAACATACCAAAAGTGAATATAAAATGGCATTTAAAAATTGGTTTATCAGACTGAGAAATTGCATAGAGGTGCACGAGGAGTACATCGAGGGGATGCACTGACGTACTGTTCACTAATAAAGAACTTTGTTGTGGAGCTTACTAATATACCAAACTTGTAAAATACCACTCGTACATAAAGTATCCCATGATACAATATCTCTGAAATTTGGGAAAGTATTTAAAGTAATACAAGCATTTAGATACTCTTTAGATTTTCATAATAATTAGTTTTCTTTGAAGTATGTATGTATGTATGTATGTATGTATGTATGTATGTATGTATGTATGTATGTATGTATGTATGTATGTATGTATGTATGTATGTATGTATGTATGTATGTATGTAGTGTTTTGCGGCACTTCAGCACAAAAGTGGTTATATGCTGCCAGCTGAAGGTAAAGTTTTAAAAAATATAAAAATGAATTGCACAAAAATAAAGATAAACTCTTCCAAATAAATGTAAGCATTCAATACAACGAGACATAATATAGAACGTTATGATAGAATACCATACTTATTTATATTTGAGCATGGTCCATTTTTGTGCTCAGATTCGCAACTAAGGAGCTAGGTTCGTTTCGAAATTGGATATTGATCTTTCTGATCCGCCATTACAATCCAACCGATTCCGTCAGAACCAACTAATTGAAGAGAACTTTTGTTTTCTCTGAATAATGTACGGCCAACAGCGAACAGCGTAGACCCAGATCCGGCGTGTAAATCACGCCCAGATCCGGCGTGTAAATCACGCCCAGATCCGGCGTGTAAATCATACAGCTTCTACGCTGAAGTTTGAGCTTGGGTTGCATTATCAGCCAATCCAATACGATGTTACAGAAGTAAAGCTATTTATTATTGGTTGAGCACAGATCTCAAGCTCAGGATTTTGTAATCATCGGGTCTGACGTCGCGAAACGAACAGAGCACTCTGCGATATCAGATCCGTGTCTACGCTGTTCAGATGGATGGGCGTGCACACGGATAAGGACGGCAGATCTGCGTATACGCTGTTCAGATGGGTGGGCGGTGCACCCGGATAAGGACGGTATATGTGTATTTAAGTTTTTCTAAACATAGCAACTTCAATCGTAAAAAGTGTGTTCATTTGATTAAATTAAACTGGTATCGTAATTGAGAAAATATAAAGGTCTGGTAATAAAACCAGAAGAGAGCTACTTGCGAGTGTCAAAATTAAATGGATTGATGTACACACATAAGAAAAGAAAGCTTCTTACTAATTTTGTATTAAATAAATAGTACTATAATAAGTGGCTTCAATACTTGATGATTTTAAAATACAAAAAAAAGGAAAGAAGAAAAAAAATTGAACTCCCTTTAACCCATTTACAACTAGAAAGGGCATTAATAGAATGAACAGACAAAATAAAAATAGAATTATCAATGAAGGCTCCAAAATTCGTTTAGTAAGAATTTTATAGTTGATATGTTTGAGAAGGATAATAAGGAAGTTGCTGTAACGAAGACAATAAGATTCCTAGATAGTTTCCAATTCATGATACAATGGTAGGAACAGCTTTCAAAGAATCTCAGTGATGACGAATTCAAGGAAACCATGAAAGATTTTGAACGCATGGAATACAAATATGTGAGAGAAGACATTTATTCCTACCAGTACATGGAATATTTAAAAAGGATCAAACTAAATTACGAACAATTGAGAAATATTATTGCAGTTAGAATCAAGGATAACACAGGAGGATTATCAGTTTATAAAAGATGTCAAGACACATTTCAAATTAAAATTACTAGGTGATCTGCATGACTACTACGTAAAGAAAGGTATTTTAATATTGTGACATATTTGAAGAGTTTAGGAATGTCTGTCTACAAAACTACAAACTAGATCCTGCACATTATTACAATGCACCGGGACTAGCTCATGATGCTAATCTAATGTTAACCGGAGTTGAGTTATGGTGGCTAACTGATTATCACATGTTCCTGATGATATAATCGGGAATTAGTGGAGGAATTAGCATGATACCACGTAGATATGCTAATGCAAATCATGAGTATTATACTGATGATAAAGTTAAAATTAGAGACGATGGAGAATACGATAAGTCAAGGTTATTATGTACCTTGATACCACCAGTATGTACGGATGGGCCTTGAGGCAATTCGTGTCTGTCAACAACTTTAGATAGGGAACCAAACAACAAATCAAAATCATCAAAGACAATCGAATAGCTTCGAAATATGATAAAAGTTTTGGTGATATTTTAAAAATAGATTTAGAGCTACCAGCACATCTACACGACTGTTTCAAAGACTACACGTTAGCACCCAATAAATTAGTTCCACAAGAATAAAATTTATCACCGTTACAGAAGAAATTAGTAGAGGAACAAAAGGGTACAAAACTGTCAGTATCTACGTTAGTATGCACGTTCAAAAACAAAGAAAAATATGTCACTCAATATCTTAATTTGAGGTTCCGTGTTCAGTTAGGTTTGGAAGTAACGAAGACAAATCGGGTGATATTGTTTGATAAGGATACTTCGTTAAATATTACACTGGATAAAATACCACTCTGGGATAAAAAGCAACTATTGACTTTTAAAAAGACTTTTCCAACTCATGCATTATTCTGTGTTTGGTAAACAGATGAAAATTTATGTAAGGAAACTCGGGTAAATATACGCGTTGATGAAAACATGTCTTGTAAAGACTAGAAATAGTTATCATTTGCAAGGAGATCTGTTAAAGATAAATACGGGTTTAGTCAGCTTGAAAAATAAAGAAATTAAATTAACCAAACGCATTTATAGAGAATTTATAGCGTTAATGTGGTTGGTGTACGAAAATTTACTACCATAAAAAAGCAAACCAATATGGTAATAAAATGAGGTTGTTAATGACAGATTCTTTATGTATTCACGTAAAAACAGACAACTTATGCAATAATATAAAGGATACCATTCAGTTATATGACACAAGTGATTAAAAGAAAGATAAGTTATCTGGTGTTCCTCAAATAAATTAAACAGTTCTTTTCAAAGATGAATTATGCGGTGCTCCTACACGTGAGTTTTATAGTCTCAAACGAAAGCTTTATTCGTTTCTGATAAGAAAAAGGATACGCAAGGGTTGCAAGAACTGTGTCATCAAAAAGAATCTCTTATTTAACATATACAAGGAGACTTGCCTTATTAATTAAGCTGTAAATCACCAAGAGATGAATCTAATATGATCGTACCATTATGGGTTATATAACATTACGACAAAAAAGGTTGCTTAGTAATTATTGGGATGATATGGGGGGTAAATGGGACTATATGGAATCAAGAGGAATTCCATCCATATTTTAAATATTTTCCATTTTTTTTTTCATTCTCCGCGATATTCCGTATTGGTTTTGGAATTTTGGTGTTACTTTTAGACTCAGCCATATTCGTAATATAATATTCCGGATTATTTTTCGTCTTTTTTCTCCTCCGCTAAAGTCCGTATTAGTTTTAGAATTATAGTCTCGGTCATTTTAATCTAATGTTCCGATGTTCTGGAGTTTATTCTAGTTTCCTCCAAATCATGTAATATATATATATGTAGCCACCAGGCAGTATCTTGTCTAAGGGACCTCCCATTCCTCTGTTTGGTTTGTAAAAGGGTGAGTATCTGTCTAAAATTATCTGTTAATCCTCATTACTTTACGCCATTACTTTACATCCTACCCATACAAGTTTGTTTGTAAGTGTGAGTATTGGTCACTAGGTGTTGGTGTTTATCGGTAGGCGTGGGTGCTGGTCACTAAGACTGTGTATTGGTTAGTATTGGTTAGTAGGCATGGATATTGGTTAGTAGATGTTGGTGCCGGTCAGTAGGACTGTGTGTTGGTCAGTAGGTGTGGGTACTGGTTAGTAGGTGTCAGTGATTTTCTCATTACTTTTTCCCTTGACCCCATACCATCCCACAAGGTTAATCCTATGTATGTTATTCCCATTACCTTTTTCCACTGACCCTATAGTGTCATCTTATGTTAATCATATGGACATTTTTCGCATTACATTTCCCCTAGACCTTATATCGGCTCATCCTGTTCATCCTGTGTACATTTTGAACACTTCATTCCCCTTGACCCAATACAGTTCCATTTGATCACATATAGTCCCCAACAACTAATCTGCTTTGTCTGCATACGACAACAATATATATTTAGTGACTACCATATGGTCACTCTATAACCTTGTAACTAAAGAGACATTACAATCTCACTAAAAGTTTTGTATTTTTGTTTTGCTTTAGCTTTTCTATTATCTCTTCTCTCATAATCACCAATACAAATTGTTTTCCTCAACACATTTTCCATCGACATCTTATCTTTGGAGTAAAAGACCACTAAAAACTTAACATTCTCACGCAGATACTTTATGATTGAATTATATGCCTGGACTATCACCCACAAAGATATTCTGTAATGTCTACCACTAAAATCCAGTTTAGTTAGGTTAGTTTCCTTCTTTTTTGCATACTCTAAGTTGGCACAATCGTCTGTCAAAAACAGAGTATTAGTGCCCTCGTAAACGTTAAACAGCAGCTTTAATCACGTGTCCAATTTATCACCATGATTTATCATAATTACATTGTCGCCTCTAAAAGTTTGTATTCGTACTGTAAGTCTTGTTGTACATAAAGGTAAGATAGATGGTTACAATATAGCCAGAGAAGTTCTTATTTTCCGTTGTACATAAAGGTAAGATAGATGGTGACAATACAGCCAGAGAAGTTCTTATTTTCCGTTGTACATAAAGGTAAGACAGATGGTTACAATATAGCCAGAGAAGTTCTTATTTTCCGTTTCAATCAAATCTAGTGCTAACTTTGTCTTTCCGAAATTTGTAACACTAGATATAATCATGTTATGAGCTTCTTTCAAATACAGCATTTATATGTCAGATACAAGTTCTGTGTGCGTATCGAAAACTCTAGCAGTTTCTCTCGCTATTAGAAAGTATGTATCAGATATTGTCATGTTGTTAGCCTCACTGTAATCAAGAAATTCATCCAATATTATTATTATTATTTTTTTAAATGTAGTCGAAGTTAACATAGATTTATTCGGTTTACACTTGTCATCGCCCGGGTAACATCTTCAATTATTTCATGGGGATATCGTAACGATAAGAGACCTTTCATTACATTTCCCAAATGCGTCAATTTCTTTTTGACATATGATGTTTTTGAGATGTCTTTAACTATTCGTCTTCCTCCAGGTTTTCTCATTATTTGAAACAACATTTCATACACGTTTTTATACCTTCTTGCTCAACTGCACCATTAATGTTTCATCTGTCACATTCACTAACCCCCCTCTCCGAATCCCGTGCCCCCCCCCAACAAAACACCGTCTTAAATTTCAAATGTAATACGTCGTTGATTTATTTGAAGGGGAACACTGTAAAACAGTATTGAAGTCTGCCTGTTTTTAATGTTTACCTGGGCATCCGAAACAAAATCAATGTATATTATGTGTGCATCTACATTTTATTTTCTGTTGATCTGTAGGTGAACACTAAGTTCAACCTTAGCTAATGTATGACCTGTACCAAGCAATCTATTGTCATGTGTACATCTCATATCATGCTAGATACAATGGCGATCAGCGTTGAAATTATTTACATCTACAATACTGACTTCGGTGTTATTTGCTGTTTGTCGAAAAAATACTTTGTTGCTTCTGTAAACAGTTGCCTCTATTTGCACTTGTAAGAATAAAACAAGTTGCATATCAAAACTTCTTTTAGACTCATTCGTAATGAATCAAGTATAACATTTGTTACGGTTTTATTGGCTGCCACACCAATAATTCTCACCCTAATGATTTAATCATAAAAGAAAGAAATTCCGTTCCTGTATTTGTCATTATCGCATGGAGCCTTTGAATCTGAAACAAATATTTTCCAATTCGTAGCCTTGGCCACCACCTTCTATAACTTCATAAGTGTTTGCCATAGAATGGTAAATCTTAAATCTTGAGAAAGAACAAAAGGATACAATGGACAATGATCTGTCAGTATCTGGAAGTCAAATGATATTCTAAATCTTGTATCATACACCTCAAACTTTATAGATTTTGTACCATTGTTTTGTGAATTACCCGCTCCAGCTCGCAGCTTTTACAATTTATCATTCATGATACTTTGCTTATTCTGTTTGTTTTCTCGGACACTGGTAACCACAAATCTTTGTAAGCCACGAAAATAGTGTGGTCATTTAAGTTGAAAGATCACCACTACCACTCGTTATGTCGTTGACCAGCATTCTCACTCATTTGTTCACCACTGAGTCGTTAGCATATCTTTTCACCGTTACATCAAAAGATACGAATACTAATCCAGGACTAATCATAACATTATATTCTAACTTAGGTATTGCCACTTGCAAATTTTATTCAGGTTTGATATTACTGAGAGTGTGTGTGTAATGCAATGATATGTCGGATACAGATGTTTTATAACCTGTAAGAAAGGTTATGTATTTGCCATATGTTGATACTCTTGCTATTTAATTGACACAAGAAAACAAATAAAAAAAAAAAAAAAAAACACAACAACAACAATAACAAATAAACAAACAAACAAACAAACAAAATCAACAACAACAAACAAACAAAAACAAACAGCGAGACTTTAAAGAAATGTTTATCCAACGTACACACTAACACCCATTACAAGGGCAATACATACATACTCACACTTTACTCTCCAATCGGAAGGGTCGTAAAATTCACGAAAGTTAGGTTGCTTAGGTTTTTTTAAAGTAGCATAAGAATAAGCATAAGAATACAAACCAAAAATATAATCCAAATAATTCACAACTGAGTAACCAAACATTGTTCTTACAATCTTTCATCCAGGTAGTCTAGTGCTCTTTTTTCGTTTAACTCTGCAGTTATCCTTTGCAATTCTAAGATTGATTTATCGTGTCTAATATTTTTGTTCATTTGCACCGTTCGGATCAAATACCTGAAATAGATAATTACTTAGTGTGAATGTTAGATATTGCATCACCAATGATAACTGCTGATGTTGTAATTCTTGTTAATGCTATTTAATGGCAGCACATTTTGATACTGCATCCATATTTGATTTTATCTACTGCAGAATGGGATTTAGGATCTTAAAATTCTACCCAATAATTAAAACATAGTTTTTTTCTTGACAGTATGTCCGTAATTCTTTTATCTGATATAAATTAGATTCTGTTTGTACACCTGGAGCGTATGAAAAATGTTCACTGTTATTTTCAGTTGATAAAAATCGTCTACAAACCCGTTTTATATATTTAAATAGCATATTGTTTAAAATTTAAAAACAAACAAACAAACAAAAACAAAAACAAACACCCCCCCCCAAAAAAAACAACAACAAAACAAACAAACAAACAAACAAACAAACAAATAAAGCATGCACAAATATTTGGTGTAGTTTAAAGGGGTATAGTTTAATCCATAGCTATTGTTGACGGTCTTATTTCAAGCCTTAAAAATATAAAAGAAACTATTTGTTTCTTTGATTTAAAATTTTTTTTGACCAAGGTCAAAAACATTAACATTCATTTCTGACTTGACCCATTAAGCATGTAGTTGTAAAGCTGAGGTTACTCACTCGTAACATCAGTGAGAACAATGGTTTGAATACATGACCACTGTGGTGTGAATACATGTATGCATGTGCTCTCCTGTACATTTATAGCGGTTATTTTAATGTAGTTTTGAAATGTTTTACATTTTGTCAATTTCTGGAAACGTTTTGGAAACTAACAGAAAAATTGTTTGCTATAGTGGCAGTTGATTAAATATATATACCCTTTTGTAACTACAATAATGTAATCTAGGTACTCCTACCAGGTAGAATTACAATGCAAAGTTTCTGCTGTGCTCATTTGAAGTCATATCGCCAAGTATGCATGGTGTAATAACCAAAAAGGAGACATAAAGTTAAGCTGTTCTCCGAGTATAGTCTAGTTATAACAAGAACAAGGCGCATGTACGTTTAAAAGAATCATTTTAGACAAGGTTAATATAAGGAGAGCATGCAGGTGTTTTTCATAAAAAGATATCTGGCGAGTCAACATGCTTTCAAAATAGAAACAAAGAAGAAATCATTTCAAATACGAGTAATAAAGTTCGAGTGTCTTATTCGCGCTTGTGTTTGGAGTGAAAATGGTTTCGTGTAAGAACAAATAAGACTGAGAAAGAGTTATTCAAAGTTGAAACTTGGCAACATTTTCTATGGATCTGAGGGTTGTCGGTACATGATTTCCCTGTGACTTGGAGAAACATGACCCGCCATCTTCAGACTCTGAATATAGTTACCAAAATGCTTTTTAGACCGTGTTTATGTTTACATTTAAGTTTTAGGACCGGTCCACCTCAGCAAATAAGGATAACTTGTTTCTAATGTAACTCAAACACTTCCCTTTGCTCTTGCACAATTAGTTATTTCTGTCAGTCTCGAGTCTCTGCACCATCCCTTTAATGATATGGAATACATAAAACATAACGTTCACTCATTTCTTTTTGCACTAGATTTTTTTTCACTAGTGGTTATATAACACTTTTACTTGCTTTATATATTGTTATTGGCTGCCTAAAGATCGTTTGACAGTTAAAGTAATCTTCTGTCCAATACGCTCCATATAACATTGCCATTTATCAACAATCTTTAGCCTTAGTAACAAACTTAATCTGATTAGAGTCTGGCCTCTTCCTTAATCGGATATTGATCTCGTACTTCCACCGTCAACATCCGACTGAAGAGTAATTCCTTAATTAGACTCGCATCGGAAAGAGACGAGGATGTGAAGATTGGATGGATTGGATGAAAATACAAATCGACGACGGTTCAATCATCAATAAAATAACTGCATTAGGTTTTAGTGTTTTCCCTCTAAAATATTTAACCAAATCAATCGGTTTCATTAGCCTACAACTATTGCTTACGTTGCTATTAGTGATGACACGTCATTGAGTCATTGTGATGTCAGTAAAGTTATTATGACGTTATAACAACCACGCGCTTAAGGCAGTTCAGAATGGCTACGATTTACATATGAGTTATTTTCCCATACCCCTTCCAGTGTTTGATCTCCCTTTGATCGGATAAATACCACTGCCACAACGCTGTAAATATGGTGGTAAATGCCACCTGGAGAAAACCGAAGCTTTGAAAACTGCATTACACTCCAATTTAGGCTGCGTTTATTCTGATCGTTTATGTACAATGGCTTTAATGCATAATTTGAAGAGTTTACCTAATACGTAGGAGGAAAAAGTCAGGAATTCTTACTTGAAGTAATGGAGTACAGGGCTAACGATGTTACAAGGTTGCATGCCTAAGACGTTACAATATGCCGATGACGTGACAAGGAAGCGCGTCTGAGCCGCCATGCATAGTAAGGTTCTTTTTCCATCGTTTATCATTAGATTTTTCAATCTGGAATAAGAGAAGTATGGCAGAATACAGTCAACATTCTTGCGTTCTAACGCGCAGAGACCATGGACTTAGGTTTAGATGATACAGAGACCATGGACTTAGGTTTAGATGATACAGAGACCATGGACTTAGGTTTAGATGATACAGGGTCAAAACATCTTTATACCAGTGATATATTTGAAAGAGTATGAGATGTGGGGAGCTTTTTGTTATTTCTAGCATGCGACGGAAAAGGCAGATGATATTCCGATTGCTTGATAAAGTGCTGGCATCGTCGAGATTATTACATTCTAATGTGCATGACGTCAACAGTGATATTATATTGATCCTGATTTTACCAAATTCCTCCTGACTAATATAAATTTTGACTTTTGTACAACTTAAAAGGAAGAACTGGCATGTTTTTTTCTCTCATTATTACTACTACTAATTTATTTATTTATTTATTTATTTATTTATTTATTTATTTATTTATTTATTTATTTATTATGAATAGTTAATGATCATAGCGGCCCGTTTTCGTTCATTTCTTTTTTTCGCCAATGCTTTAGTTACGCTTAACAATGCATAACAATGAAAGCTGAAGTTGGTCGACTGATCCTGGCTTATCTTTCGTAAAATATTTCGCTGGTACCCGGCCCAAATCATACTCCTCAATAGTGGTTTATCTCCCTTGTGTAGGATAATACCACTACCGCAACATTGTAACTTAGGTGGTAAAATGCCACCTGGAGAAAACCGTTTACTTTGACAACTGCATCACACTCAATTTAGATGGCATTTGTTGCAATGTTTTCTCTACAATGCGTTACGCAATGCAGCGCCTCTGAGCCTCAAAACACAGTATGGTTCTTTTACCCTTGTTTTTGTTTGAATTTCAACCTTTGATAAGTGATATAAGGTATAGGCCAGTCACCTTGCTCGTGCAATGCGCAAAGACGATGTACTAAGGTTTAGATGACCCTAAGGTCAAACAAGCCTTTCGGCAGCGATATATTCTGAAAGAGTATGAGCTGTGCAGAGTGTGTGTCCAAACTGGCAAGCCAATATCATATGCCAGTAACTAGTAATATCTTCGTCTCCCGAAAGTGACGTCATTCCGTTTGTAAACTTTCCCTTGAACTGCAGTAATTGGTTGGTAGCTTCACATGTGCATTGTGCATCATGGGAAAAGTATAGAGATTCCTTACATTCACTAAGATGAAGGATTATAGTTAACCGGATGTGTCACGCAGTTGTTAGAGAAGATAAAATGTATGTCAATGTGTGAAATATCGCATGTCATGTGACGTCATACTAGGTATCTGCGTCCTATTGTGACGTCATAACAGGCAAATGTGTAATGCAAGCAGCGCCAAATTGAATACAATTTTCAAGAGATTTTTTGGGGAAAAAGTGTGTGTTTTTCCATCTGATAAATATAATCTTACATGGGTATGCATTATAAATGAAATAAATTAAACGCGTTTAGTGATTGTACATTTTGTTCTCGCCATGAGTCACAAAAGATAGAAATCATTCAAATCGTTCGGAAATGTAATTTGTAATGTGCACTCTTTTAAGATCCTCTAGTTCTGAAATTCTGATAATTTAAACCTGTCATTACACGGTGTAATATTTACAATTACACCGTCCAATGACAAGTTTAAATTCTCAGAATTGTTTTCTCAACCTTCTACGTGGCAAGATATAATATACATCGTGCTTGACATTAGTTATCACTTGACTACTGTGTTATTTAAGTTAATATACCTATATCATAATTTGTATATATGTAACACGTTTAATAACACCCCATGACGTCAAATATGTTACCATGACGTCATGCAAGGCAAACGAGGAACGACAGAGGCATCCCAATGTATTTTAAAGTCATTTCGCTTCACGTTTGTGCGGTTTCTTAAAATAAAATCAAAATGTTTTGCTATGGTATAGAATTTTACGAAACTCGTCGAATATTTTAATTTTTACATAAATTTCATTTGAATTGAGCACTCATGTACGATTTTCTGTGCATGAAATATAGTAGTCAAACTGAAAATGCATATATGATTTCTTTTTTGTTTTTGTATTAAAAGCACATGCCCCCCCCCCCCCCCCCCGCCCGCCCTCCTTCTCGAAATCAAATTAACCCAAACACAAAATCCAAAAATGTGCACAATCTGCAACTATACTCAGATTTATTTATCATTAGAGTGATAGAGCTTTTCGGATTTTCTCGTCCACTGTTGACAGACTTCAACAATTACGTTTGACCTCAAAGTATCGCATCTGATCTTCAACTATCGCATCTGACCTCCAACTATCACATCTGATTTTGTAATTTTGAGCTGAGTACCAGTCCGTGCTTAAAATCTCTCGAGAGTGCTTTCTATGCATGACACAGGTTCTCAAGTATTTTGGATTAAAGAAATAAACCAAAAATGTTGGATCTGAAGGCTACAATAAATTTGCGATTGCCACAAACTTAAGTAGCTTCACTAGCTTTTCCTAGAAAAATTGCCAAAAGGACTTAAGAAATATGGAACACAATAAATTAGGCGCAAAAGTATAAAATTAAGGAAGTTGAATTTTTCGATAGATGGTATCTGTTTCATTGTTCTAATAAAAATGTAAAGTTGCAATAAAAATTCAACTGACTTCGTCAAGTGCTTTTTCGAGAATAGTACTAGAGAAACTCAAAAACTGCAAATCTTATGTGATAAAACATATTAATATGGTATACACAGCATTCCTCTGTATGTGCTCAGTTGTAAGTCATTTCATCTATCATCTTCAAAACAAGCTATTGGCCTCGCTTTGCATCTCTGATCCCCGTTCCAACATATTCAAGATCAGTGGTTTTCTACTATTACCCAGGTATCCTTCATCACAAAAAGCATTTTCAGTTAACAATTGAGACGTCGAGCGTACTTAATATGGATTTAATGTCTGATTGGTGTTTAAAGAGACTTCAGTACATTACAGATTATTTAGTACGTCAGCAATGAGAGGGAACTGCCTTGCCCAAAGGCTCACCACGGCAGCCAACAAGGGCTGGTCTACGTAATACTAGAAACCGCAACCCACTTATTGTGATTTCGGCACACCAACAACTCGGCCACCGCGGCTTCCTACCAGATGGATTGAAGAACTTGTTGCAAACACGAAGTGAAATGAATAACATTTAAATTAGCAAAAAGTAAATAAATAAATAAATAAAACACCTACAAAGATATACCGATTGACAAAATTCAATCTTATCGATACAAGTCCACATATTTTCTCTGTAGCTGCCAGGGAGAAGAATCTTTACAGCATGACATAAATATGACCAAAACAATAATAAAATGAAAATGGGGTTCATTAATGAGAGAGAAGGTATTGTTATGGATTAATAAGCATTCATTTTAAAAATATTTTTGCAGGTTGTATTTCTTCCGGCCCCGGACACGGAAGCAATTTTTTATTTCAGGGGAGTGGTACTATGATTTAAGGGAGACAAATAAAGAAATAACACGGAAAATGACAGGTGCGATATTTTAGGAACATAAATGAACTATACATAACCTTGCCTGTGACACTTTACATTTACAGTATCAATTGTGATTCATTGAATGCATTAGGTAGAGTGACACGAACCAAGAAAATGCTCGTATTGATTTTATGGGTACAGATTGTCGGGAAAAATGTTGCTATGTCAACAAGAACACAAGAAGATTTTTAGATACACTCTCAAACGGGTTTACACAATATGTTCGATTCTGAAACTTAAATGGAGAAGCGAAATATTACAATAACCCATTACGACCGCTAGTAAAATGTTGATAAGCGAATACATGTTAAAGTAATGTACACAAAGGACAGAATTTGTCACTTATGCCGTGCTAATCCCCACCCACCTCAGTCACCAAGAATGCTTGGAAGACAGATACATGTATGTGATGCAAAAATACTCATTCCTTTTCTTCCTAAAATATTATACAGTAATTTATGGCCAAACTAATGAAAAACTATCAAATGGTCACTTGTGATTTGTGTGCGAATGAAATAAAATTGTATTTCCTTTTGACAGAGGTACTAAACACTACAATTGATTAATTAGAAATTGTTTGTAACCACACAGGACTGCTAGTGTGAAGGTACACAACAATTGATCTCCTTCAGGAATTCTCTGTCTAGCTGATCGGACTCCCTCTGGTTCGCAAATGGATTTTTTCAGTTAATTAAAACAGAAAATAATGATCTTTGTGAGTAAACAGCATGACTTCTTTATTTTTTTCTATTTAGCTAATATTAGTTTTACCTTGAAAAGAACAAGAGCTGAACTTACTTGCTGCCTAGAACATGGTAATGTGCTTGCTCAGTCCAAGCGTTAACACGTAGTATTACTCTGAGTAAATATTCCAAAAACATAACGCTCCTCTCCTATAACAACAACAACGAATGAGCTTGTACACGTAATCATTTTAAATAAAATGTCAAACGTATCATTCTGCCACATACCATTGCATTTCTACATTACGCGGTTGCTCAGCTTATAGACTGTAGGAATCGTAATCCCAGGGTTTGCGGGTTTAACACCCGTCCAGGGCAGCCGCGTGGGATACTTCGTTGTAGTCCTTAGGAAACCATTTACCACCCATTACCTATGTAGGACATAGTCTATCATGTGCTAAATGTGCACTTAAAACAACCACAATAAAAATTTTCCCGTTCGAAAGTACATGCATACAATTATTGACAGAATATTCAGAAATACTATACATAAGGGACGCACAATGCTGTCGTTGGTTCATGACCGCGAGCTCAGTATTTCTCAATATTCTGTTAATAACTTTGAATACAGACCTTTCCAATGTGTCAGCAACATATCACAATTGATAGGGTATGAAAATACCAATAAAATATATACTGTGTGTCATGTGTTAACGGTAAAATAGAGTGTAAGTATCGACTCATTGGATGCATCTCATACAGAAATGAATATGGTTGTGTAAAAGATATTCCGCAATACAATTATTCAAAAAGACTTTCGAGCGTGAAAGCGCAATACAATTTAGAAGAGAGAAAATCTGGTAACAAGAAACTCTGAGATGGAACAAGATTGCATTATTTCATTTTAGACTAAACTTAAGTGTATATAAAAATAATTCCTGACCCATGAGGTTCGAAGCGATATACATTTATGGTGGGGTTTTTTTTCTTCTTCTTCTTTTAAAGCTATAAAAGCATACAATCCAGAATTTGTCTTGGCCACCATGATCATTTACTATATTTTGAAAACCATAAATTATTGGAAATATTGAGTCAAACAAATATAAAAATGCAAAATTAGTATTTATTTTCTAGGCCGCTCATCACGGAAAAGAATCACACACACACACACACACACACACACACACACACACACACACACACACACACACACACAAGACAATCAGAATTAGATTTTTAAACAAAAAAGCTTTTAAGGACTGCATACGATCGACCTGACTGAACAGGATTACAACTGAATTCACGTAAACTGAAAGAATTAAAATAAATGACAGACCAGCAATCCTTTAGGTATATTTACAATGATCCAGAAAATCCACATGCTAACACAATTATTAATCATTGTGTGAACAAAATAAAACATGACAAAAATAAAGTTTACTACAGAGCTAACAATCTATCTACACATTACACATTAAAGTGAGAAAAATACATCCATATTAAAGGGTTTGTGTAAATAACATTGATTCTCAGATATGGTCGATTTAGAAAAGCATACAAGAAGAATAATAACACATGTTGATTGTGATTGATATTTTCTCGAACTAGCAAAAATAAAGTCGAAAAGAGGTGATGGGATTAATGATGCATTAAAAAAATATCTTCAAATATAGAAAACCAACAACAATACAGTTTGATGACAGAAAATAATTTAACGACCGTAAATGTTTATGAGGTTATAGATAGGTGAAACTAATGAGAGAAACTACGCAAGACCAGTTAAAATTACAGAAAGAGAAATGGACTCCCATGTCGAAATATTGATTTAATTTGACGGAGAAAAATGTCATTTTTGCAGGATTATTGATTTATCATAATTAATATTATCTCAGATAAAAAAAAACATACAACTTAAAAGACTTTTGTAAATGATGCAAACATGTTTAACTCATTGAACACAAAGGATCATGTAATCAGGTAAATTATTCAAATGACGTTATGATTGAAAAGACTCTGTTGTAAAATTTAGAAACAACAATCATAAGTTAAAAGTTACTTCTCTTGTAAATTTCAAAAGTAGCAAAAATTCAATTTTAAAGGTTGCGAAGTAAGAAACGAACATTCACGTGGAGTAAAAACAGTGAAACATATCTCACTAGGTTTTGCATCTATATTAAGTAAGTACACAAAAATTACAAACCTACTGTTTGCAGAGGAAAATATTGCATTGAAAAGTTTATGAGTGTTACAAAACAAAAAATGCAGAGTTACTTTATAAAGAAAGTAGGTCAATGAACGCTGTTGAAATAATTTCTACACAAGAAGATAAAAAGACTTTAATTCTCCCAACCTGTGTCATATTTGTGAAAAGGAAATTGCAGATACAAAAGACAAATTAAGAATCATGATCATTTAACGGGTAATTATAGAGATTTTGCACATAATGGATCTAATTTAAATTATTGGCATCTTAAATACATTGCACTTTTTATCCATAATTAATCATGTTATAATTCTCATCAAATTGTGATACAGTAAAACATCTTAACAAAATATATCCATACTTTTTAAAGAAGTACTTTTACCTATGCGATTATTTTGATGACCTTAGTTGGTCCATATTAACAAAATTATCACCAATAGAAAGACTTTATTCAAGTCTTAGAGGTGAAGGATTTGGTTTGGTTTGATATTTTAAGGCACAGCAACACAAGTACGTTATTTAGTGCCATTGGAATTGGAGTAAAGTGTCTTGCCAGAGGACATACCACGTTAGCCGATCCAGAGTGAATCTATGGTAGTATTCTAACCCGCACCATTTCGGTCGCGAGTCCGGCAAGCTAACCACTGAGTCACCGCGGCTCCTGCCAATATGTAATAGATCTCACGGAACATTTTAAATTGAAAACCCTCTTGGTGATCTTCACGACTATTACGTGCTAAAAGATATTTAAATGATGTGTGATCATATTGAAGAATTCAGAAATGTTTGCAAGCAAAATCATAAATAGATCCAGCTTATTAACATAGTGCACTTCAATGCTAGTTTAAACAGGAGTAAAATTAGAGTTATTAACTGATTATGATATTTATAATAATTGAATCTGGTATACAAGGAGGAATTAGTATGATGCCAAATTAATAGGCTAAATCCAATCATGAGTACTATGTCAGTGATGGAGGTAAGGTTTTAAATGATAGAGAATACGATAGATCAATATCAAGTAACGTGTAGGGATGGTCCATGTGCCAATTTATGCCTGCAAACAGCTTTAGATGGGCAAGCAAACAACGAATCAAAGTGATAAAATACAAATTAATGAAGTAAGAAGATGATTATGAAGCAGGTGACATTTTAGAAGTAAATCTAGAAGTAAAAACGCATCCACACGATTATTTCATAGCTTACCCATTAGCATCAGAGCACCAGAAAATAACCACCAAAAAAAAAAAAAAAAAACAGAAAAGAAACAACAACAACAACAACAACAACAAAAATAATAACAAAATAAAAGTGCGGAAAATGTATCACCACTACAAAAACTGTTGATAGATGAGAAGGAACCAAACCAACAGTCCAATAGTACCTAACGTTTTATGTACACTAAAAAATTCACAAAAAAACAAGAACGTAATTCATTATCGAGATTTAAAACGATACGTTCTGTTATGATTAAAGATGAAGAACATATATATATATATATATATATATATATATATATATATATATATATATATATATATATATATATATATATATATATATATACACACACATATGAAAGAGTTATTTGCGTTATCCTTTGGAGGATAATAATAATTTAATTTTCAATAATTATGAAGAATTAAACAAAAGTCAAATTAAGGAAAAGTATTTATGAAGGATTTACAGTGCTATATGCAAGAGTTTTAAGAAATGTGTCATCAAGTAAAAATAAAACGTGATTTGTACAAATATTGTTTGCGCAATGAAAGTATAAAGTACCAGGTGATGAATTTATTGGGATCATATCAACACGAATGATATACCATTACTCTAAATAAGGCTGCTTTGTCTATGTATGACATTAGATATTTAATGTATATGGTCAAAACTGTACAACATGGTTACTCTACGAACCTGTAATAATACTGTACTACATGGTTACTCTACGAGCCTGTAATAATACTGTACTACATGGTTACTCTACGAGCCTGTAATCAAATTTTACGACCTCATTGAAAGTTTATTTCATTTTTTGTTTTCTTCAGCTTGTCAACTATCTCATCTCACATATCTACAACTATCACAATATTGTGATCGATCATTTTCTCCATCAACCTTTATCTTTAGAGGAAAAGACCATTATAAACCTAGCGTCCTCAAGCAGGTCCTTAACGAGAGGATTGTATTTACCCACACAGATATACCGTAATATCCGCCCCATAATGCTAACTTGGATAGATTGGTTGCCTTTTTCTTTGCATCCTCTAAGTTAGCGCAATATTCTATCAAAAGCATATTATATGTGGCCTAGTAAACAGTGAGGAGAAGTTCTAACCATTTGTCCTATTTATCACCAAGATGTATCACAATTACATTCTCATCTTTAATAACCATTCCTGTTGTAAGTCTTGGTGTACAAAAATATTGGACAAATAGGGACAATATAGTCAAAGAAGGATTTATATTCGGTTGCTATCAAATCTGGTACGAACTTTGTTTCTCCGCAATTTGTAACACTACATACAATCATGTTGTGAGGTTCTTTTAAATATATCAATAGTTCAATACTAAATAAAAGTTCTGTATTAGTATAAAAAAGAGTATTAGTTTCTCCCGATGTTGGAAAGAAGGTTTCATAAATCATCCTTGGTAAACATTCACGTTATGCAGACATTCCTACCATATTAACTGGTTGTGGTTTAATTTATGATGGTATTAACGTTTAAGGTTTTATACACGTAACTAAATCATAAATCGAAAATATCTTTGCCTAAGGAGAATGGATAGTTTATGTCGTCTAAATTTCGTTGATTTCTTCTAACCTGAAATGAGTATCATTGTCTGTCAGAATTCTAGCTATTTATTCTCCAATTAATGTGCATAAAATAGGCAACTTAGATTTATGATTTATATAGATTTGCTTTTCAACATATCTTTATATATACTGATACTCATTTATCTTAAAATTCTATTCCAAGTTCAACTTCACATGGATCTTTCTTCCTTGGTGAAGTTACTTCTCCAACCTTTTATTCAGACTTATTTTCATCTATATTTTACTTTAGTCACCTTCCGTTTAATTTTCAAGAGCATACAAATCAGAACAAGCATGATATTAAAGCGAGTTCAAAACTAATCAACATCGAATTTTAACTAATCTGATTTAATTTTTACTTTTGGTTTTGTAGTTATGTTGAAAAATAACTGTAGAAAAAAAATATTTAAATACAATAGTAAGAAATAAAAATTATAAACTTAGACACGTTCAAAATGTAAAGTTAAACAGAACGTTAGTGAATTTTACAAAGCTAGCTATTGCTGCAAGCCCTGTCAACCTCAGTACAATGGAAAATGGAGAGAGAACAATAAAAAGTACAACCAAACGCGGAGGGATGAAAGTAATGAATACCACAAAAAGCGGAGAGACAAGAAAAGAGAACACAATAATTAATACTTTAGACATATATACTGCAACGACGAAAACAAAAGGATATCAGATTTAGCAATATATAGAATTACAAAAAAAACTTTGAGAAACAAAATAAAATCTGATACAACTTAATATATGTTAGGTGTACGATCTATTAATTTTTACCGTAGGTGTTTGAATTTAAATAAACCTGAGTGATGATGATTGAGATAAGATCCTTTTATTCCTTTTGTGCTTCATTTGACTTATCTGATCCAGAAGAGTAAAGAAAATGTTACCAAGCACAAGATACATGAAGGCATGTAGTAAAAGATCTGAAGGTGCTAAAATGCCGCCAAAATGAGAGATACGAGAACAGAATAAAAAGGTCGAAGCTTTAAAGCTGTAAACTTTTTATGAGATTTTGTGTAACATTCTTTAGTCTGTTTTGTCACTTCTTTTGCTTTACTCAACGACTTTACTATGTAATAAAATAGTCATTTCAGTAATAAGTACAGGTGTTACAATAATGGTACATAGTAAAAAGAAGCATATCCATTTCTTTCTTATTCTTCCATGTCTGTGTTAGCTTCGTTACTTTTTAATTGTTTGTAACTAGGTATTTCACACAAGGGTTACACAATCTTCTTGTTATATGATGCAGTCCCTCTTCAGTACAGTCAGATAATTTTTTTTCCATGCAGCCTTTCTAATACATTATTAGTTACAATTGTTTTTCCGCTGAAATAGCTGCAATTATGACATAGAAGAATTTTAAAATTGTTGCAAAGTTTGTTAAATTGTGTAGGTCTGTGTTGTTGTTGACTGGATTAAAAGTTTGTTAATCGGGTAAATGTATATTGTATTCAGATAACAGTTTTTGTATCTCAGATAAACTCGAAACCTGTATACTGATTTTTCTAACTCTGGTACACTAGTATCTGTCAAATGCCAATAAGATACTCCTCATCCAGCTGTTGCTATCCACACTTCCCAGTCTAAATTATCCTGCCGGAGTTTTATATTATACTGTGGTCTGAGTCTGTGAACAGAGTCATCACTCTCAGATCTTGAAATGTAGTTATCAAATTTGTTTAATGGTATATATGTGAAATAATCTTTCTTAGTGTAGTAGATTTTTATTTCTTTATAAATTTGTGTAATGTCTTGGTTAACTGGAACGTTAAAATGATTACAGGACATGAATAAGGAGCACTGCTGGTTAATTTCTCAAATATGAAGTCCATTTTTTAACTGTCAACAATTTTTCCATTTGAATTTTTTTTAAAACAAAATATTTTAATCGTGGTATGAAGTTGACCTTGGTCGGTTGTATGTAGTGACTAAAAAGTCTTTTATCTAATGCTAATTATCTTTCATGAGTGTTTTTTTCAAGTGTGTTTTCGTGTAATTATTGACGGTGAAAATTGCGGCTGGTGATGGCTTAGAAAATAAATACTAATTTTGCAGTTTTATTTTGTTTGACGTAGTTTTCAATAAATGATGGTTTTCAAATTTAGCAAATGGCTATGACGGCCTAGAAAAAATATAACTGTATACTTTAAAACTTAAAAAAAGCTCATGAGTCGGGTATTATATCGTGCGTAAATGTATGATAAATTTATGATGGTTTTTTGAAAAGTATTTTACTGTGAACTACAAAATACAATATCCCTACTATTCATACTAGGTACTTAAAGCTTTCTGAATATTCGTTTCTAAACAATTCTTAAAGATTACAATTGGATGTTTGAATTATTTGATAATAGAGCAAGTGTCCTGTTTTAATATGACTCTAAAAATAATTTCCTCCTCAAGTTTCAGTTAATATTTCCCTTCCCTGACTATGTTTACATGCTTCCTTTCGACCTAGAGTGTCTGGTGGAGAGATTTAATTTAACAGTTAAAAGAAAATGTCTTAGAGGTGGAATGAACTCTTTATTTTGCTTCTATTTTTAAACTTCAATTTGTTCTTATTACGCGCGTAACTTGCTTCTGAAGCTTTCTTGATTAAATGAAATTGGAATTACCCGTGACGGCGTGGCGTCAATTACGCTGTGGATCGACTGAAGATTGATATTTTTGTATGCGTTTTATGGGAGTAGTAGTCGGTACTCTCAGAGTAATTTGCAATCGTAGGAAAATAAATCATTTTGCCTTTCGTTTACATAAACTTATTTGAACATTTATCATGAATATATAGGACGAGCTATCACTAAAGATTATGCAGAATATTTTTCTTGTCTTCTAGCTAGAACAATAAAAACAAAATACATCAATCATTTAATGACAAATACTTACGTACGTACATATCTGCAAACGTACGTTCTTTTCACCCTCCCACCATCCATTTATCCGTCAATCAATCAGTCGAACTACTCGCCCCCTTGCCTATCCTTCTTCTATCAAAATGTTAGATTGCAATAGGCAAAAAATGTCATCGGTCTCGAAACACTGATTACATGAACAATAGACTATGAAATGGGAACAACATAAACCGAATGACTTTCAGTACCCTTCCTTTTTTATTGGTTTTTAAGCTTCAGGTTAACTGAGACTTCTGCACAGAAGTCATATTTATTACACATCCTTTCGCGACAAAGTCTTTTTTTATAGATGCGGGGAGGTCAAGGCAACTGGACGCGCATGTATCATTCGTCAAAGAATGGCATTACCTTGTGACATTTAGGACCCGACGTCAGAGGGTTTCTTCCTTTTCTTCTCAAAGAAAACAATGTAACATTTGAAGTTATGCCGAGTTGATTAAGATTATATTTAAAACTGAACTATTCATATAGAAGTTGACACAATTCCTAAAAGAATAGTAACACTTTCCATTGACAGCTGACCTCCTCATTCGTCGTTTTCTTCTTTATCCGGGTAATATAAAAGTGTTTTGCCTATATCAGATTTACATCTTAGCTTATCATGCAATAATAACACTATGTAACACAATTTTTGTTCCTGGGTAGTAAGTGTTATTTCCTAATTGCTTATGCCTCAAAAGAATACAAAATGTCTATTATTCCCCACAAACTTTGCTTTTGTCACCAGGACAGTGATATTTTGAAATTTACCTATTTCCAATGAGAAAACGGGCGAATTTGTGTCTTTTCGTTCTCATAAAGTCAGAAAAAAACAACATATGAATCCAAATTAACATGTATTTATACTAAAGTAATACCAAAATGACTACAAAAGATTTAGAAGTGAGTAGTTTTTCGAGATGTACGATTATACTGTAAATCACTTTCACGAATCAGCCCCCAAATGTAGTCTCCCATCATGTTTTCGTTATACTGTCCTTGGTAGCGGCGTTCAAAGTCCAGTATATCCTGGTGGAAGCGCTCGCCTTGCTCCTCCGAGTAAGCTCCCATGTTCTCCTTGAATTTATCAAGATGAGCATCAAGGATATGGACTTTGAGGGACGTCATACAACCCATTGTGCCGTATTTCTTCACCAGAGTCTCAACCAGCTCCACATAGTTTTCGGCCTTGTGATCGCCCAGGAAGCCCCGAACCACTGCGACAAAACTGTTCCAAGCCGCTTTCTCCTTACTAGTGAGCTTCTTGAGGAATTCATTGCACTCCAGAATCTTTTTTATCTGTGGTCCGACGAAGACACCGGCTTTGACCTTTGCATCAGACAGCTTAGGGAAGAAGTCTTGAAGGTACTTGAAGGCTGCCGACTCCTTATCTAGAGTTCTGACAAATTGTTTCATAAGGCTCAATTTGATGTGCAGTGGTGGCATCAGCACCTTCCGGGGGTCCACCAGTGACTCCCACTTGACGTTGTTCCTCCCCACAGAGAACTCGGTCCGCTGTGGCCAGTCCCGCCTGTGGTAGTGCGCCTTGGTGTCCCTGCTGTTCCAAAGGCAAAGAAAGCAGGGAAACTTGCTAAAACCGCCTTGGAGACCCATCAGGAATGCCACCATTTTGAAGTCTCCTATGACCTCCCAGCCCTACTCATCATACTTCAAGGCGTTAAACAAGGTCTTGATGCTGTTGTAATCCTCTTTGAGGTGCACCGAGTGAGCCAAGGGAAGAGACGGATACTTGTTACCATTATGGAGCAGCACGGCTTTGAGGCTCCTGGATGAGCTGTCAATGAAGAGGCGTCACTCATTCTGGTTACAGGCTATTCCGATTGTGGCAGAAGCAGAGCCCATCTTGACGGATGAAGAAGCTGGAAAAAGGTTGGTGACGCTTCCTCTGATCTGCGACTTGCACACTTTCATCCAACAAGTTCCACTGCTTGAGCATAGACGTCAAAAGCTCGGCATTGGACTTGGTGAGACCAAGATCTCTAATCAAGTCGTTGAGGTCTTTTTGGTTGGAGTAGTATGGGTTTCTCTCCTCAGCTCCACCTCTGAAATTGTCATCTGGATATACAACGCCTTCCTCGCCTTCTGACTTGCTGCTCTCTTCTAAAGACGGCTGCTCTCTCTCCGGAGGAGTGGGTACGGGGAGCTCATGGCAGTGTGGCACCGGGGCGATGGATGAAGGCAGGTCCGGTTACGTGATAGCAGGTGCATTCTTGCCAGTCCGACGTTTGGAACGGTCCACCATGCAGAAGTAGCAGTTGCTTGAGTGATCAGTGGGTTCCCGCCAAATTCTTGGAATAGCGAACTTCATGGCTCTCTTTTCCCCTCTGTACCATCCTACAAATATGCATTTATTTCACCCATGACTAATGTGTAAGAGATTCTCGCAACATTTTTCATATATGATATATTTTTTCAATAATATTGAAAGTGTAAAACATTTTAAAATTAAAAACTTTTACGATTTTAAAAATATTAAAAAATTTTATAACATAAAATTCCGAGCAACAATTGTCCATCTTACCTTCCAGAGTTTTTTTGCAGTGCTCGCAGGTGAAATGAGGTGCCCAGGGTTTGTCTTGATCCCCGACAGGCATGCCGAAATATGCCTTGTAGGCCTCACACATCTTAGCAGATGCTTCCACGGAGTACTTTTTCGCTCTTGTCTTGATAAATTGGCCGCAGACATAGCAAAATGAGTCTGCCGGATGCTTGCAGCCTCTTGATGCCATCTCAGAAAAATGCAGATATGTATCCACTTAGGCAGCTGGAACTAAACTGAACTGGTGGGCTTAAGGCCCCTGTATTTATACTACTATTTATATTACTGGAAAGTTCTAGAAGTTACTCCAAGTTTACTCAGCATTGAATCTATCTGGAATGTTCTGGAAAATAGGTAAATTTCAAAATATCACTGTCCTGGTCACAAAAGCAAAGTTTGTGGGGAATAATAGCCATTTTCTATACTTTTGAGGCAAAAGCAATTAGGAAATAACACTTACTACCCAGGAAAAAAAATTTTTTTTTTGTTACATGGTGTAATCAATTTGTTGTTTCCTCAGAATCATCCAAGTCACCGGTTTCTATTTCTAAAGACAGCTAAACTTCTGAAAAGCTTTATCTCGTAGAATCTATTTATGCCTTTATGAATCGCCAAGTAAAACGTAGCCATGCCGCCTTCAGACTTTGTGTATCTCTGTGCGTGTGTGCATGTGTTTGTGTGTTTAAACTTGTTTGTGTACCTTCTAATTATACTTAATAACAGTCGATATTAATAATTGTCTTAAAAAAGAGTGAAAGTCATGATAGCTATTTACAGCATAGGTAGGTGGCACCTTTGAAGTCGCATGTTTTTAACTTGCATGCTTTATAACAAAGTAGAAGAAGCAAAGTTTTGCAAACTTATGTTTGTACATAGATAGATGTCCAAGCAATCCAAATTTATTAAAAAATTTATTGGTTGGTGGGAATTGTCTTCCACTACTCCGAGTTGAATACTTATCCCCAAGTGAGGGTCATTACATAGAAAAGTATGGGAAAGAGTACCATGTCACCAATTGTCCGTAAAATAATAGCTGCATTAGTACTAAAACTTCATCGTTTGCACAGGTTGAATATTATAGACTCTACACAAAGAACAATTTATGTTGGTGAGTGAATGTTTATCAGTATTACACAATTTTTGCGATCACATTATAGCAAGGCGTAAATCGCTAATGATTTCCCCCAAACTCGTATATGTTTCGTTGACTTTATAATTTTCTTTCAATGGACTGTTATCTTGAATATAAAAATTGTATAAGCATTTTTCTTGTTCATTATATAATAAGAAAAAGAATTTTTGCAACCGCGCCATTTTACGGCCGATTTAACTAGTGCTGATTAGTCACGATCCTCAAATATCATATTCTTTCGCTAGGCTGTTTTGACCCCAGGGTCATCTAAACCTAAGTATATCGTTTTTGCTCATTAATACATGTGTGCGTTGGCTGGATCCCACCTTGTATATATTATCACAGGTTGAAATCCAATATAAAACGAAGTATAAACAACCAAAATAATTCAGGTGGTTCAGATACGCTTAACTGTGACATTATCGGTATATTGTGACGTCTGCCGCACGCTAACCTTGTAACGTTGGCAGCCCTGTGCTCCTTCTCTGCAAATAAAGCGGTCCTGACCTTTTCCTCCTACGTATTAGGTAAAATCTTCACGTTCTGCATCAAAAACATTGCAGAGAAAAGATCGCAGAAAATGCAGTATTAATTGTGATGCAGTTAACAAAGCGTGCGGCGGTTTCTCCAGGTGGCATTTACCATCACATTTACATCTTTGTGTCAGTGGCATTATCTTTCCAAAGTATGCTCATTAGTCTGTATACGGACAACTGGGCATACCCAGAAAGCCTGTTATGTACCTATGTATCAGTAGTCTGGTACCCTGCCTTCGTCACTACGTTACGAACGTAGTGAAGATGGGAGGGTACCAGACTACCAATGTATAATGAATTACACGTAATATGGCGGAAAGGCCTTACTACTCTTGTTCAGTCTGAGAGAATGAGATATGGATAGTCTAAGAGTTCAAAGTGCTACGACACACGTAGGTAACAATTGACATCGTATCTTTGACGTCATAAAGAAATAATTACATCATTTAGAGCTGCGCAGTAAACTTTGATTTTACAAAGTCTGACATCGTTAAAATTTCTAGAGCTCGTAGTTGTTACTTTTTTGTTAATTTTCATGACACATATTACAGAATACTTTACTAAAGCCTGTGTGTATTACTCCGCTTGACAAGAAAAATAAAAAGGTGTGTGGATTTGATATATGCATATTTGAATGCGTGAAATAGTCACTTTGGAATTCTGGAGTGTAAGGCTTACGTGAGATATGACTAAAGAACATACTTGCTGGGTGTACATGTGCATGGTTTGCGTGAGATATGAGTAAACAACATTCTTGCTGGGTAAAAATTATCAAGGCTTGCGTGAGGTAAGATTCAACAACATACGTGTCGGGTAAAAATTAGCAAGGCTTGCGTGAGGTAAGATTCAACAACATACGTGTTGGGTAAAAATTAGTATCTTTAGTTATTTAATCTATGATACAACCGTCGTTGGCTACCTATGTAACGTCATTGGAAAATTGCGCCCTCTCTCTCTCTCTCTCTCTCTCTCTCTCTCTCTCTCTCTCTCTCTCTCTCTCTCTCTCTCTCTCTCACAAGGACAGATGTTTACTTATGACAAATCCCTCAAGCCACATGCATGTGGTATATGAGAGCACCACAACTGCTTATTTAATTTGAATGTACCATTACAAAATACAGTGAATTAAAAGTAAAAATGGCATTCTTCACATGAATATAATCAATACAAGTGATCGTTCAAGTATCATAACAGGAATTAGAGTCCCACGAAGGGATTGACGCTCTAATGGCTGAAAATAATTCTAGGAATCCCAAATAAATCCGTTTCTTCTTTTTCACTGCTGAATTTTGAAACGATCTCAGATATATTGGATAAATTCGAACATACCATTCGGTAACAACACTATTTTCTTATGCTTGACTTAACATGTTCACAAGATACCTGTCTGATTGGCACCTTTTTCTTTTACGTCTAACAAGATATCATAATTTGCTATACTGAAACTAAATTTTTCACATGCAAGACATTAATTATTTGATAACATTTCTTTAAAATTTCACAATGATGACTCTCTGAATTGAAACAGGGCACAGTGTGACTTGAGATCTTGGAAGAATCAAGTATGCTGTGCAGTTTTGGATAACAACAACAGAATTAGTCAAGTCAATATGCAAATTTTATGTCTATTTAAAGATGCGTGAACTGCTGACTGATTGTAAAATGCCTTTACGTGATGATGAAGCAAGCCAAATAAAAATAGCATAGACATTAAACAATTTAATTTGATCTGCAACAATTTTAAAATTCCAGTACAGCATGACTAAAGATGCTTGAAGGGAAATATGAAATGGTGACCTCGAAGAAAGTACAGATGTCGAATGTTTGAAACACAGCTGTAAAGATTAAAATCACTCTGAGTAGTAATTGCACACTGCATATGGTGAACTACATTGCTTAATTGTTAGGATTAAATAGCTAGAGAACAATACATACATTATACTGAATCTTGTTCAGTTTGCTGGTTCTGAACCATACATATTTATACATTTACCTTGATCAAATAAATAACACAAAAGCTAGCATGACGGCATTGCAACAGCACGGCTGAAACATTCTACTTTGTTAGAGTCTTTGTTTGTTCATTTTTTTTTCTTCACGGAGAATTTGTTTCATACAATGTTAATGACCATTACAAGCAAATACAGATGGGTACAATTAACAGATTGAGTATCCTCATATACGAAGAAAATGGAAAAGTGGATTCTCGTGACATGCATGTAACATATGTTTTCCCATGTAAAGTAAATAACAAAATGATGACAGAAATTGTGATTGCATTCCCTTTAAACATTGAGACAAAATCAGAGTAAAAAGATTTCACGCTGCGTAAAACAATTAACAGTGACTTAGACATCAACAATAACCGTATCATGAATATACGTAATTCTGTTAAATCAACTGATGCGATTTCTAGTCGGTTTGTACAAAGACGTGTTGAGATCAAAATACGCAAAACTTTGGAGGATAATAATTTGAAAGATATAAAAAAAAAACAAAAAAAAAAACAACAGAGGAAACATGTTGACAACAAATTACACCTATTGAATAGAGTGGTAATGAAAGAGCTTACACATCTCAGAAACAGATTTTTAAAGACAGAATAAATTATTTTAGATGCACAGGATACGTCTAGACAATGATTCAACATTTTTTCTAATGCTATTCAAACATTGCAAACAGTAAGAATGAAGCAGGTGAGATACCTAACGTCCTCCAATATTTACAACCAATTGAACAGAGGATAAGCTGTGAGATAGATACTTTGGAAAGCAGTTTGGAGAAAACACAAAAAGTGAATTACTGAGGATGAACAATAAAAATCAGATACAAAGAAATATGTTGATTGAGAAGCAATTAATGATATCGCTATGTTACAAGGTAGTGTTGAAAAAATAAACAAAACATGAATGAAAAAGGATTTAACTTATTTAGTACAAGAGTTAACAACAGGGATATGCACATTCTTATCTGAAATATATAAAAAGACTCTTGCATTTGTGGTAGAATTGATGCAGTTAAAAACGAGATAAACGAAAAATAGAGACACAAAAAACTGAATGAAACACCAAAATGGGCATAAACAGTATTGTATTAGGTGTTAAAACGGATCAATTTAAAATGAAATTGATGACAAAAAAGAGTTTGAAGAGAAAGCTAAACTTATGCCGGGATGCATATTGAATCGAATTAAGTATGGGATGCAAAGATGAAATTTCAGTTGTCAAAGATAAACTAGCTACAGAGGTTTGTTATACTTTTTTAAAATCTTAAACTACGCATTAGTTAACATTTATTAATTTACCTATGCTCCATAACATTTTCCTGATTACAACTTACACATGATACGTGTTTCACAGCAATATGTCATTCAGATAAAAGCAATCAGACTTTTACAAATTAGAGATAACCAGCTGACATGCAGCAGGAGTCATTATTTGGGGAGCAATAGCTAACAGTCAATTGTTGGCAGGAAGTAAATATCTGTTAAAGTTATTTGATTCTAATCGAGCTGATGATGAAGGAATTAGACATCACAAAATCATAGAAGAATAACAAACAACAACTGCATAGTTCAATGAAAGCAGAGCAAATATACTGGGTAACTTAAATGAAAGAATGAGAGAACAAAGCATAGTGATTTAGGTTTAAAACAGAAGGATGATGCTTTTACTCCATATTCATCTACTCATCCCGATACCTCCACTCGCCCCGAAAATAAGCTTTAACTTGAAAACTAGTAATGAAGCTGTAAATTTCACAATGTATGGAAAGAAGTTTGGAATATCCTTTAGACTTTCAGATACAAACAGATCTTTATCTACTGTATCTCTGTAGTCTTCCGCAGGATTTCGGACTTAGCGTAAGACTTACTAAAGGTCTCTGAAGGGACAGAAGGCGGTAACCAAGTCTATACAATGGAAAACATTTTTATCGACAGTTCAATACTATTACTTCGGATTCAATAGAAATTACTTTTATGACTATATCACCAGGGAGAGAATTATCGACATAGGAGTTTATATAACTTTGAATCTCACACTTGATTCTCACAAAATGAGTTTAAAGGGTGTTTTGATGCTGTGCACAAAGAGTGAAGAAATTGATTCATAAGTGTTTTACAACTAATCTTCAGAAAAAGTTCTCAGTGACTATAGAAGGTATTTCAAATGTGCTTTCTCCAAGGCTTTCCAGTGAGGTAACGTTTTACGGAAGCCACAAAGTATTTAATTGACAAACATTCACACAGAAGTTAGCACTTTTTACACTGAAAATTATTGTATCTGGCTTGATTCACGAAGTACACGTAATAAGAGATTTCATGGCTGTAGTCTTAAATTAGCTAACTTGCAACAAGATAGTCACAGAGAAGAAAATGATGACGCTTACAAAATGTATATTGTGTGTTTGATGTTCATGTAAACATTCAAAACAATCGGTCCAAGATAAGATTATGTTTAGGCATCACAAAAAGCGTAGCTGTGCTACGTACACATCTAAAACTCAGCTTAACTACGGACAGTGTCGCGTGCCATGCACCGAACGTGCAATGTACACATTTGGTACACTTTCAGCAAAAAAAATGTATTAGAAATAACCAGAAAACATGATAATTTGTCGAGTAAATCATTGTGGAATGGTCATATTTGCACTAAAACTGAATACAAGAGCTTTTTTATCACTACATTGTTATTCTCTGTTAACATTGTCCAGATAGAAGACAGACAATATAAAGTGGTTACTCAAGGATGAAATGGTTGTCGTGATAGATGCAGAAGATAAATAATATAAGTACTTAGAGTTACTTTTTAATGTCTGCCAAGGAATCAATACTTTGTTTATGTTAGATGATTGCGGCAATCTTGACGATGTAAAAAGAAAGCAACTGACCTAATAAAAACTAGCTGTTTGGCTAGACATTTATAAAAATCAGTATGGGTGATTAAAAAGTACAACTCTGAAATGATTGATAATAAGTATTTTGGTTGCATTTGGCAACAAGGACAAAAAAGACAATGGAAACTGTATTTGCAGAGAACAATTTTATTACAGCTGAAATAGTATGAAAAAGTGCAAATACTTTGAAACAGAGGAAATAAAACAAATTTTTAATGAAAGCTGAGGATCCCTTAGGCTAAAAAGAACTTACGTCCCCGTGTTGCAATTTATTTACGTTGTCAACCAGAACACGATTGTCGTCATACACAATGCTACTGTTTCAATTTAATGTTATACAGCTAATGGTTGCATGATGTGATTAAATTCGTTTATTGGTCATTTTCCTTGCGATCAAAATAAGCAATCTTTTTGTACTTTTCTAGATTTGAATTCTTTTGGTCACACATTTGTTATTCCTTTACCAGCATTCTTATATTATTTGTCTGCTGCAAATGAATAAAGTTTTGACATTAACCCACGAAACTCTCTAATTGCAACGTCATTTAGCTCATCCCTAAAACGTCCAGGAACTTTCATATTCATTTATAGTAATCCAGTTACGTTATCCTTTGGATAGTCATTAATGCCATAAAACTTGATGTTATCCTTTAGGAGACTAAAAAGTCTCAGCATAGATACACAATGAATCAGTATCAGCCGTTAACGCTTTCATTTTATCAAAATAGTTGTTTTCAAATTGTTGTAGTAAAATTCTTACATTAATACTGTAAGTCTACAGTAAATTGGCTTTGTTGGTTTAATTTGCTTCTTTTTTGAAACTGACTAACAGTGAATCATGATCATTAAATTAGAAATCTTTCTGACACTTGAAACCTGTATCTGTAGATATTTTAACTGGTGTCCTTTACCTTATATTTTCTGTCCCTTAACGGAATACATCGATGTTCATCAATTTGAAGAAACCTGCCTCAAAATCAATTGTTGCTTTTTGTCTCAAATTTATATTATAACCACAGTTGTTGATCAAACAAGACAGATCTGTGTGTCTTTTTTCAGTTTTAAACCTGACATTATGTAAAGCTTTAAGTTTCTGTAGCCCATTACATATTTTTCTTTCTTTTTCAATGAATATACTAGTTTTAGTACAGTTGGTTTTGTACTTGTATCAATTTCCTCTGTAACTCAGATAACTCGTAAATTGATAGTCCTTAAATATTCATGTAAATGTAACGGAATCTTGAATATCATTTCAAAAATGCAACCAAATTTATTACCGTCTGGCATTTCGGCCAAATCTTCTGCTACGCATTTAATTTATTCATCAGTTTCCCATACAAGCTATTTACCAGAATGTATTGGCTCCAGGTCATGTCCATAGAGAATGTTAGTATCTAACTACATAATGGATGACCTTGACCTTTCGCACACATCACCATATATTTTTTATCTATCTTTGTCTAAATAGTATTTATGATTTGATTCGGCGTATCTGTGTGGTATAATCATAATTCTACCTCTTTTTCGACTCCCAAACATCAGGAACATGTGATAGTCAAGTTATACACCTGATATCATTACAATTGTATCATGAGCTAGTCCTGGTCAATCAGTTTGTATCTTAGTATCTTTGTCCAATGAGTATGAATGATTGACTTCGGCATATCTATGTGATATCATGCTAATTCCACCTCTAAGTCCACTCGCAATCAATCACTTACATCTCATAATCTGTGAACAGGTCTAACTCAATACCTGATATCTTTACACTTGCATAACTGGCTAATCCATGAGCACTGTAATGATGAGCACTTTTAATATGTATTTTTAATACAGACATTCGTAAATTAGTTTTAAAAAAGTGTCACATAACATCAATGTATTTTGTTACGTAATAGCCATACAAATATTTAAGTACTTTTAGGTTTATATGTTTCATGGCATATTTAACATATGATGGATGTCTCGGGTAACAGTGCACAGATGGGCGGTTCTGTAGTTTCCACACTTTTGGCAACACTTTTAGAGGCATACAAATGTTCAGTGATACCATCTGAGTCAGGCACACGTACAAGGGCGACCGGTCATTTTGCATAGAAAAACTAATGCGTATAAAACTCTGTTGACGATGCGACTACCTTGAGCGATTTGTGGACTATGCTCATTTTTCCAAACTATTCTTTATTTTGTTCTCTTCAGTCGAAAAAATAAATCCGTGTTTCATCATATTTCATCACCTATGAGAATTTTATTCAAACTTCTCTGGTCACTATATTCATATTTGGCGAGTAGTTGTTTGGCAATTTCAATCCGAGTCTTTGTTTGATCAGCCGTCAACAATGTTGGATCCATCTTGCCCAAAACTTTCTGAGCTTCAAAATATTTTTCAATATATAAAAGAAACAGCAGACGAAGTAATGTCGTGATAATATAAATATCTTCCACTGTGCATCGAGCATCTTCATTAATTGCATCGCTAATTTTGCGATTTTACTGATGGAATGTGTTTGGCTGTTTTAACTGTCCAGGATTGTACCTCCACTGCACGTTCAGAATACTCTGTGTGTTGCTAGGCACCTCTGGTACGATAACATATTAAATATTTGACAACTTCTCTTTTTCACAGGTGCAATGATACTTTCAAAGTCTCATTAAATAATATTGGGAACTATTCGTTGTTGGTAGTTTTAAATTTTACAACTGAGCCTTCTCCGGGCTTTAAATTTATTGAGTTATCTACATTGCAACACAGACTTTTCTGTATTGATACTTTTTCTGGCATAATAAAAACAAGTAATTTTTTTTACCATGGTATTTGTTTATTTATATGCTTATCTATGATGACATCAATTTCGAAAAACAAATTTTTTAAAATTTTTAAAATTTTTTTTTTACCGAGATAGTATCTTCTACTTTAGTAGTCATGGAGTCCTCCATATTGAAATATAAGAAGCATGTCAGCAAGTCTTTCTCTCTATATTCCAGTTACTCTTCTTCAGAAATCACAAAAACTGGAAATGAAAAAGCAGATACGCTACGGGGGTGGGGGGTGGGGGGGTCGGGGGTCTGTTCACTATAGACAAACTACACGTTACCATGAGAGCTCGCTAGTATCTGAAAAATCTATTAGCCCGCTGTGTGGCAAGGATATGAGTGTTACGGGCATGTGTATGGTGAACGTGAGTAGTTTTGTTCTTGTTTAAATTTGTTTCTATATTGATTCGTTTATTATCACGTAACTCATCGTTGTAATATATCTATCACTATACGTTATTTTCAATATGAAAACATTTATGTTAAAGGGACCAACTACATTCATGACAAATTAGGTATTTATTTCGATCTTGTTTTGTTGGTCAATGCACCAAATAGATTGCGATTGATGTTAGAAAATGGAAAGGGTTACAAAAAGGTTCACACATAGCTGATTTATTTTCCAAAAATATCACATGGCTGGGAAGTCCCTACATAAGTTGACATAAAGTTTCCTGTGCCTTTCCTTCAAATAGATTAAATTGCTAGTTTATAACCTCTTCTACGTCCGTGAATCAAAACACGTGACCAATGCTGACAGATTTAAAGTTGTTTTATATAAATTTTATCTTTATCATTGCATTTGAAAACCCTTTTCTGAATAAATCACCTTCATTATATGCCATATCTTTACGTCTTTGAATGTGACAAATATTTCACAAAAATGGAGTAACAAAAGCAGACTCGTTTTTACTGGACACATACCTAAACTTACATGAGGTTTTCGCTCACTTTCCAATACACTTTTGTTACCGTGGCAATGAGATGACTGTTCCGAATTGAAAGCAATAAAAGTCAGATCATTGTGGTATTATTTACCTATATCAATTTAACTCCTGTTGAACTCTTCAGAATTTTCCTAATATTAATACTTCAGTGTAGGCATTTTGCTAATCTTTCTAAAACTGGTTAATTAATAGAATTACCACATCATTCTTTCAAAAGTTTTATAATGGAAGGAGAATCATCAAAGATTATTATAAAAGGTTAGGAAGCTTCTAACAGGGATTGGAATTTAGAATGCGAATATCATTTGCAAAGTTTTTTTGACGAGTTACTCTTGTCACCAGATGAGACTAAAAATGAAGCAACACGTACATTGTGACAGTAACTGTGTTTTAGATATGAACTAAAACCAGATCTTCAATAATGTTGTCTCTTTCAAGAAGAGCTTTTAAATTTTTTCAATATTCTTCTTAATATCTGGAGTTTGTTTCCCACGTGAAAAACAGGATCCAGAAGAGAAGAACACATAAAGATTTATTCGTCGCATAAATGACAAAATGCTTATTTCTTCTAAAGGTTTATTTAAATCTGCAAGAAAGAAGAAGCCTTTTAAGTATCAGAAGGTAATAGATGTATAAATTTGCTCGTGCCACTGACGCAGATGTTCTAAATAAATCAATGCTCAGTTGGCAGTAGAGATTAATAAAATACATTAAAACATACTTTTGATAAGTGGATCTTGACAGAAGAAGTGTTTTACAAAATTAATCTATCGTCTAAACAACACTTACTTAAAACACACGAGTGATCATTACATTATAATTCTTGGAATTGATGTAATAGGAGTATTATATTATAGTGTTATCCCATCCAAAACACATTTCCGTTGAAGTGTTACAATGTTAATGCGGACAAGAAATGCAGATCGTTTACTGGAAGCTATTTTCCTTTTCCTTTCATACTCATTATAATCAGTTCTTTCTAATTTATTTCTATTATAAACTTGTATACTTGAAAATCGCTTACCACCGTACAATCATTTAATACCAACATTTCTCCGATTTTTTATATTTCTTAGTACATACATGTAGTATTATTTATTCTAAACGTGATTGATGACGAGATCGATTTATATAAAAAGGAAACTTGCATTAAAGTTGTTGCTATTGTCGATTGGTTTTGTAGCGGCACTTTCAGCACTTTGTTTTGGCTATATCACGCCGAAGAATTGGGAGCTAAGCGCCTTTCTCAAGAACACACAGAAGCAGCTGACGCGGGCTGGCTTAGGAGGGTATCGAACCTGCGACCCTTGAATTACGAGTCATACGCTTTTCCAACGAGCTATGGATGCCACTTGCAATAAAGAGTATTACTTAATATAGACTAAAAAAACATACTGTGAATTCATTATTTTTCGTAGGGTAACAATTTTTGTGGATTTCGGGAAAGAAACATTTCCTAAACGTAGAAAAAATTCCTCGAGACGTAAGCCATTATTAAGTAGGACACTTCTTTTCTTCACAATTTGTTTTCCAAAATATGTCATGACTTTTTAAAGCTGGTTAAATTAATACTGTTTGTTTGTAGCAGTTACACGAGGAGAAAAAGCAAAAGAATAAAACGTTTGAAGGGTTTTGTTATAACTTTATGCTGGATAACGCATCAAGGGGAAAGAACGGAATTCTTTTTAGGCCACCTACCCATGATGCAAAACACAAAGTACACAATGAATTGTACACAACGCCATATGTAAAAAGCACATATATGTCGTCAGGTAATTAAATTATTAATTCAAAAGTATGATATAAAATCCTGAAAAATTACAAATCAAGTCCATATTGTTTTTATTTGACATCAGACATGAGTTATTCCATTAAAATGTTGATATAGCAAAATTCATTTAGATATCGATCACCGAGTCATTTTTGAAACACCTAAACAATACAAGAGTTGTATAAAACAATTGGCAAACCTAATGCCATTTTCTCCTATTGCAATCAATGACATGTTCTAACGGTCATCATTTTGTCATTTCATCCTTTGCGTAATATTTCTTTTCCTTGAGACTCATGTGCCATTTCCTGGAATTTTCTTGTATGTAACATGTTATGCAAGTATGTTATTCATTCTGTATGTTATTCATCATCCACTAACGTACTTGGTGCGACGCCAGTAATAAGAATTATATTTTGTTACAATTGTCAGATCAAAATTGTATTTTCTATTTTTATTTCTCATGACAATGTAATTAAAACATTTTACACAATGATAAAAAATTTCCAAAAAGTATATAAGTGATTAATTTTTTTAGATAGAATTCCTTATGCGATTTGCACATTTCTATAACCACATTACCCTGTTCCGGCAAGCGATCAAAATTGATGTCTTTAAAATGGTTTTGACAAAAATAAAAACCAGTCTGAACCAAATTTTCTTTATCGCCAAACATTTCAAAGAAAGTCTTGTCAAGGCATTATTTTTACGATGATTGTTTTTTTTTTCTTCAGACATCACGACGCATTTTCTCGTGAAACCCCTGACGAAAGCTAGGAATTACCAAAAGTTCTCTAGACAATGACCATCCCTACCATGAACAAATTATAACTCGCACTGTTGACCTTTTATGTACCGAAATCGCTCCACAAGAAAAATTTTTTATATATATATATATATATATATATATATATATATATATATATATATATATATATATCTTAGTAACTAATGTCCATGTATGTGATTTTTTTTTAAAGTTCAATTTTCACCAGTGCATTATTTGGCTTCCAACGATTAAATGAAAAAAATCCTATTTTTTATCGGAATTTTGGAAAGGTATATAGTCTTATTAAAATTTGTCCCATTTGCACGAATATGTTGCTCATGAATAAAATTACCGGTATATTCGTGTTTGCTGCCCACAAAATATGGTTTTAATAGCAGATGTTTTATGTCGATCCATTATACGTGAGAAATACATACTACAAATAGATGCAGCGTCTTCTCGACATGACCACATGGACTGAATACTGAATTTTGTAACAATTGCTTTTTGTCCAATTTTGTTTTAGATTTCTTTTTATATTTTCCTTTATACACAAGATATTTCATTTTGTTCAAAAGCGCACCAATTCCACCTGTCTGTAATACAATAGAATTGAGGGACCATCGTATGGTAGATAAGAAGACATTTATTGTAAATTGAATACTTTTAAATAGCGTAGACAATGCTAATACCTGTATACTTGTAAGGAAACACTACAATTAAAGTGTTTGCTTAATTACATGAATAATGCGCTATTACAGCTGAAGTTGAAAATATAAGGTGCACTATTAAAGCAGAAGGTGAGGATATGCACGTTTTCTAAATGTGGTGGAGTTAAATATTTTTTCGCTATGGAAGAAACATCGCGAGAAGTTGTTTAATAGAGTTTTTGACCTAAAAAATTATTTTCCTCGAAGGAAATTAGTTTTCTAACATCTCTTTCACTGCAAAGCCACTTTCTTACACTTACTATATAAGTTCTGCTTGTTTATAGTCATTTATTTGACACACGTTTGGTATTTTAAAGAAAATGTCGTCATTTGAATTTTCCGTAAGGAAGTTAATGGGTACGTTTAAATTGTCTTTCAAATATTTAGTTCGAACAGTTTAAAATAAAGTTTTAGTTCAATTAGATTGGATTTTATTTACAATTTAGTGAGAAATACCTGTCAATATGCAGTTAGTGAACATACTCAAGTTATGTTGTCATATATGTTAGTACCTAAGTAAATATAGGTTTTCCCCTTTCCGTTGCCTCAGTTCTCCGCAATGAGAAAATGAGCAAATTAGATTCGTTTTTCTATCTGGCTTCCAGTTAGAAAGTCTATATTGTCTTGTATGGAACATTTTTGTACTTTCCACATCCAAAAATGAATACGCATGTATCGACTTTATTCATAAAAATTCTTAGTTTGAGACATATCAATAGATGTACTGAGATCAATCCGACTGACCCATAACTCAACATGATGGAATCAAATGTATTTGATTTCACCATGTCATTATTCCTAGTCCATAGAAAAGAAACAGATATAGATCATCTAAAAAGGACTCGTAAAATGGTCCGTTCATGCTCACTGAAGCCTATTGACAACTGGATTCTGTGATAAAATGCGCTACCTGCCATAGCTTCACATTCTTTGCTTTGTATAAGATGTGTCAATATGGCATGCTGCAATAAACGATTCAGTCTGAAGAGCAAACGCAACAACCACTCGATTCTTGTTTTGAAGCCTTGGTTTTAAACAAGGACTTGGCCTATCTTGAAATTACCCTGAGTGGTACAGGCTTGAAGAAAATTTGCTGAACAAGTTTTTATAATAAGAATAATTCGGAGAAATTTATTTCAGAAATTGTATTTGCATTTCGAGCGAATGGATCGAAATTTACCATTATTTTGTGGGACGGAAAGGAACTTGGCGCCTAATTAGCAAGTACAGAAGAAAGAAGGCAATCTGTTTTATATAATACAACGATCAGTTGTAGGTCAGATTAATTTGAATTCATTTTCAACATATATGCAAAAGTGCATATGAAAGAAGCTGGACGTTATTGTTTCCTACAGCACTAAACAAAAGCCTTCATTTTCTCCCTCAAGGGTTAAACAGTATTGTCATGAAAACCTCTGATGGATAACGTAGATCAAACTGTGTTTCATGTGAAATATTAATTGATATTGTAAAGATAGTTGCATGCTATAACATTTTGTTCAAAAATATGCATTGTACTTATACTAGCTGGTAATCTTTGACCACTTAGTTTAATATTATTTTCAGCCAATTCACATGGGAACACTGATAAAAATACCCCTAGTTTTAGGTCTAGACTGGTAAATTTGATAGAGTATAAGTCAACCAAAATAAAATGAAATCCTTACATCGGCTATTTGAATGCATGCTGAAAGGACCATTAGCACTCATATGTGTTGGCGTGGTCAACAATAATAGTATGTTGCTTTTGTCCTCTCACACATATACTGCAGATCTTTCATAGTCTAATCCCAATAAACCCAGAACGGAGACAATATCCCAATACTCTAGATTATTTGGCTATGCTGGCTTCAAATTACGTTCGTAACGTTTTTCACTATATACCAAACGAGAACCTTCTGCAACAAAAGGTCGATGAATCAATAGTGGCGATATACCTCCAGATGCAATTTTGCAGATCATACAACCTCGGTGAAACACTCATTCACACATTATATGTCAAATTAAGTTTCTAGGTCATAAAACATTGACACTGCCTAAGCAAAATGAACAGACTCAGCTCATTTCGGGCTAGTCAGCAAGTGACAGGTAATTTTATACTGTCAGTCTATATTTATATCTTCCTCGTGTTCAGTGCAAAATAGATATTCGGCTGAGATGTTGCAAAATTTGGAAGTAGTATCAATCAAACCTTTCGGTTTAAATTTCATATCAGAGATAGTCCAGACCAAATTAGGTCTGGACTACAACATACACATTAATTAAGTTCTTTGCATGTCGGATCCGTTAATTTACCAGAAATATTCTGAAAAAAAAAACAATGGTATGCTCCACTCGGTTACATACCTTATCAATGATCCCACTATTTATTCACAGTAAAAATGGTATTGTGCCAAAGTGTCATGAATTAAACAACACCTGCAGATTTACTGCAACCAGCAGTCTAAAAGCCGAGTTGGGTCCTGACCAAATATCTGGAACTATACCGTAAAGAGCTTATATATATATATATATATATATATATATATATATATATATATATATATATATATATATATATATGCAGGATTTAAACAAACCCCCAAAATATTAAACCACTCAAATCCGACTGTGCGATCTTGTCTCTCCCCTTGACCCTATTGGTATCACTTTGAAGGCTCGTCCCTTTGATTTTGGCTTTACTCCCTCCCCCCACTCTATGGAAAACGTCCTGCGGACACCCATGTGAACGGACCATTTTAGGAGCAGTTTTCAGTGCCCATGAACGGACCATTCTACGAGTAATTTTCAGATGATCTAACTTAAACTTTATTTTAAACTGTTTGAATTAAATATTTGAAAGAATATTTAAACGAACCTATTAACTTCCTTACGGAAAATTCACATGACATTTTCTTTAAATATTTTTTTACAAACATGGACATTAGATACCGTGATTTGCTTTTCTTGGCGAGCAATTCCGGTATAGAAAAGGTCAGCAGTGCGTGATGTAATTTATTCATTCTAGCGGTAGGCATTTTCGAGTGAACTTTCCAAGGTAATTGCTAGCATTGATCAGGGGTTTCACCAGAAAACATGTCTGAAGCTGTTGAAAAACAGACATCGTAAAATTGATGTCGTGACAAGAACTTCTTTGAAATGTCGGTGATAACAAAGAGAAGTTGATTTAGACTTGTGTTTACTTAGGTCAAAACCATTGTAAACGCACTACTTTTGATAGATTGCTGCAACATGGTAATTTGGTTACAGAAATGTGTAAATCATATAAAAAATTCTTTCTAAAAATGACAGAGTTAATCGCTCATATACTTTGGACATTTTTTGATCATTGTGTAAAATGTTTTAATTACATTGTCAACAGAAACAAAACCCACAGCAACCCCCTCCCCCCCCCCCAAAAAAAAAAGGAAAAAAATGGACAAAATATAATTAGAATCGGACAATTGTGACAAAACGTAATTGTTATTTTCTAAGTATAACTAAATATGGTTAGTGAATGATGAATAACACACAGAATGAATAAAATAATTGCATAACATAGTACATACAAGAAAATTCAACGAAACGGCACGTGAGTCACAAGGAAAAGAGTTTTACCTAAAGGAGGATATCAATAGGTGATGACCGTTAGAAGATGTCATTGATTGCAATAGGACAAATTTACATTAGGCTTGCTTTTGTTTTATAAAACTCTTGTATTGTTGAAGATACAATATAATAAACAAGACAATAGACTGTAAATTATACCTAAAACAATACAAATGTTCATGTATCTATCCATTTGATACCAATTTAAGACCAAATATCTAAATGAATTTTACTATATCAACATTTTAATAGAAAAACCCTTGTCTGAAGTCTAATAATAATAATAGTGATTTCCGACTTGTGAAGATTTGTATATCATACTATTGAATTAATAATTTAATTACCAAACGACATGTAATGCTTTTAATAAATGGCTCTCTATACAATTCGTTTTGTTATTTGTATTTTGTATCATGGGTCAGCGGCGTACACTATATGGCCTTTTTGTCGGTACGTAAATTCGTGAATTTGGGTAAGGGTGCTATTATTTTTATACAAGGATACGTGTCCGTAGGATCTTAAAATTCGCTATTCGTAGCAAACACGAAATCAACCAAATATTGGTACCCTACAAAAAATAGTGAATTCACAGTATGTTTTTTAAATCTATATTAAGTATGTCTCTTTATTGCAAGTGACCGCGATAGCTCAGTTTGAAGAGCGTCTGACACATTATTCAAGGGTCCCAGGTTCAATATTCTCCAAGCCAGCTCGCATCAGCAGATTCTTTGTATTCTTGGGAAAGGTACTTAGTTCCCATTTCCTCGGGATGATGTAACCAAAACAAAGCGCTGAAATTACCGTTAAAAACCCAGTCAACAGCAGAAACAACTTTTATGCAAAATCGATCTTGTTATAAAATCATAATCACGTATATCTATCTATCTATCTATCTATCTATCTATCTATCTATCTATATATATATATATATATATATATATATATATATATATATATATATATATCAATAAATCGGAGAAATATTGGTGTTAAATGATTTTTCGGTAGTAAATGATTCGCAAGAAACAAGTTCATAATACAGTGTTGGAAAGAACTTATTATATTGAGTATGAAAGGGAGAGATAAATAGTTTCCAATAATCGATTTGCATTTCTTGTCCGCATTAACATTGTAACACTTCAATGGAAATGTGTTTTGGATGAGATAACACTATAATATAATACTCCTATTACATCAATTCCAAGAATTATACTTTATTGATCCCTCGTACGTTTTAAGTAAGTGTTATTTAGACGATAGATTAGTCTTGCAAAACAAGATCCACTTATCGAAAGTATGTTGTAATGTTTTATTAATCTCTACTGTGAATTGAGCCTTGATTCATTTAGAACATCTGCGTTAGTGGCACGAGCAAATTTATCCATCTATTACCTTCTGATACTTAAAAGGCTTCTTATGTCTTGCAGATTTCAATAAACCTTTAGAAGAAATAAGCATTTCGTCATTTATGCGAAGAATACATATTTAATACTGGTTGTCTTCTAGATCCTGTTTCGATTGAGGGAAACAAACTCCAAATATTAAAAAGTATCCTGAACAAATTTAAAAGCTCTTCTTGAAGGAGGCAACATTATTGAAGATCTGGCTTTAGTTCATATCTAAAACACACTTACTGTCACAATGCACGTGTTGCTTAAAAGGTAACTTGGCAACCTTTACGGCAACGCATAGCATATCTATAGTAAACACATACCCCCCCCCCATCGTATCTGGTTTTTCATTTCCAGTCTTCATGATTTCTGCAGAACATTAATTGAAATAAAAAAGAACGGCATGCTGACATTCGAATTCTATTTTCATATAGTGGACCTAATGACTGCAAAGATGGATGGTATCGTCTCGCTGAAAGCAAAAACGATTTGGTTTTCAAAATTGATGTCATCAGATATAAACAAACATATAAAATAAAAAATACTATTGTTAAAACCAAAACAAATATTTTTTTAATACACCAGAAAATATGTCAGTACACAAAAGACTGGTGCAATATAGATAACTCAATCAATATAATGCCAGAAGAATGGTCAGTTGTAAAATACAAAACTATCAACAATTAAAAGTTCCGTATGTTATATATTGTGATTTTGAAAGTATCATTGTACCTGTGAGAAGCGAAATTGTCACACAGCTTAATATGTTATCGTACCACAGGTGCGAGGCAACACACATAGTATATCGGAACGCGTACCGCAGGTACAATCCTGGACAGTTAAATCAGCCAAACGCATTCCATTCCATGAGTAAAATCGCAAAATCAGCAATAAAAGAAAAGAAATAAAATAAATACATGAACAACATTTTAATTTGACAAACATGTTACATCTGTCAGGGAGAAATAACTGAAAATAAAGTCAGAAACTATAACCACTTAGCAGGTCCAGCATATAACGAACGGAGTTTGAACTACAAATATCTAAAATATATACCACTTTTGAGTCATATCTTGTCTGGTTATGACTGTCATCTGTTCATGAAGATAGTGATTAAAAATGATCCAGGTGAAGGGGTAAAAGTCACAGAGAACAACAACGAGAAATACATATCACAAGAATGTCATAGTTGAGAGATTCAAGGAAGAAGGAAACGAAATAACAATGATGAAGAAAAGTATGTTTATAAATAGCTTAGATTGATTAGAAAATATATTGAACAAAGGACTAAAAATTCAAGTCATGAAAAGTTTACATTAGTACTGAAATAATTTGCAAATATGACGTCCGAGTCGCGTAGCGCAGCGAAGCTGCCGGCTAAATATTTGAGAGAAGACATTGACAAGTATAAATACAATACAACCTTTGAAAGGTCTACCGAAAAGTTATACCACCAAAAGTAAAATTTTACTCATTAATTAACGACTCAACATATCAAAATATAAAATCACGATTACTAATAGGTTAAAGATCTTCAAGACTATTACGTAACAAAAATACATTGCTACCTTTTTAGGAATTTAGGAAAGTCTGTATTATAAATTACAAATAAGAAATGCTCATTATTAAGTGGTAGTGAATTAGCAAATTATGCAAGTGTAAAGATATAAGGTTATTGAGTTAGACCTGTTCACAGACTATGAGATGTTTCTGATGATTGGGAGCGGTTTAAGAGGTGGAATTAGTGCGATACCGCATTGATATACCGAAAGAAAACATGGATATTCATTGGACAAAGATGCTAGTATAAAAAATGATGGATCAGGACTAGCTCCTGATACAAGTTTAAAGATAGCAGGTGTGTAACTTGACTATGACCCGTTTTTGATGTTTGGGAGTCGAATAAGAGGTGGAATTATCACGATAACACAGATATACGCCGTACCAAATCATGAATACTACTTGCGCACAGATGGTCAGAGCGAAAGAACAATATAATATCCTGTTAAAGGATGGAAAATTTGAGCAAAAGGAGAATAGTTAAAATATGTGCATTAGATAACTCATAACTTGTCTTCATATCCTTATTGTGCTATCATGCACATTTATTCTATTCCCGTTGGTCTCATTTTTGTTTTTGTTGTTCTATCATTATTCTTCTGCAACTCTGACGGGGTGTCAGTGGTCGCAATTATCTGGTTTTTCAAGTATGTCATTTTTGTGCTAAAATCATTAATTGCTTTATTAATTTCTTGATAGTTTTGTTTTATTTCATTTTTCAAATCTCTCTGTAACTGTTCCAAATTTGTAAACTATTATAGTCTTCCAGAACTTTTTGTGTTTTCTCCAAACTGCTTTCTAAGGCATCTATCTTACAGTTTATCCTCTGTTCGATTGGTTATAACTATTGTTGGACTTAGGTATCTCACCTGCCTATTTCTTACTGTTTGCGATGTTTGAATAGCATTATAAAACATGTTGAATCATTGTTTAAACTTATCCTGTGTATCTAAACTATTTTTTTCCTGTTTGTATCAATCTTTTTCTGCAGTTCTGAGATTTTATTAGCTCTTTCGTTGCCACTCTGTTCAAAAGATGTAACTTATTGTCAACTTGTTTCCTCTAAGTTTTGATATCTTTCAAATTATTATGCTCCAAAGTTTTGCGTAGTTTAATATCAACACGTCTGTGCACAGACCGACTAGCAACCGTATCATTGATTTATGATACGGTTATTGTTGATGTCTAAGCCACTTGTATATTTTTCCATACAAATGAGTAAACTATAAATATTGTATAAAACAAAGTTTCCGTGGAAAAAAAAAACAAACAAAAAGAAAAAAACAGGCAAAGACTCAAATAAAGAAGAATTTTTCAGCTGTGCTGTGGCCGTGCCATCATGATAGTCTTTGTGTTATTGATTTAATCAAGGTAAATGTGAAAATGTTCATGGTTCAAAACCCACGAATTGAACAAGATTCAGTAGGTGCATGTATTGTCCTCTGCTTATTGAATCATAACAATTTCTTATTGTGGTTGGCAATATGCACTGCGTAATTATTAAACAGTGTTTTTAATTTTAGCTGTGTTTCAAACATTCAACTACTGTACTTTCTTCGTGGTCACCATTTCATATGTTTCCTTTCAAACATCCCAAGTCATGGTGTAAAGATATTTTACAATCAGCCAGCAGTTTTTGCATCTGGAAATAAACATGAAATTTGCATACAAGTTTGAATAATTTTGGTAGATTTTGTATATTAAATGCCTGCAGGAAATGCCGCAACCAGCTGTTGTTATTCAAACTGCCCAGTGTTGTTGATTCTACCAAAATTTCATGTCACGCTGTGCTCTGTATCTGCTCAATGAGCCATCTTTGTCAAATATAAGGGATCTGTTATCAAATGATGCAAGCTGTGTATGCTTTCCACAGGTCATCCACGTAACTTGGGCAAATTGTTTTGTAGGGAAATATTTTACTCGCTAACTTGTGTAATCTGTAGTTAGACTGTTCATTTGTTTAAAATTAGGGTATTTCATTATCTCCCCCCCCCCCTTAATGTGTTCCCACAATTGATTGATATTTGCATAAGCCATTAGACTTTCAGGATCGCAGTGCGTGTCCCCGAACACCTTTTACGTCTAAGTGACGTGAAAACATATTTTCAGATTCTGAGGGAAAATATTAGGCTTAGCTTGAGGAGGAGTTATGAAAGAGAAGGAAAGGGGATGGGTGCGGGGAGAGTGTGGGCGTACAGATCAATTGAATTTACCGTTCACATTGTCAGAGTAACAAATGACATACATGTTTTCTTTGATAAGTTATATTTACAATATTCCTATTTGTTGTGTTTATCCATGAATTTGTGTTCTATCCTTCATGACAAAGTATAATATTTTTACTATAGATTTATTAACATTGTAATGAATTTCTATTACAATTTGTTTTAAGCCATGGTGCACTTGACAACCTGCAGTGCTCCAACATTCAATTTTGCATATTTAGATATTGAAATGTTTTTTGTTTTTTTTTAAAATGTGTACATAAAGTTTCCTCTGATAAATAGCGGAACTTTAATTGCAAGGGCCATAAGACTCAGCAGATCTTAGGTGAATTATTAAATGTTAGAGGACAATCTGAAGCGTACAAAGAAAGAATGAAACAGAGGAACAATATGGTCACACTCGAGCCAAACCAGATCAAAACAGAACAGAATGTACACACACAATCATGTTCTAATGCGTCAAAATGTCTACTATAAAATTATCCAGTTTTCAAGCAGCGCGCCGTGAGATCAGGCGGAAAACAAAACACACGATTATGCATAGAGATTAAAATAGCTGGTTCTTTATTTTTTTTTAAAATTACAACGGATGAAGTTCCCTCTAAACCACCTATATAGAGAGGGAATGAACGTACCAAAAGAAATCCAGCGGCGACGTCCCAGGTCCAATTTAAGTTTATGATGAAATTTTGATACACACTTTCAAGTAATTTAAAATAAGGAGGTAAAACATCTCGAAAAGTATACATTCTATTTGCCAAAAATTCTAAGAAGTCACAAATTAAAGATCCCATAAATAAACAGAATTTCAAGGCTCAGAACCTTCACATGAAAAATGTTGTACAATGGATTGATTCCAGTTTCTATGGATCTTATTGTACTCATCACAAATAAATGTTAGAACAGTATTGATTTATTGCAAAACTGTCAATTGTCCAGAGCGTATAATTGTAAAATAATTATGTATGTATGCATCGGCTTTTCTTACATAATATTGTTAGTTGGATATCAAGTTTCCACATTCTGTGCCAAGTTTTAATCAATTTTGTAAATAAATAAGTCTATTAATTCATTCCGAAATAAGAACGTTGAATAATTCAAAACAAGGTGGGTAAAACAGGAAAACCAATACACCCTGACTAAAAGCTATTCCAGAAGCTATTAACACATGGACGCATTTACACTGCCTTATTCGACGTAATATAAGTACTGTGCGTATTAAAAACAACATATTGCATGGGTAAAGTTTGTGCGGTTAAAATTCATTATAAGAAGCGCATACATACCGACGATGTCAAAAACCCATGTTCCCATCACGTGTCTACATATGCCAGAAGAGTTAGCTCCCGTTGGTTAAGTTGTAACCTGATTACTTTGAAGGTGCATTCTCTCTTATCCCCGTTCATGCTTGCGCTGAACACATGTAAGATGGCCTCAGACAACAACTACCCCCCCCCCCCCCACACACACACCACACCCCATCTTGAGTTGACCAAAATCAGGAAGATATTCTGAACACATAGTACCTTGTTTGCATGGTCTGTTTGAAATCGAGCTACATGCGCTAATATTGGGCAATTTTATGAGTTTTACCGTGGGGGTGAGTTTATGAAGACATGTGGGGGTATTTTATGTCGAAAACAGTATATTCTTTCTCAAGAAAATCGACCGATCATCAGTCTGAATTTGACCGGTTTACGAGAGCGGATCGACTAGTTGAACGTGACAACAGAATCTTTCTACTCATTCAAGTTTACCTTTTTTTTCTGCGCTTATTTAATTTTAAGCATTTCATTTCAACGTATAAATTCAAGTCGATTGATTTATATTTAGCTGTTGGAAACAATACATAAGAGGTTCAACGAACTAGGTGGTTCGCGTTCATTTGTTTACCTTCATCGATTCGTTGATAGTACTTGCGTATTTTCTCCTCTGTGTCTGTCCTGATCAAATAGATAAATTCGGATTTTACGAGGCAAACAGGCGCCAGTAACAATGGAAATTGTTTTTTAACTTTGATTTTTCTATATGCACTTTTTTAGAGTATAATTACCCGTAAAAATTCAGTACATGCTTGTAGTAATTTGGAAATTTTCTACACAGATGTTATTTTTTTACACTATTTATAACGAACTTATGTTTTGGAAACGATTTCGAATATTGTTATCTTATCCAGGATATTTATCTAAAAATATATTTCTAAAAAAGTTAAATTACTTCAACCTTTTACCACTAATCATTCTTAAATTTTAAATTTTAATTTCAGTACCGGAATTTATAATTGCAAATTTGTAAAGTACAAATGAAAGATGGGAACTCCAGGGACAGCATATATGTTAGTTGAAGGAATAATCTGCAGTTTACAAATCAACCAGTCAATAAGCCCAACCAAAGCCAAACCATACCGAATTAAAGCAGACTCTACAATGCATGTTCAGATCTGTAGAAATGTTAACATCGACAAAGAGAGTCCATTGATGATGAGTTAGTGTATACAGACGTATATGACATATAATCATTGACATGGCCAATAATAACAGAATTATAAAACGTCGACGATGTCTAAATATAAACTCGTTTGATATCACAACTTTGCCCTTCTTCATCATCCTTTTTATTTTGGTTGACTAAATCCTGCTTGGGTTGACCAGTGGGGCAGATAGGTGTAATGGCCAACCTGTACTTCTAGTGATAGACAGAATATGCCTAGGTATAATGGCCAACCTATACTTCTAGTGATAGACAGAATACGCCTAGGTATAATGGCCAACCTATACTTCTAGTGATAGACAGAATACGCCTAGGTATAATGGCCAACCTATACTTCTAGTGATAGACAGAATACGCCTAGGTATAATGGCCAACCTATACTTCTAGTGATAGACAGAATATGCCTAGGTATAATGGCCAACCTATACTTCTAGTGATAGACAGAATACGCCTTGGTATAATGTCCAACCTATACTTCCACTACGTCGAAGTACAGTTTTATATTTGGCAGCAAGGAAGTTGAGGGGCTCACAGACATGACAATTAAAGTGACATGGGTGCTATAGGTCAACAACACTATTATAATCCACGTTTAACTAAGGTGACATCATGCACTATTAGGTCAACAGCACTATTATGATAAGTTTAACTAAGGTGAAAAGCATGCTATAGGTCAACAGCACTATTATGACCCATGTTTAACTAAGGTGACACGCATGCTATAGGTCAACAGCACTATTATGACCCATGTTTAACTAAGGTGACAAGGATGCTATAGGTCAACAGCACTATTTATTACAACCCAAAAAAGGATGATATTGTTTTGATTTCTTTAACAAATTAGATCAACTTCTTCAGCGCATTTCGAGTCGTAGACTTAATTATTTAATTGTTACAATATAACTTCCTTCTCCTTACCTAACGAAGTTATTACAAAATTATCGTATTCAAATCCCGAATCCCTAATTAAAATGGAATAATAGATTGTCAGTTCAAGATGTGCCAAATACCGATGTCTGTTTATCTATATCTTCAGCATTCTGATCAGAATTCTGTTTCCGGTTGGTGACAATATTCGATTTAATCGGACCTTATCCTTCTTCCCATGTTAAAAGTCTTATATTAGTAATATAGGTTTTATTGGAAATAAAGCTTAGATATTTTGAAGGATGGATATTGTTATGCTATCATGTGACACACGTCTCGAAAAACAAAAACAACGCAGTGTAACAATTGTACATACTGTCAAAATTAAAAGAGCTGTAAGAAAAAATGCCGAGTTAATCATATACTGTCAAAATTAAAGGAGCTGTAAGGAAAAATGCCGAGTTAATCACCTAGTCGAATGAACGAATAACGATTTCTGAATGTTTAATACCCAGGATGATGTCGATGGTAAAATTATGCATATTAAGTTGTGAATTAAAGATACACTATAATAACACATTTCAAGACTCGACACCTTTACATTCGAAAATAAACTATTGATCAGTGTATGGATAGAACTATTGCACTCACTACAAATAAATATTAGCAATGTATGGATTTATTGAAATGCCACGGATTGCGAAATACATATCAATGTAAGATACTTATGTACTTTCTCCAACGTTTCTTTCCAAATAATGCACGCCGGATATCAAGTTCCCATATGTTGTGCCAAGTTTCAATGGATTTTGCAAACAAAAGACAATCTGGGTCATTGATTCCGAAATATGAGCGTTGAATATTTATAAGGTGGCTGAAACAGAGCAACAACTACATCCAAATCAACAGCTCATCCAAACTTGAGTAGCATGACATATTTACAAGCAGTCATACTGTACAATTGTGAGATATTTGGACTCGGGGAAACCTATCATTCTGAAACATCTTGAACCCAGATTTTATTTCATGTCCATCAATAACTTATGTTTAAAGGTGTCATCATTTTTTTAAAAAATTTGTAAGAAACAATGTAGAATATGTGAAATACAGATATTACAGTAATAATTGCTCCTTTTAATTGATATCACTGATTAGATTTTTCATTTGTATGTTCAAACCCTGAAATATTCTCAGAATGTCTGATCATTACAGTAGCCAATAGACGCACGAAAACCCAAATAAAATATTTAGAAAGAATAACCGCGTCTCTGGAATCAAGCCTGCACGGTGAATAATAGAAATTAAAAACATAATAAAGTTCTACAATTTCAGCTTTATTCTGAGGAAAATTAAAGGATGCCCAAATTTAATTGTTTTGAATTAAATTTTGAACTTCTGCTCACTAAGGTTTGAGATTAGATTTTCCTGTGTTACGAAGGCGTGAGCGTGGAAGAATTCTCATTTATGTTACAAAAGTCCATATTGAAAGGCACCAAGCCTATTTGGTTCCCGATTGCATTCCCGATTGCAGTTAAATAACTGAAAAAACTATAAACTTTTCGAATGTCCAGTTCCATGTATTGCAAATGAACTGGTTTTTATTTTAAATTCGGAGAGGTGATCTCTGTCTTATACAAAACTTCAAACCGAGCCAAGTTATATGACAAAACGTGAAAAATCGGATTGCACTGAATGCTTAACCCTTTGTGCCGGAAGGAAGTATTTTTTTGTGTCATGGTTAATTTTTTTATTTCGGTTGTTCTTAAGCTGTATGAAACATATTCATGTAGTAGAATCAGTCCAAAAATAGATGTGGATTCAATTACATCTCCTGGCCGAGGAAAATCGAATATTGGCCATAAAATGCTTTTGCGTAACAACAACAAAAGAGCTGCAAAGAACTACGCAGTTCAACTTTATTTGTGTCAGTTTTCCAGAGGTTAATAGGCAAAACTAATACTGGCAATACATTAAACTCTGATTATTGATATATGCCATTGAGAGAGTATTATTTGTAGTAAATTCTTAGCTTTTTCAACAATCTGGAAAATATAAATGTTACTATTTATTGTTATTACACAGATTTTTTAAAAGATTTAGCATACACATGCTTCTTGGGAACATATTCTGTGGGTTTTGTCTCATACAGGGCAACAGCAACAACAATAATCACGACAGACACGAGAACGACCATTTTGTAAGCTACTTGATGGACAAATACGATAACTGGTCATAAACGCATTCTCAGTTTTAAAATTCACGTGCGCTTCTAAAGTGAAAAATAAACTTTCTTATCTTTATTATTAGATATACTGAGGTAAAGTTATGATATGTTTGTTCGTATTTTGTCGGAAGATGATACATATTTAGAGAAATTATTCCATGTATTCATCCTTGTGTCTCATTAATGTATCGAATTAATTTTGTCATGATATGCTTCGTAAGTATCCATTTTAATTTCTTAAGAAACTGAAATATTTATTCCTTATTTCTGACAAAGTATACCAATTACTATAGGAGTCTTTAAGATTATTGAAAGCGAGAAGTTTTTATTTATGGCAAGTTGCTGTACATCGCTTCCTTCCTCCAATCCATCCAGAGAGACATACATACATAAATTGATATAAAGCTTGAATTTTAGCAGTGACAATTCGAGCTCCTGCTCAAACAAGTTTTCTTTTGTCTCGACAGAATGCCATACACAATTTTGAGTAAAACTATTAGGTGTTGATGTAATGAAAGAGATCACTGAGATAATTTTCATCTGGAAAATGTAACCACTCCACAGGAAATGACAGTAGATACCTTTATGGCTTTGCCTGTTTCCCAATTATCTTTCAGCCCGAAACTCTAGGCAATAATCAATCAGGAATACACAACATCCGTAAAAATTAGTGACTTTGCCTTCTGATATATATATTCAAAAAAATGACAACGAACAGTGCAAAACTAATTTGTAACTAGCCTAAGCGCTTTTTACACTCAATGAGTCGAAAGCAATTACAAAACGGAGTCAAACAAGACAACCAACAAACACACACATACAAAAACCCCGTTGAATTTGCAAAACATTACATGACGGTATGTCTGATGGAAGTATTGTTTGAATATTTTAGATGTCGCAACCAATTGATTTGAAATTCGATGATAAAACAAACATTCAATTTCATCATCGGATTTCAAACCAATTAGTTTTGCACTGATCATTGTTCATTTTAATTTTTTTTAAAAATCTTTATTTATTTTAAAAGTTCCTTGACGCACGCAATTCCCTGCTGGATCAAGTGCACCTGAAACGATTTATTCGCCACATGATTTCTTTATGCATATATATATATATATATATATATATATATATATATATATATATATATATATATATATATATATATATATATATATATATATATATATATTTATGAAGAATTTGTAATAATTGTTCTCTCTCGAATCAAATTATTACATTGTAGTAGCTGTTGTTTGAATAACACCAATGAATCATTTACCTAATGGTGCTTATTCCGTCTGCAATCATATCTTGGTGGGTCTAGCACACTTTTTCAATTGTATTTCATTCGCTCTCTACATCAAGTAATATAGGATCCTCGTATTAGAGGCGCGAAAGAAAGCATTGTACAGAATCGCTAATTGTCATTTTCTTAAATATTGATTTCCAATTTTTTCGTACACTTATATGATAAATAGATACATTGTCAGTAAAGGAAGATGTACATAGATATGCACATGATTATATATTGACCTCTGGTAATGTGACGGAAAAAGAAGTATAATTACCCTTACAAAGGAAACGATCCGAGACAGTAGGGTTTAATATCAACAAAAATGTGATCTCAATTAAGCGTCAAGAAAAGCAAATCTTATTTTTCTATAAGAATAATGCTCATTTTGACATAGATCTGACTTTCCGACAAGGCTATTTTTTCGGTTAATAATGAAAATTCCTTCAGATTCACTGGTAATGTGTGATTCCCGTCGGCGAAAATCCAGGCGTTTCTTTAATGTCATAGGCATGTGTCTAAGCCTGGACTAGTGTAGTTGATAAGACAGAGTTTTCTTGGAATGATAACCTAAATACCGTATTTCAAAGAAAGAAGGTATCTGATTTGGTGTAAGTAATAACCTGATAAAATAACGTAATTTATTGGAAGAAGCCTCTGTATGAGTAAACTGTATGCAATAGTAGGCTTGAACCTTAAACTATTTTTATTTCATCGCTGTCGCCGCACAGGTACTACTGGATGTAGACGGGGAGATCTCACCGGGTCGGATTGTTATAGTGGGCACCTACAATGGCATTTTTCTTTCATTAAATAGTATCAGAAAATTCAGGCTTCATTCAGTAGGGAAGAATACATACCTTCTTGTACTTAGATTCTTAAACTGTGTTGGGTTGCTCCTACCATTTTGTAATCAACGCGTTATATGATCTTACCGCCCATTCAAACGGCTTACAGTCGACAAGGCTCGTTTTTATTTTCGAACAGAAATCAACTTCTAAATGGATTAACAAAGTTGCCTAAACAAAGCAGAGAGCTATTGCTCATCTATATCCCTCAGGAGAAAACTTGAGGATGTGAATACATTAATGCAGAAAACTATATAATCAATTAAATAATTGAAAGATAAACTTCCATCCCTGCAAGGAATCAAATACGAGCCCACGGTTACTTTATTCGTCTTCTAGTCTTCATACATCAAGTCCCTTTACTCATCAAACTAAGCGAACATCTCCACAACAGGATTGGATTTCTTGGATGCAAATTAACTATCTTAGCGTATATATCTATATAGCTATTTATCTATCCATTCAAATATACTGTGAATAGTTACATGTAGTTATTTATTAAGGTAGCTAGCAGGTCTGTCAGCTAATCTTCTGTCAACATGGACAAACTGTAATGTCAAGATTTATTTGTTTCTCAGGAGTGGACTGAGAAAAACGCTTAACCAACACCGGATAATCCATTGCTTCAGTTTCATATTTAGTGCTAGCTAACGTTCGAATAGAGACGAATTATCATGTCATTACAATCAGAATCTAGGAGAAGACCGAATTTATGAGTATCATCCTCTGGAACAATTCTTAAAAATGCTTATCACTTGTTTAACAGTGTTTAATCAATTACGTCTGCTCACAATTTACCCGTGTCATTGCTTTATGTGAAAGAAACATAACCTGATATTCCATGTATATTGAGATTTGGGTACAATGCACTTCATTTGTGTAAGTTTCATTATTTAGTCACTACAGCTATGTCGTCTGCAAGATTGCGTCTTGTGAAATTAAACCACTATCGAGATCCTTATCATTCGTGGCGGGAAAAAGGATAAAATGTATCTCATTTAGTATTGATTGAAAATGCCACCAATACAATCACAAGTCATCACAGCTATCGAATGTGTCAAAAGATTTTAGTGTATTGCGGCACTGCACCCCCAGTAAGTTGAGTGACATCACGGTATCAGAAATCTGCATTGTACGTCCGAGACAACAAAGGTGATATATACTACAGCAGACATTTTGGGGGAGCTAAGTTGATGATTTTTTTTTCTGATTTGATAGACTTGCTATATTATTAAATTTGCTGTCAAAAACTCATAGACTTATGACTTTTGGGTAAAATGTTTGGCGGTTTCCCGAAGTGTTTAAGCACAACAATGAATGTAAACTCTCTCTCTCTCTCTCTCTCTCTCTCTCTCTCTCTCTCTCTCTGCGTTTAACTTTATCATTGCGTGGTGTATACACAGCGCGCATCTGTGAACCTGTGCGTGTCGATGCAAACCGTGCCCCCTGTGTTACTGTCAGACACTTTGCATGACTTTGTGAGTTCCGAACCGGCTCTCCATAAAAGAACACATTAAAACTGATAAAAAGAACCTACTGTGCATGCTAACCTTGAAGGATCTATATCTGAGCAAAATGTTATGACCTACAACAACAATTATTGCTCTAATAAATCTTACATCCGTGACACAAAAAGCAGTTACTCTGTATTTCTTAATCTACGTTTTGGCTGCCAACTCTTTAAAACCAGTAGGTTAAAAACCCTCGGCCTCCATGAGGCCATGTTTGAAATAGACCCCGACTGTATTTATCATCACCTTGGTCTAGATAAAGAATTCAGATTGTTCCGACGCTCAACAATAGTTTTCGTGCTCGCCAATGAATACATTCTTGTTACTTCCTCGTTAACTAATCAAATGTACAACTACCATCGGTCTATCCAGAAGAGAGCAAAGGATTAGTCAGTTGTTTAATCCGTTTGTCATTCCGGCAGTAAATTAGTCAGGTTGCTCTCGTTATTTACAGAAGAAAATTAAGTTTAGATTGGTGGGGGTTTTTTTTCAGGAGCAGGCTGAGAAAAATACTATGTAACCTAACGCATCTGATAGAAAGCTGAATGTATACAAAATTTCATATACCACATATTGTTAAGCAATTTACCATAATGAAATATTGAAATATATGATGTTAAGCCTGGTGTGATATTGTTTTAGAAGTCAACATCACGTAAATATATATTGACTTAAAGATTGAGGGAATTGATTATCCCGTTTTATATCGTCTTCCCTTGTCTATCGTCTTGTTTAATTCTTCCGCCATTACATTCACTTTTCAATTCTCTTTATATGAGAGCAAGCATTCATACAATGTATTCCTGACTCTTTTTTTTTCTGTCAGTCTTTCGATTTCAACCTATTGGGGTGATATGATTTAAACAATAACGCAAAGTGAGTTCATTGGTTTTCAGACAAGTGTAACAGAGAAAAATTCTTAAATGAAAGAAATCATTTTTTAAATCATATTTTGCCTCATTTCAGGCCAAGGAAAAGTCTAAAAACGCAGTAACCTAATATATAAGAAAAATAATTTCGTCGATACACGTGCAGTTTTTAAAATTTCAATACATCAACCGATATACTAGGCATGACATGGGTCTATATTAACAGACGCAATCACTAGCCTCTTGATCTATAGCATAAAATGAACTATTTCTGTGTCATTGTTTCACATCAAAGAGTGACTTAATCTTTGATAACATGTGCACTCATTCTCATATTACGCATCAGCTTAATCCCCGTATCTCACGTAAACATCTGAGGTATGACGATGAAGCGGAATGAAGTACCAGAATGTGTGTACTGAGACGTAGTCTTCATTTAATACAACTATTTGTAGAAAATGGAATATTCTATGCGGCTGTCTCGTCTACTACTCTGTCTAGAAAAACACCGCCGTTATTGATCATCTATTCGTTCGCGATGGTAACACGGTCAGAAGGTTCCCGTTTGGTATTTATTGGAATTGCTTTTATGCAATCAGAAGTCAGCAAAACCATAAAATGAGCCTAGAAATTTTAGTGTATTACGGTCTTGTTGCCTCTCCGATATTAATGACACAACAGCATGAACAATCCACACTGTATGAATAGAACAGACAGCTAGAGGTCTGAGAGCTAATGATCAATAAGATGACTTGTTTTCCAGTGGTAGTCTTCATAATATTAAGCTAATTAGCAGAGACTAAAATAATCTTTACATTTTATCATGTGGATTTTCTGAGAAATTTATTAAAGTCAGTGTTCATAGTGTAACATTTCTTTGAAAGAAGAATTTATATTGTACAACAATGTCGTGATTGATTATCTCTGTTAAGACATTAATGTAATATCATACAATGCAGTCTCTTCTACTTCATCTATCAGGTTTTGCTTACAATGATGCTTAAATCTATGTAGAAAAATATTCTGGCTCTGAGTCGTTTCTCCAAGAAGCTATTTTCAAAAGTTCTTATTGCTACATTCACTATCTGCCAATTACTGACAGGAAGCTCCTATTTTTTTTTATCTTCAATTGATCGATTTCGTGCCAAACTTCTTTTTCTTCTACATTAGCTAATCAAACATAGTTTCCATTTTTTTGACTGGAAATCTAACTGGGTAGACTCCATTGACTCAAATGCAGATGAAATCCCGAACTGAATTTCCTCCATTCCTGCCCTTTACATACAAATCATGTCTATCTAGTAGACAAAAAATACAATGATACGGTGATAGTGTGATATTTATGCGATTAAATCATATCCATTTATATAATAATCAGATTGACATATAAGATTTTATTATAAATAAGTGGATATTAAGTAGCACTCTGCAAGATGTGGAAAATATTATTATGTCGTACCTGACGGCAAAACAGTTCAGGTCGGAAATGAGGAATGTGGCTAAACAAATATTAGTATGTAATGTTTTCCGCCGTTGTGGGAAGTGAATCTGACTGTATGGAAAGGCTGTACCACGTAGCCACTTCTAAGTGGGAATGATAAACATCCAAGTATATTTTCCCAGTATTCGTCTACATATCCAATTATTTCCTCCTTAGTTACCGAAAGTTGAATTATATCTGAATTATATCTATCTTCTTGAACCAAACACAAAACAAAAACTGTCATAATTTGTTTGAAATCATTTTCTGTCAAGCAAAACCGCTATCCATCTTAAAGAGAAGTCCGATAAAATCATAGGCCACCCCATTTGTATCCTCAACATTTTATGGAAAACCATAAACAACAGGTCCATCGTTTTATTTAAAATAATTTTGGAAGGCCACTGGCCCAGCGTTTTCTCATAAATTTTCAGGGCAACTGGCCCAGTTTTTCTTTTCATAAATTTGTTAGCACCAATTATTTTGAAGTTATATTCAAGTTATTTTGAAGATATCTTCAAGTTATATTCAAGTTATCTTCAAGTTATTTTCAAGCTATTTTTGAAGTTATCTTCAAGTTAGTTTCAAGTTATCCTCAAGTTACCTTGAAGTTATTTTCAAGTTACCTTCAAACACTCTTCAAATTATATTCAAGTTATATTCAAGTTATCTTCAAGTTATTTTCAAGCTATTTTTGAAGTTATCTTCAAGTTAGTTTCAAGTTATCTTCAAGGTATTTTCAAGATACCTTCAAACAATCTTCAAGTTATTTTCAAGTTATCTTCAAGTTATCCTCAAGTTATCTTCAAACTATCTTCAAGTTATTTTCAAGTTACCTTCAAACTATCTTCAAGTTATTTTCAAGTTACCTTCAAACTATCTTCAAGTTATTTTCAAGTTACCTTCAAACTATCTTCAAGTTATTTTCAAGTTACCTTCAAACTATCTTCAAGTTATTTTCAAGTTACCTTCAAACTATCTTCAAGTTATTTTCAGGTTAGCTTCAAACTATCTTCAAGTTAATTTCAGGTTATAAATATCTTAAATAGTTACTGACTGGCTAACGTAACTAGGTCCTGATGCGAGCAGTGCCAGCGAAGCGCAGTCCTGGCGAAGACGGCGAAGCCTAATTAAGAGTCCTAGCGAAGGGCAGTCCTAGACGTCTCATCCCGTCCCGTCCTCTAAAACTTGATCGATGTGCTCGCTTTCCTTTTTAATACTAATGTGCTTACAGGTTATCAAACTAACACATAATGCCGAAATTGGTAATCCAAATCTAAAAGATAAAATTCCACTATTATATCTAATTCCGTTTGTTGTTAGAAGAAATTTTCTCTTCAAAGATGTTATTCCTAGTATTATTGCATCTGACAATGATTCTGATATTATAGCTTACCTAGCATTACAAAACTTGCATATACTTTCTCGATTTGTTTTGAATCCATTTGATCCAACTCCTTATTGGATAAATATAGAGTTGATATTTGCTTGAAACGAGTGAATAACGGATATATTTCATCGAGTGGGTGAAAAACTCAGTATTTTCACGAGTGGCGAAGCGAATACTTAAAGTTTTTCACCCACGAGATGAAATATACCCGTTATTCACTCAGAGTAAGCAAATAGTCTTTTTTTATGCTCAAGCGTATTGTCTAGCAATTTGTATAACACGCTGAAGTAGCTGTTTTCTTACTGCATCCCGCGCGATAATGTCAGCAGTTTACCATTTATGTTCTGCTCTGTTTTGTGTATATTTGCACATAAAATATCAGTTGTTACATAATGCTCCTTCCCAATTCAAGGTAAAATAGCAGATAAAAAGAAAATGAAAAAAAAAAAAAAAAAACGTTCGCCTGGATGCGAAGTAGTCATCGTAACCTTTACACCACGCAAGCGTCTTATAAAAAGTTTGAAATTTCTTAGTTTTAATGTTATCAATGTCTATTTACGGCCAGTGAAAAAATATGATATTTTGTCACTGCAGTGAAATAACACAATTATTTCACTCGGAAAATCCAGTAATTCACTGCCTAGCATAACATAATTACCAATTATTTCCATGTATGTTCCATTTACTATACCAAAATTAAATTCCTATTCGTAGGCTTTGTTATTTCATCTTCATATTCCAAGGTAGCTAAGCGCGGTCCTAGCCAAGACGGCGAAGCCTGATAAGAATCATCACGGCTTAAAACCTCAGTCCCGTCGCATTCCGTTATATCTTGCTTATATATATATATATATATATATATATATATATATATATATATATATATATATATATATATATATATATATATAAACAAAAACAACCTTAAACCTGACAATCGTCCTCCGGATTCTCATCCTGACCATATTCCTGATATTACTGGTCCTACTACAACTGTTCAGCAATAAGCTATTGATCAGCTATACGAAGTAGATATCAAACATAATTTTAAGATAAGTGAAAAACAGTATAGGTCATATAAAATTAATTTTAGAATTATAGATTAAACACTGTATTACGAAGAACTTGGTAAACGTGATGTTCAATTTTCTAAGATCTGGTACCCCCCCCCCCCCCCCCCCCCCCATTTATCATTTAACAAATTTAACTATATCGCTAGTAAAGGCAGATGTAGGTTTTGGGTTGGAAACAAAATGGAAATATATGGACTAAGGCAGACGAAATTCCACAAATAGAAATGACTACAATAAAAGATCATACAATCAGGCAAGAGATACCAGATATTGTTGTTAAATAAATTGCCGCAATCTTTAGATGTTATAGCAGAAATATATGAGAAAATAAATAAGGGATAATTATTGTTAAGAATCAGATTGAAATACTTAAAATGACCAAGAAAAACTTATGACAGGAGAAGGAAATACTCACAGAAAATTAGAAGGATATGTGACTGCTGTCGATGTTGTAAATTAAAAATATTATCAAGGAAAACAGATCTTGACGTGTTCGACAACAATATAAAGAAAATTAAAGAAAAAAAAAAACATTTCTAAAGAAAAATTCCAGTTTATTATCATCATCTTTATTATCATCATCTTTATTATCATCATCTTTATTATCATCATCTTTATTTCCTTGCGTAGAAGATTACGTGATATAATAATTAAATATAATAAATCACTTGATTACAATCATAAAACTTTCATAAAATATAAATAAATAAATAAACAAACAAATAAAAACACTAGAACATACAAATAATTAAAAATGTAGGCAAGCTATGCAGCCTGATCTCATGTGGAGAAAGTCAATAATATTCCCTAGAAGCAACGTAAATAATTTAGTCCATACAAAAATGTAAATAGACATGTATAACGACTATCATAACACAGTTCGTCTATGATGTAAAAGAGAATATTAGACTCAAAACGCTTACATTATATCCATCATTAAATTTTGCATGATCTGCGGAAGTTGCAATTTACAAAACATCTATCTGTAGAACATTGCTACACACTGCGTGACAAAGTATGCTGCACACCAGACAACTCACTTAGAGATTTCTTTGTGAATTACACCCGCTGGTAACCTTTCACCTAGTAGATATTGCAGTTGCATCTCATCTTCTGCATTAAATAACGTAACATGTAGGCTTAGTGGAAAGTTATCAGTCAGGACATCCCAGAAAGAGTTTCTGAAACTCGACATATAAGGACATGCAACACAAATATGACGTATCAAGTCTATATAAATATTCCCACATCGAATACACATATCGAGCTGTGTTTGAGGAACAGCAGCACCATGGTGTAGCTATATAAGTAAATACATTACTGTCTTGTCGTATTTTAGCCGACTACCATGCTGTGGCAGGTCGCAAGGATTCATGTCTCGAAGACAACCTGTCAAATTCTGCTTCACTAGACATTCAAACTCTCAAGAGGTTATTTTAAAAACAAGCAATTTTTACCTTACAATTTCTTTCCAATTTCGTGTATCTGCAATTTCAGAATGCTGTAAATAATCAGTTAGATTATGAAGGAAATCAAACTTCTTTAACGAATCATGTATCTTTGAAATTAACCCGTAGCTTGACTTGCATCCGCTCAAAATGAAGTGAAACAACACAACGTTAAACACACGTTTTGTATGTACATCATTACGCATCAAACATAATCAGTGTAAAAACATTAGTTTTCTCCTATCAATCTAGCATTCCAAGAACAATGTCTGATCTTATATGTGTTGGGAAGCCTTGTAAATGTTTGGCAAAATACATCAGAGTTTTATCCAATGAAATATTACACCATAATTCACTACCACAAACATTGAAGGAAATACTTTCTTTTTTTATAAAATTTGCAGCAACCAAAGGGTTTAAACCATTCAGTCTAATGTCAATACCAAACAGACCCTGAACAGAATTTTCACCTTTCTTGCATGCCACGACTATTGCGTCATGTGACGTAATCTTTGAGTTAATCCGCTGTCCCAGATGTGGTGCAGAATCAGCAACCTTCAAACATGACGACCCAAAATACCATTTCATATTGACATAATTCCTATATTTCGGACCGACGATAACAACTGATAACTTTGTGACACTAAGCTCAAATTGCTGCTTGTTACTGTAGGCGTATACGATATCTATCAGCTTTCGCAGATTCTTACGATAAGTAGCCAGAAGTGAAATATCATCAGTTAGGGTTGGATTTCCCACAGCTATGGATCAAATCTTTGTTCCAAATCGACTATTCTTTAACTAGAGCAGTTAGTCATTTATACATATTGTATACATCAAGGTTGACAAAACGCCTCCTTGGCCAATTGGAAACCAGTCCGAAAAATGTACATTAAAAAGTAACCCTTTGTGCATTTTTTTAATGAAGAAAAGCAGTAAAAACACACGAACCCATGTATACGTTATACTGTACCGATTGCAAAAGCGAAAAACTCGCTAATGTCCACTCTAAACCATTTTGGTAACCATGTTGCTGTGAACTAGGAATATTAGAGATAATATCTTTGAGCCAAGTGACCAAACGTCCATGAATAATTTTCTCAATTTTTTATATATAACAAGCAGTGGATTAACAGCCCTGAAACTGTCGAGGGAGTTCTTTGATTTTCTGTTACCTTTGTATGGTGGTATTACTAACCCTTTTTTGCAATCTACAAGTATTTAAGATTGATCAATCATCTGAGTAAATACACTTTATGAGGTAATCGCTGCCACAGATCAATTGTTCATTGCAAATTCGATCAAGGCCCGATGCTTTGGATTTCTTTTGGACTGTTAATGATTTATTTTACTTCACTGACACTGACACTGTTCTGTAAGGCCTCAATATGGCCTGCATCATCTTGCAGAGCTTGACCTAATTCCCGCTCTATAAATGCATAAAAGTATTCGTCAAAACTATGGCTAAAGTTTGGCGTGTGAATGTCTTCATGATATCTGGCAAAACCATTTGCAATGGAGGCGTCATCAAGCACACAAACTCGATATTTCCTGACCAAAATGTATATTTCTACCTCTCTTAACATGTATTACTTTACAGAAATGCTTTAGATCACATTCGTGTACTTATTTAATTTCTTCATATACGTTCCCCATATATTTTTCCATAGTTGGTTTTTGCAGGGATTTTTTTATTTATCATTTAACTAATTTAACTATATCGCTAGTAAAGGCAGAACTAGGTTTTGGGTTGGAAACAAAATGGAAATATATGGACTGAGGCAGAAGAAATTCCACAACGACTACAATAAAAGATCATACAATCAGGCAAGAGATAACAAATATTGTTGTTAAAATAAATTGCCACAATCTTTAAATGTTATAGAAAAAATATATGAGAAAATAAATAATGGAAATTTGTTTTTAAGAATCAGATTGAAACACTTAAAATGATAACAAAAAGAACTGATGACAGGAGAAGGAAATAATCATAGAGTGTTTACTGATAAAGAGGAATCAGAAATAAGAGGATATGTGACTGCTGTTGATGTTGTAAATTCAAACATATTATCAATTAAAAAATATCTTGACATGTTCGACAACAATATAAGGAAAATAAAATAAAAAACGTTGCCAAAGAACAAGTTCCAGCTTTAAAAGCTCAATTAATTGATTCGTTGCTGGGAAAATCAAAGAGGACTAATAGAAATAGAAAATAAATTTAGGGAAAATATTAATATTAACATTGACTCAAAAATTAAAGAAAAGTTAATATTAGGTGAAAGGTTAAAACGGCTGTTCATAGATAAAGGTGTAACAAGCTATTTGTATGATAGCAACAACTCTTGGTCTAGTTATATCAACAACTCTTGGTCTAGCCATTGCAACAACTCTTGGTGTACCCATAGCAAATTTCTTAAAAGGATTAACAATAGGTGCGGACAGTCTAGTGAAGGTGGATGTGGCGATGGAGGCGGCGGAGAAAGTGGGAGAAGCAGCAATAACTCATTCATTGATAAATTCAAAAACGGTTTGAAAAATATTGATGAATATATATTTAACTTAGCTATTAAAAAGAAAAAAAGAAAAAAAAAAAGAAAAGAAAGCAGCAGCAACATTTCCTGGTACGATTAGAGTAGTAATAGGCTTCCTTTGAACATCGGCTGGAAAAAACTATTTGTTTCATAACATAACTGATAATGCCAATTTGTTAATTCTTGCATGAATTAATTTGTTATTTGCAATTGTATTAAAAGGATTATTTGTAGTAACAAAAATGACTTGAGAATAATATAGTTAATCTGTTTCAAAGCATGGATATAATGCGAAACTTTTGTTTATTGATTTTATAATCTATAACATTAGGTACCATGCTTGTAAGACTGCCTATATGATTCTTATTAGTTGTATCGTCTGTTCCTAGACGAAGTATTACAGAGGTTTTTTTCACCTTCTTTGGTTTTGTCATCTTCATTAGTTCCATTTTTGTAACCTTCGTATTTACATTAGGATTTACTCCTAGTTTAAATTAATCTGCTGACTTACGTATATTATTATTTTTATAATTTACTATACTATTCATTTTCATCACCATATCACTAAACGCTATCCCAACCAACTGCATAGTTCAGCCTAACTTTTGAATCTGAAATATATTGTTAAAATCTTATTGTAATGTTTACATCTGCGTCAAAAGCTTGTTCACCTCAAATTAAAAATGTAAGCATATTTTACGGCGCAGTATATTCAGACTCCGTAATAGATTTTCTGTTTTGTACTTTAGCAGCTACAAAAAAATTGTCTAATTTGGACTTCAGCACCTAAAATAGATATCACATATGATCGGATAGTCTGGTTTACATGCACTATATCTTCTGTTGTTCGTCTGATGCTAACTCGTAGAAAGAAGTATATCCAGCCTGTTTCTTCTGCTTGTATTAACTGAGTATTATAAAACTGATAATCAGGCTTTCAAACCATCCTCTATCCCACCATAGGTCATAATATTTCTGTATAAATTTATCTAATTCAGCTTTATTTAAACCAACATTTATGTAATGTGCTGTCAGATTTAGACTAGATGCAGTTGCAGTAAAAACAGCGGCTAAATACTTCATTCTAAGATATCTCCAATCATAATGTTTTGGAATATTAAAGTTATTACAAAGTATAGTGGTATTTCCTGAGATTAATAGCGTTGTCTGTTGGATTAAATGCCTTATTATCTGGTAATGGTATTGAGCATTCATACATGAGTTTTCTTATCTGAAAATACATTTATCTACTTATATATTGATGTTAATTACCCCATTCCCAAGATATACATTTCTATGACTTATTCCACATCCTGCTGTTGCGCACCACATGACCCAATTTAACTGATTTTGCCAAGATTTCATATCACACGTTGCTTTATATATTTTCAATGTATTATCATCATCAAATTGAAGAGTAGTGTTTAACAATATTGAATGTATTGTACGTAAAAAAAATTTCTGTATAATATATCATCTCGTCTAATAGAGTTTCTGTTCCTTTAATATTCCTTGAAAATATTGAATGTATTGCATGTAAAAAGTATTATTCTGTATAATATATTTTGATCTCGTCTAGTAGAGTTTCTGTTCCTTTATAAGCTAGTGCATTAAAACTGGTTGCAGACCAAGGATAAAGTGTCCTATGTTTTAAAAAAAAAATTATTTTGTATTTCTTCTAAATTTGGATTCCATGATTTCTTTATATAAAATTATAGACTCTGGCTCTTTATCCTATATTTTTGGTAGGGCCGGCGGTTCGAGAAGAGTGGCTTGGATGGAAATGGAGCTCGGTTAGGGCCCAACTTGGTCCTCAAAAATTATGAAAGTAAAGCTTTGCCAGTGGCCTTCAAAAATTATGAAGGAAAACATAAACACTGGGCCAGTTGTTTGACATTTTAAAAAAAAGCGCTGCGCTAGTCAGATATGGTTTTCCATAAGATTTTGGAGGATATAACTCCTAATTATGTAAATACTGGTGCTTGAGTCCATCAGATAAAATACTGATATAAATTCTGTTGACCAATATCATAAATATAACAAAATAAACAGTAACTGAAACGTTAGGACAAATTATTTTTTCCGTTTTCCCCGTTAGCTGTAGTATTTAAACTTTTACGAAAGAAGGCTAGGTAAAGGTAGACAGACGGACAAACAGACGATTAAATATTCCGACAATCCGTGATAAAGCACGATGCAAACTCGAGCAGAAATGTATGCTGTGACTGGTTTAACTGGCGATAAGAGGTCAGATGAGTCGTTGGAACCTTATAGCACCTTTGCATGCACACGTGATTGTGCTATAATTCTATTATTGTCTTCACCAGAGAAAACTGTTCCCCTATAGTATTTGCTGGTGGGGTATAGTGCCCGAGCAGAAGGCGAGGATACTATACACCACCAAACAACATTGTAGGAGCACAGTTCCCAACGGATAAGGCAATAACATACTGAGTACATAAATCCCTGTAGATAGCCAATCGGAACTAGAGAACTTATCATTCAGTGTACTACAATACTTGAACAAAAGACAGCAGCTGGCGAGTCAAATAATCAAAATACTCCAGATTTAGAAGTCATATAATAATCGTTAAATTATCGTTCATATTAGCGACCAATACATTTAAAGATATTATTATTATCATTGTTATTATTATTATTAGCCTACGCATTATGTTATAGAAATATATGTAATTAACTGATGGGAAAAGATGTAATTAATTGATGGGAAAAGCTATTACATTTGTGAATGCTCTTCTAATTGATTGATAGCATATTTAAGAGAATTCACAAGAACATGTTGAAAACGTATGGGACTGTTTAGATGACAATCATCAAATAAAGGATTTTTTGATGAGAAAATATATCTGATATGGCGAAAGACAAGTCCAGACTTAGATTGGTTCAGAACAGTGTTTGATCAAAGTGGTAATTTTGATAACTTGACAGTGAGAGGTGCTGGGTTACTGAAACCTTGGTAACTGTGCAATAGTGTTTTCCTTAAAATGACAGAATAAGCCACTAACGTTATCAGTCACGTTATTTCCAATACCATAACATCATCACCATGCGGACATATGTCCATACATGCATACATAGATACATTTCACACGAGTAATTTTATATAAATGGTTAGTGACTGAGACATAATATGTAGAATCAGTGCTGGTTACCCAATAGGCAGACTAATTAGGGGGGATGTTGAATTACATGGGGTGGGGGGCACCATAATCTTTTCGGTGCCTAGGGCCTCTAAAGGTCTTAATCCGGCCCTCTGTAGAATTAACAATCGCCATGGAAACTGTACTGTAGATTTATGAGTCATAAGAAAAATAAACGATGGAAGGAATCCTCGCATCCAGATTCTTTTCATTGCTCACAGTACACGAAGTTGCGACAAACACCCAGCAGTCATTTCATTCATCACTCTTCTTCTTGATGTCACTCCAGCTAATAGAGAAAAAATACTAGAAATGAATATGGATGTACAGAGTAAAATACCAGAAGTGAACATGGTAGACTAGAGCAAAATAATAGAAGTGAATATGGGAGAATAGAGCAAACTACTAGAAGTGACTTGGAGAGAATACAGCAACTACTAGAAGTGATTATGGGAGCATACAACAAATACTAGAATTGAATATGGGATAATAGAGCAAAATACTAGAAGTGAATATGGGATAATAGAGCAAAATACTAGAAGTGAATATGGGATAATATAGCAAAATACTATAGCTGAGTATGGGAGAATAGAGCAAACAACTAGAACTGAATATGGGAAAAGAGAGCAAAATATTAGAAGTGAATATGTAAACTTGAGCAAACTACTAGCAGTGAATATGGGAAACTAGAACAACTACTAGCAGTGAATATGGGAAACTAGAGCAGACTTCTAGCAGTGAATATGGGAAACGAGCAGACTACTGGCAGTGAATATGGGAAACTAGAGCAAACTACTAGCAGTGATTATGTGAAACTAGAGCAAACTACTAACAGTGAATATAGGAAACGAGAGCAAACTACTAGCAGTAAGTATGGGAAACTAGAGCAAACTACTGGCAGTGAATATGGGAAACTAGAGCAAACTACTAGCAGTAAGTATGGGAAACTAGAGCAAACTACTAACAGTGAATATAGGAAACGAGAGCAAACTACTAGCAGTGACTATGGGAAACTAGAGCAAACTACTGGCAGTGAATATGGGAAACTAGAACAAACTACTAGCAGTGACTATGGCACTTTTATAAGTATTGAATCCATTAAACAACACCTTCCCAGGAATCATCGTGATTTATTATACTGATAGCTTGCCGTTATTCACTGTCTTTAATTCTTGGCAATACGTATTTTTATTGCATTCTTTTATATCATAAAGGCATCTGCTACACAACCGTCAATAGAGTCTTGTCCGTATTTTTATTGCATTCTTTTATATCATAAAGGCATCTGCTACACAACCGTCAATAGAGTCTTGTACGTATTTTTATTGCATTCTTTTATATCATAAAGGCATCTGCTACACAACCGTCGATAGAGTCTTGTACGTATTTTTATTGCATTCTTTTATATCATAAAGGCATCTGCTACACAACCGTCGATAGAGTCTTGTACGTATTTTTATTGCATTCTTTTATATCATAAAGGCATCTGCTACACAACCGTCGATAGAGTCTTGTACGTATTTTTATTGCATTCTTTTATATCATAAAGGCATCTGCTACACAACCGTCGATAGAGTCTTGTACGTATTTTTATTGCATTCTTTTATATCATAAAGGCATCTGCTACACAACCGTCGATAGAGTCTTGTACGTATTTTTATTGCATTCTTTTATATCATAAAGGCATCTGCTACACAACCGTCGATAGAGTCTTGTACGTATTTTTATTGCATTCTTTTATATCATAAAGGCATCTGCTACACAACCGTCGATAGAGTCTTGTACGTATTTTTATTGCATTCTTTTATATCATAAAGGCATCTGCTACACAACCGTCGATAGAGTCTTGTACGTATTTTTATTGCATTCTTTTATATCATAAAGGCATCTGCTACACAACCGTCGATAGAGTCTTGTACGTATTTTTATTGCATTCTTTTATATCATAAAGGCATCTGCTACACAACCGTCGATAGAGTCTTGTACGTATTTTTATTGCATTCTTTTATATCATAAAGGCATCTGCTACACAACCGTCGATAGAGTCTTGTACGTATTTTTATTGCATTCTTTTATATCATAAAGGCATCTGCTACACAACCGTCGATAGAGTCTTGTACGTATTTTTATTGCATTCTTTTATATCATAAAGGCATCTGCTACACAACCGTCAATAGAGTCTTGTACGTATTTTTATTGCATTCTTTTATATCATAAAGGCATCTGCTACACAACCGTCAATAGAGTCTTGTACGTATTTTTATTGCATTCTTTTATATCATAAAGGCATCTGCTACACAACCGTCAATAGAGTCTTGTACGTATTTTTATTGCATTCTTTTATATCATAAAGGCATCTGCTACACAACCGTCAATAGAGTCTTGTACGTATTTTTATTGCATTCTTTTATATCATAAAGGCATCTGCTACACAACCGTCAATAGAGTCTTGTACGTATTTTTATTGCATTCTTTTATATCATAAAGGCATCTGCTACACAACCGTCAATAGAGTCTTGTACGTATTTTTATTGCATTCTTTTATATCATAAAGGCATCTGCTACACAACCGTCAATAGAGTCTTGTACGTATTTTTATTGCATTCTTTTATATCATAAAGGCATCTGCTACACAACCGTCAATAGAGTCTTGTACGTATTTTTATTGCATTCTTTTATATCATAAAGGCATCTGCTACACAACCGTCAATAGAGTCTTGTACGTATTTTTATTGCATTCTTTTATATCATAAAGGCATCTGCTACACAACCGTCAATAGAGTCTTGTACGTATTTTTATTGCATTCTTTTATATCATAAAGGCATCTGCTACACAACCGTCAATAGAGTCTTGTACGTATTTTTATTGCATTCTTTTATATCATAAAGGCATCTGCTACACAACCGTCAATAGAGTCTTGTACGTATTTTTATTGCATTCTTTTATATCATAAAGGCATCTGCTACACAACCGTCAATAGAGTCTTGTACGTATTTTTATTGCATTCTTTTATATCATAAAGGCATCTGCTACACAACCGTCAATAGAGTCTTGTACGTATTTTTATTGCATTCTTTTATATCATAAAGGCATCTGCTACACAACCGTCGATAGAGTCTTGTACGTATTTTTATTGCATTCTTTTATATCATAAAGGCATCTGCTACACAACCGTCGATAGAGTCTTGTACGTATTTTTATTGCATTCTTTTATATCATAAAGGCATCTGCTACACAACCGTCGATAGAGTCTTGTACGTATTTTTATTGCATTCTTTTATATCATAAAGGCATCTGCTACACAACCGTCGATAGAGTCTTGTACGTATTTTTATTGCATTCTTTTATATCATAAAGGCATCTGCTACACAACCGTCGATAGAGTCTTGTACGTATTTTTATTGCATTCTTTTATATCATAAAGGCATCTGCTACACAACCGTCGATAGAGTCTTGTACGTATTTTTATTGCATTCTTTTATATCATAAAGGCATCTGCTACACAACCGTCGATAGAGTCTTGTACGTATTTTTATTGCATTCTTTTATATCATAAAGGCATCTGCTACACAACCGTCGATAGAGTCTTGTACGTATTTTTATTGCATTCTTTTATATCATAAAGGCATCTGCTACACAACCGTCGATAGAGTCTTGTACGTATTTTTATTGCATTCTTTTATATCATAAAGGCATCTGCTACACAACCGTCGATAGAGTCTTGTACGTATTTTTATTGCATTCTTTTATATCATAAAGGCATCTGCTACACAACCGTCGATAGAGTCTTGTACGTATTTTTATTGCATTCTTTTATATCATAAAGGCATCTGCTACACAACCGTCGATAGAGTCTTGTACGTATTTTTATTGCATTCTTTTATATCATAAAGGCATCTGCTACACAACCGTCGATAGAGTCTTGTACGTATTTTTATTGCATTCTTTTATATCATAAAGGCATCTGCTACACAACCGTCGATAGAGTCTTGTACGTATTTTTATTGCATTCTTTTATATCATAAAGGCATCTGCTACACAACCGTCGATAGAGTCTTGTACGTATTTTTATTGCATTCTTTTATATCATAAAGGCATCTGCTACACAACCGTCGATAGAGTCTTGTACGTATTTTTATTGCATTCTTTTATATCATAAAGGCATCTGCTACACAACCGTCGATAGAGTCTTGTACGTATTTTTATTGCATTCTTTTATATCATAAAGGCATCTGCTACACAACCGTCGATAGAGTCTTGTACGTATTTTTATTGCATTCTTTTATATCATAAAGGCATCTGCTACACAACCGTCGATAGAGTCTTGTACGTATTTTTATTGCATTCTTTTATATCATAAAGGCATCTGCTACACAACCGTCGATAGAGTCTTGTACGTATTTTTATTGCATTCTTTTATATCATAAAGGCATCTGCTACACAACCGTCGATAGAGTCTTGTACGTATTTTTATTGCATTCTTTTATATCATAAAGGCATCTGCTACACAACCGTCGATAGAGTCTTGTACGTATTTTTATTGCATTCTTTTATATCATAAAGGCATCTGCTACACAACCGTCGATAGAGTCTTGTACGTATTTTTATTGCATTCTTTTATATCATAAAGGCATCTGCTACACAACCGTCGATAGAGTCTTGTACGTATTTTTATTGCATTCTTTTATATCATAAAGGCATCTGCTACACAACCGTCGATAGAGTCTTGTACGTATTTTTATTGCATTCTTTTATATCATAAAGGCATCTGCTACACAACCGTCGATAGAGTCTTGTACGTATTTTTATTGCATTCTTTTATATCATAAAGGCATCTGCTACACAACCGTCAATAGAGTCTTGTACGTATTTTTATTGCATTCTTTTATATCATAAAGGCATCTGCTATACAACCGTCAATAGAGTCTTGTACGTATTTTTATTGCATTCTTTTATATCATAAAGGCATCTGCTACACAACCGTCAATAGAGTCTTGTACGTATTTTTATTGCATTCTTTTATATCATAAAGGCATCTGCTACACAACCGTCAATAGAGTCTTGTACGTATTTTTATTGCATTCTTTTATATCATAAAGGCATCTGCTACACAACCGTCAATAGAGTCTTGTACGTATTTTTATTGCATTCTTTTATATCATAAAGGCATCTGCTACACAACCGTCAATAGAGTCTTGTACGTATTTTTATTGCATTCTTTTATATCATAAAGGCATCTGCTACACAACCGTCAATAGAGTCTTGTACGTATTTTTATTGCATTCTTTTATATCATAAAGGCATCTGCTACACAACCGTCAATAGAGTCTTGTACGTATTTTTATTGCATTCTTTTATATCATAAAGGCATCTGCTACACAACCGTCAATAGAGTCTTGTACGTATTTTATAATGGATCTAACAATGAGTGGATTGAAAAGACAAAGTAAACGGGGAAAAAACTTCTGATGAGTTTATTATGTTTCTGTATGCTTCTATATCGCAACATTATTATTAACGTATTAGCCTTCAACGGCACTTCAGCACAAAAATGGCTGTATGGTGCCAAAAAGAAACTTAAGTTCGAAAAATGTAAAAGTGAAGAATTGCACAAAACGTTAGGAAGATAAACTCTTTCAAATAAATGTAAATATGAAGTGCAACAAGATCAAATATATAAGATAAAGATGTTAAAATTCTGCAAAAAGTTTACCTTAAATAAAAGATATATTATAAACACAAACCCTTTGGTGAAGGAAATGAACTGAAGTAAGTAATTTTAATCCAATGCAATTTGAAAAATGTAGCTTTCATTGGAAATTCATTATATGTATAACGTATTTTGAATAGCTATTATGGATGGTAGCTTAGTCCTGAATTAGTAGAAAAAGAAAATAAAACTCGAAACAGAAACACCCCACATGTCAAGAGCTAGATGATAAAAGTATATTTTATTACCTCTGTGGCCTTTTACGACATATGTCGTCAAATTAGTCACTTTCGTCAGTTGCAATAGCAATATATATATATATATATATATATATATATATATATATATATATATATATATATATATATATGCCTTAAAAAAGCTAAAGAGAACGCATTTCTCTTGCGAATATAAGTACGCACTGTACATTTTGCATTTCTGCAATTGCACTGTTCAGAAGAGATGTTGATAAAAACGTTCTCGTCTTCTTTCAAAATCGTTCAATTTTCTTAAACGTTCTGAAAAAGAGTCAGATATTACGAAGAAGAAACTGATCTGATATCTAGCACTGAAAACGCTTTGCTAAAAGATGCATGATTAGGTACCAAAATAATGTATACCAATTTGGTGTTTGTTTTTATCATTATAATAGCAGTATAAACAGTATAAAAGAGCGCATCTTTCTGCTAAAAATAGTTCCATTTTACGATTTTGTTGTTGGATAATATTTGACAACGATAACATGAGAAAAATGTTTCTAAGTCTGGGTAACTTTGATATTTTAAACTTTCCTTGAGCGACATAATCATTCTAATGAAACCAATGTAGGGAAAAATCTTTCGTTTCCTATTCTTTTAATATTTTTACATGAAAATATTTTTTAAAATGCTAAGCAGGAAGAAAATAGCAAGAAATGTATCCGGATGTTTGAAAGAAGAAAAAGAATGGAACACATTATGATGATCTGACAACAGACATGTGTACATTTTTCTGAGTATTATTCGGGAAGGGTTGCGATATCTCTCTCTACCAAAAACATATAAAATTGAAATTCTGAAATACATGAAATCGGTCGCCATGGAAACTAAATGTAAGTGCCCCACTCTATGCTGCTTTAAGATGCTGTATTGTCGCGTTTTGGGTAAATTCCACATGTCAATATAACATGTAATTGAAATGTTGGAAGAGAAGGCACATATTATTTTGAGAGTTCTATTTTTTTTTTGCACATTTTAAATGCAAAACAAGTGAATATTGCTCTTACAATGCTTTAGTCTAGTGGCTTTGAATGCTGAAATTGTTTTTAATGTTTTCAAAAAAGAAATGAAAAAAGGCGTGAAATGTTCAACTCTGATAAAAAGGCTTGATCTTAAATAAAGTGTGTTTTTAGATAACACTGCGATTACACTCCCATCTCCATCTAAGTTATAACAACACCAACAGGACCTGTGAAATTAGGCCAAGAAAAGTATTTTTTTATGACACGAACATTTGGTATAATCCAAAAGTTAAATATTTCATGCGATGTTTGCTTTCCAGATGGACCACATTTAACAACGACCAGCGATCCACAAATGATCTACAACGACAGCTGAATTACATTTAAAAACGACCAAACGATCTAGAACGACAGTTGAGTTACATTTCTATCTGGTTCTTACTCCCGACGTACTGATAATTTACATTTCTATCAGGTCGCTACTCCCCACATACTGATAATTTACATTTCTATCAGGTCGCTACTCCCCACATACTGATAATTTACATTTCTATCAGGTCGCTACTCCCCACATACTGATAATTTACATTTCTATCAGGTCGCTACTCCCCACATACTGATAATTTACATTTCTATCAGGTCGCTACTCCCCACATACTGATAAGTTACATTTCTATCAGGTCGCTACTCCCCACATACTGATAATTTACATTTCTATCAGGTCGCTACTCCCCACATACTGATAATTTACATTTCTATCTGGTCGCTACTCCCCACATACTGATAATTTACATTTCTATCAGGTCGCTACTCCCCACATACTGATAATTTACATTTCTATCTGGTCGCTACTCCCCACATACTGATAATTTACATTTCTATCTGGTCGCTACTCCCCACATACTGATAATTTACATTTCTATGTGGTCGCTACTCCCGACGTACTAATTATTTACATTTCTATCTGGTTGCTACTCCCCACATACTGATAATTTACATTTCTATGTGGTCCCTGCTCCCCACATACTGATAATTTACATTTCTATGTGGTCGCTACTCCCCACATACTGATAATTTACATTTCTATGTGGTCCCTACTCCCCACGTACTGAAAATTTACATTTCTATCTGGTCGCTACTCCCCACATACTGATAATTTACATTTCTATCTGGTCCCTACTCCCCACATACTGATAATTTACATTTCTATGTGGTCGCTACTTACCACGTATTGATAATTTACATTTCTATGTGGTCGCCACTCCCCACATACTGATAATTTACATTTCTATCTGGTCCCTACTCCCCACATACTGATAATTTACATTTCTATGTGGTCGCTACTCCCGACGTACTAATTATTTACATTTCTATCTGGTCGCTACTCCCCACATACTGATAATTTACATTTCTATGTCGTCCCTACTCCCCACATACTGATAATTTACATTTCTATCAGGTCGCTACTCCCCACATACTGATAATTTACATTTCTATCTGGTCCCTACTCCCCACATTCTGATAATTTACATTTCTATGTGGTCGCTACTTACCACGTACTGATAATTTACATTTATATCTAGGTCGCTACTCCCCACATACTGATAATTTACATTTCTATGTGGTCGCTACTCCCGACGTACTAATTATTTACATTTCTATCTGGTCGCTACTCCCCACATACTGATAATTTACATTTCTATCTGGTCCCTAATCCCCACATACTGATAATTTACATTTCTATCTGGTCGCTACTCCCCACATACTGATAATTTACATTTCTATGTGGTCGCTAATCCCCACGTACTAATAATTTACATTTCTATCTGGTCGCTACTCCCCACGTACTGATTATTGATGTACTGATTCAAAGTAAATATAACTTCATCTGTGCATACTGCAACCGTCCCCATATTTGTCCCTGCTCTCATCTGAGAAAAAAAAAATCGAAGAAAGAACTAATGGGAGCTAGTTTTGTTTTGAGGCCATCAATGTCTGCAACAACCCCCCCCCCCCCCCCGAAAAAAAAACAAAACAAAACAGTACAATCAGGGAAAATATTTCGTCAAAATGGATCGAAAACATAATGTTGCCCTAGTCGGGATTTTTTTTTTAGCGTACACGTCTTTCCTGTCGTGGGCTGTCAATAAGGCAGAAGCAACGTAAAAGGAAGGGTTCCTCTAAAATTAGTGGGCTGTGCCCAAAATGACTACTCTTTATTATCAATATATTACCTTGACAGCGTTCAAATTGTGGGATGATAATATTTAAAAATAGTAAGAAATAATTATATTTATTTTATCCCAACAGATAAATAATTTATAAATATGTAAAGAACATGGCTGTAAACGTTCAGTTGACAAAGTTAAATAGTATTCAAGTATTTTCATTTTCAATGTTGTATATATTGTATATTTCAAATATAGTTTGAAACGAGATCATTCAAACGGAAAAACCAGTACCCTACTGAATTTTTCCTATGAATGGTATAGTTTCAAACTATATTTGACGTATCTAGGAAAGGCTTGAGGCAGTGCAGCTTGATTGACAGTTTGTTTGCCTTATAATTGGACTCAGCTGAGTGGCGCGGCAGCTAGTTCCAGCTGTGACATCTCTCAGATAATGAAATCCGTTCATTATTGTACATTGGAATAAAAGTAAAACCAAGCTCAACTTTCTCTTTTTCAAAAATATGCCTTTATCCGACAAATTTTACATACTTTTATCTTTAAATTTCGTTTCAGAACAGCGACTGTCATTGGGAATTGGGACCATTTGGTTTAGTTAAGTCAGTTTAAGATATTGAAGAAAAAAATGTATTTTAAAATATTTAATAGAATAATCAACTTTTATCTAGTATTTGTTTTATTATGGAAAGAAGTACAAGCTGAAAAGTCTTATATTTACAGTAAATATTGCTACCTATAGAAGCCATTTATACACACGAGAGAAGTAAAATGTTTTATGTAGTTTAAATTTTTAATGAGAAGATGTGTCAGTTTTTTTTATATAAAGATTTTCTTGTAATTTCAGGAACAAGAATCATTAAACTTAATAAAATACATATAGAATTGCTTATGGATACCAGTCCAGTATTTAATAGTTTTTATTTTAGTACTCGCTCAATATAAAGCGCTTTATTATAACACGGTTCCTGTTATAAGGCGAGTATGGTCATTATTCCCATTTCATTAGGTAGTGGTAAAATTAAACATTTACAAGATTTTCATGTAATTTAGGGAGCAAGAATTGTTAAAACTGATCATATAACTTGTAGCTCCTCCGTCATAAAACTTTACTCAACTCCAAATCGTACTCGAAACTATTCTGTCCAATCAAAAGGCTGAATTATCACATTTAGAGTAAGTTGTCCGTGCCTGGAGTAACAATTTGTTATGACCATGTGACGCAGTAATAAAGAAGTGTCCAGAATATGAAAAAGACAGGAATGTTTCTTCTGTAAGCAACTTATTCAAATGCTTCTTTATATGATATATTACTTTTTATGTTTTCAACAGTAATTTAGTATCAAGCAAGTTGATGTCTACTAGTTAATAATCCCATCTTATGGCCTGTAATCCTTGAAATAAAGAAATATTGACGTTACAAATAGTCCTTGGACCTGTCGATTTCTTCTAATCCATAGCTAATTAGTATCTTGCTGTGAGGAAGCCATGCAAGCAGAACAAACACATCTATACACTGTCACTGTAGCACTAAGACTGCTGCTGTAGCGAGAAACATCTGTCCACTTGCAGTTCCTCAAGGGGGAGAAAAGGTCGGCCTTTAACTAGAAATGTGTTCATGGAACACAGATGCCCAAAAACAGACGGGTAAGGATAACAATGTATGCCATGACCACTGTCGTGGTGGGGCATACAAATCATTTGTCTCGACGAATAATGTTACAAGAGAGCTTTCGCGACGAAATGCTTAAATTTCACTTTGAATATGTATTGGTACTATTATTTCTCACTAAATACTTTTTTTGTCATTATGCACATTTGGTATAAATTAAACTCCATGCTATGTTCATGCCATATAAGTAGTTAATACATATTTACCGATTTGTTTGGGCTTATCCCGCTTACAAGCGTGTGACGTAGAAATTCTCTAGGTACCACGTGTCACAATATTTTCCCTGCATATTGTATCTTCAAAACGATAATTATGCACCATTCTCTTGAATAATGAGATTCCCTCTAATTTATTATCACTTTCACTGATCCATTAAAACGTCGTCAAAATTGTCAATTATATGTACGTTTTGACAATTTAACCGTGAACATCACATTATCTTAGGCAAACTGTTTCCCTGGACTCATCAAGTTATAACATCACGGGAAATATTACGCAATTAATTCAGGAAAATTGCTTCGGCCGATTGAAACATTTCTTGAAATATATCGCAGTTGCAGCAGTAATAATATCAATCTTTTTATAATATAAACAATGCTTAAATATAAATTTTCGATTGCATGGAAGTAGATATTCTGGTAAGTAGGAACAGCATTGTCAATAGTTCAATATGCGAGGCGCTAGCTTACTCTGTAACTAATATTTTCAAGTGAAGTTAAAACTATGACGAACAATAACACTCAAAATGGCAAACTGAGCACTGACAGAGACTGCATTGTAATTATTCTTTAAGCATTTTATAATAGAACTGAATTCAATACAAGACGCCCCCATATAGTTGCCGAACAGTTGTGCCAGGAGAAGGTGAAAACAGATATAAAAAAAAAAAAGTGGAAATTTCCTGAACAATAATGGATGGAAAAAGAAGCGTCTCAGATATGACGCCATACAAACAAACAACCATACATTCAACAACATGCAGGAAAAAAATATGAAGAAGTCGGAGATACTGAGTCAAAACTTAATCTGAAGATAACAAAGGCAAGTGGCGTAAACGCAGACATATCAAACATGAGTGAAGCTCAGACATACGACCTTGACCAAGTTCCATTCACTATTTAAAGTTATTGAAAACATATAGACATCGTACCTAAGTTCCGGTAGAGACGCGAGAAGATATGCAGTATCACAAATCAAGAATTATTTTGATGAAAAAGAAAGCTCTAGAGGCGTAATGCATTAACTGTTTTCGGCCGATAATTTGAACACCGACAATCGCATAGAAAAAAGACGTAAATTTTAATACACATTTGGAAAATACTCCAAATAAGAGAAAAATCAATAGCTGAAAGAGCAGGCATCAACAAGCTACTTCTTGTAACAAAGAGAAAGCAAATGGAAGTTGTTGCGGTCTATTGTTATTATGCAGAACCCCAGGCATCGCATGGAAGCGTTGAGATAAATCCCGATTGAAAAAGAGGAACATCAGTGGTAAGGTAACCGGTTGTTCCAGGAGGAAAACAAACGTGGAGAAACTGTCGCCTGAGGTAATGCAAATCTTGCCGCTTGTCACAATGAAATATTTTTGTAAGCAGTCCCAAAATAATCATAGTCTGTTTTCACAGTAATCAATCTGTCAGCATCCCTTATTGGCGGCCCCTTTTCTTTCCCAGCTAAAGGAGCTGACTCATATCAGGTTACACTTGTATATAATCTACAGAAAAATGTTTGAATTTTTTTTTGTTAACTTTTCACAGAATAAACATGATTTGAACCACAGACTGTTGAGTTTATCTGACCAGTGGTCATTTAGACCTATCCGATTATCTAATTCAATACAAGAATAGTTCCTATCCAGGTTTTTGAACAAGTTCCAGAGCAATAAGGCGTGCCTCTTGAATTAACAATATGAAAGTACAATCACACAGAGGGTTAAATGGTTAATGAATGATAAAAATGAGAATGCCCCCCCCCCCCCTGCTCATTGGTGATCCGATTCACTGTAATCATGTGACGCATTTTGGAGTTATTTGGGGCAAGACCGTTCATGACACGCTAAAAAGTTTCTCGCGGTTCTTCTCGCCCTAATCAAAGAACTTCGCTCGCAAACAACGTTCTCTTGCCGAGAGCTTTGAAGCGGGTGTGAAAAAAACAAAGATGGTGGATCATGCCAAATACGATATGTCATGTTTGTTGTTGTCTGATTGACTCATGGCATTAGGGAGTTTTCTACCGCAAACATCACATCGACCAGAGAGCAGTTAATGGGGCTCGATTAACTGTATTAACTGCTTTCGATGACGTTTTCTTGGTGTTTAGGCAAAAATCCAAAAACAGGTTGCAGATACAAAAAATTAAAAAAAAAAAAAAAAAAAAAAACGCCACGGTGTCACATGGTAATAGTCTACTGAAGGATGAACGCGTGAAACTGCCTAAACACTTATTTAAGTGCATTATGCTTGCCTTGATCGGAGCAAAAAGAGAGAATTTGCAAATATATGATATATGGATGTAGTAATAGAGTCTCTTTAAATTGTCATGCATTTACTAACTGGATATGTCAAGACAGGGATCTATTCAAGGGCTCACCTAAATCCATGTTAGCACGAAATTTATTACTGGATTTGGCCATTAATAAGTTAACATTTAAAAAACAAATTCCTATACACGTATTTTGAAACCGACATTAAAAAATAGTAATCACTTGACATAGTCACGTAAAAAACATTAAATCTCATCTTGTTGTAATTTCGAAGGAAACACATTTGTTGGACCGATTTATAATCGCTTATATGATGCACTCAAAGTAGGCTCCTTAAGGTATTTTAATGTCCAACCATCATCTGTGTTCGTTATGATAAAAGGCCACAACCCACCATAATCCATCCTCATTTTTCAAAGATTGGTTGTTTGTTGCAATTGTGCTGAATTAGTGATGAATGTGGACTGTAGGATATACTTTGGAAATACGTATCACTGTGATGTATTATACCATACTTATTTTGGTGAATCATGCAAGTTTCTTCATCTTATAAAATAACAGCTAGTTTGTAAATAGAAACTAAAGTAAGATTACATAATGTTATTTTGCTGTTTAATATTAGGGAGATATAAGGTATCTTCTAATTCCCAATCTGGCCTGTTTTTACATCAGATATTGATATGATATTCCTCCTGTCCTTATCAGACTAATTCGGTAGATTACGCAGACATGATTAAAGTTCGCATGTTTTGGTAGATCAAATCATATTGGCAGTTCCCAATATCGCAGTATCAGATGCTATTGCCATATAGATCTCGTTCTTCAACATCAGGATGACAATGAACCCAGTTATTCCGACTATTTGCAGTTACCTCATGGTATTTTATTAGTTAGAACCAATGTAATTTCTGTTCAGAAGATTTGCAATTAGGATGCCATGATAAGATTCTAGCTCTAAAATATCTTGTTGCTGAAGATAAGAGACCAAACAAAGTAGATCAGAAGAATAATTTGTGCAAAAAGCAAAGCTCATCGAGACAAATGAAATATATGAAACTCGTCGAATAATTTCAATCTTTTGCTCGACATGGCTTGCAGTCGGTCTTATCTTTCAAAAGTGTTGAAAAACGTAATAAGTTTGAAATAAGGTTTGCATATACTTTCTCTTGCATACACTCTGCTCCGAGTAAGAAACTGAGCATCGTTCATTCTTTGCATATTTTATCGAATTAAACATAACAAATCTTGATAAACATGTTAAGAATTGCAAACTATTAATAAAAAAAACCTTACTGCAAAAATATAAGTACATTAAAAAAGGTAAGACGAAGGCAAATGCATGGCTAATGACTGAATAAGCAAATTATCAGAGAAAATAAAGGCAGAAAATGTACGTAATCTGTAAGATTGCTCTTACCCCAAATCTTGTCTTTAAAAAATATAGCAGAAAAAAAATATAATATAAAGAGGCAAATAGAAGTTGTAATAACATACCTATCCTTGTAGTAAACAGATAATATAAATGATGACCATTTTGAACAGGAGCACGTACACTCGAAATGATGACCATTTTGAACAGGAGCACGTATACTAGAAATATTGACCATTTGGAACAGGAACACGTACACTCGAAATGATGACCATATGGAACAGGAACACGTACACTCGAAATGACGACCATATGGAACAGGAATACGCACACTCGAAATGACGAACATATGGAACAGGAATACGCACACTCGAAATGACGACCATATGGAACAGGAATACGCACACTCGAAATGACAACCATATGGAACAGGAATACGCACACTGGAAATGACGAACATATGGAACAGGAATACGCACACACGAAATGACGACCATATGGAACAGGAATACGCACACTCGAAATGACGAACATATGGAACAGGAATACGCACACTCGAAATGACGACCATATGGAACAGGAATACGCACACTCGAAATGACGACCATATGGAACAGGAATACGCACACTCGAAATGACGACCATATGGAACAGGAATACGCACACTCGAAATGACGACCATATGGAACAGGAATACGCACACTCGAAATGACGACCATATGGAACAGGAATACGCACACTCGAAATGATGACCATATGGAACAGGAATACGCACACTCGAAATGACGACCATATGGAACAGGAATACGCACACTCGAAATGACGACCATATGGAACAGGAATACGCACACTCGAAATGATGACCATATGGAACAGGAACACGCACACTTCAAATTATGACCATATGCAACAGGAGCACGTACACTCGAAATACTTTTGATCTTTGTAGATACAGAACTAATATGTTGACAGGTTGAAGAAAATAGGTTCATTGAAAAATGTATTTATTGAATAAAAATTGACGAGACACCGGTCCACTGATCCAATGTGCATATATACTGTCTTGTAAGGGTTGTTACACTGCCTGCTTCTATTTGATATTTGCTCAGGCCTTTTTTTTTCCTCAGGATTTGTTTTCTAAATTAAATTACAACAGCAATAATTGTTTTTAGTCTGTTTTGTTAATTTTAGTTTGCGAATAACTTAGTCATACATCGAGCAAGACACTATGTTCACTAAATCGATGCGATAATACAAGAAATACAACCAATAAGTCGTTGGCGCAAATAAATATTTCGGAGGTAAAAACGAATCATTTAGAGCTACAAGTGAATATTTTAGAGCTCTCGAGTGCATATTTAATGGATAGATGTTAAAAATGAGTTAGGATTGTGTAACTCAATATACTTAATTTGAAGTTAAATGGCCTTTAGAAATAAACATGAGGTTCCCCTTTCATTTTAAAGTTTCTACTTTCTCTTTTCATTTTTTCAATATTCTCTATTATTAATAATAAAACCTTTTTATTTTCTAACGTCTTACAGGATATCGTTTAGTGAAGGGGGACTATAGTAGCATTTACGAACAAAAACTAAACAAATATAGATTTCTTATCTATTTTGGAGGTGTTAACAATCTTCACACACATTTAATTTTCAAACATCTAAAACCACACAATATTCATAATACTAAAGGCTTTTTTTCTGTTTCTGATGAGCAAAAGAATATTGTATAGCGTTACTTGAAGTGAAATTGGATGCTGACTCATCTAGAAACGGAGGATGATTAATTTATAAATAACAGCAAGTAGTTAGCATATTGAAAGTTCTAGCACGCTTGTCAATTTAAATATTATAAACAGCAAACTATGTAAAAATAATGATTTGTTTTCCAATATCTAGTCATTTTAATATTCAGAGTGCTTAGATAATAGATCGGTACCAAATATTAAGCACACAAAATGCAAGCGTTTTTAAGACACTGACTTAATCTATTGTGGCATTTATTTTCAATAAAACTATTTCAATCTGTTAACAGGATTTTTGCAGATTAAAATGAAAAGAAAATGTTACACACACACACACACACACACACACACACACACACACACACACACACATATATATATATATATATATATATATATATATATATATATATATATATATATATATAAGAATTCTGCACCAATGATCATTTCCAGCTACCATAATATCTATTTTAATATCTATTTTTACCAGTTAGCATGCCCAGTGAATGGAGGCGATTTTCTCTTTGGTTTAAACCATATTTATTGAATGAAATAACACAAGACAGGTATAACTACATTACAGTGGGTGGGAAACAAGCGGAAAGTTTAAAGCTTGTATTTCTCATTACTGGTCATCACTTAGGAAAGCAAGGTCACGCTTCTTGTTCAGCATTCACGAGTAATGAAGAGAAGCATCTTAGTATCTTAGTTCTTACAGTTAATCTATTTAGGCATGGTATTTAACGACGAAGATAGCTTTCTACACGAGACTTTTAGAATAATCATTCATCAACATAAAAAAGCAACCATCGAGCACTTCTATCTCTCAACACATCATTAACACCGACCAAGCAAACAGATTAAAGTCACACTTTCATGGATGAGTATCTTAAATTTACAAAATTTTCGTTAAAAAGAATTACAATTGATAGTAAAACCATGTCAACAGAAACATTAGGGTAGGTCACCGCCATACCTTATACGTGCGACACCTGGCGGTCAGGTTAAGGGAGATAACTTATAACAGCTAATCACGGTATCTGAAAAGAAACGTATTTACTTTTGAGAATTGGCGAAGAATGCGTCCCAGTATCGACGGTTAGGTATTGTAGACTGACTCTCTTAACGTGCATACTATAAGTATATTGAAAGGTAAAGATGCAAGACACTGGTTCATATACTGATGCTACTTTTGAACTAATGTCCTTTAATTTCTTCGCTTGTCTTTAACAAAGGAAGTGATTCCAGAAAAATAAAAACATTATCATTCGCTTTGCTAGTGCAATAGACCAAATACCTCTTACTCTATGTCAAAATTTCTCCAAAGGCTGAAAGATTAGGAATAGTGTACAAAGTCTGATAAAAAGGAAACAAAGGCTGCAGCACAGTCGTGTTCAACTGTGCTCTGATCTCCGGCCTGGACTTACCGATCATTAACAGGTCTGTTAGTTTATAGTTTGCTACGTTTTTGTTTGCTCGATACCAGCCCTTTAATTAGAACTAGCCTCAGCAATGAGTGATACTTCTGACGGTTTGGAAAAAATGAATGTCAATACAATCATGCGAAGGAGAATTAGAATTGATACATGGATCAATTTTCAATGTGTAGGTGTCTTTATCGACATATAGAGGGCTTTCTAATCCCTATCCCATGGGAAGGGGCAGCAAGTAGCAGTTGCTTCACCTTTTATTCGATTGCCATGCATTCGATAACGAGGTACCCATCTACTTTATGACAACGCACTGGCGCAAAATTCCGCCGTGGTGACGGACTTTCTGAAGGAGAACAGTATTTAAACTTTGCCACATCCTTCATACAGCCCTGTGATATTTAGCTGAATCCCGTTCAAAAATTCATTGAGGGGCAGACGATTTGAAAGCCGCCATACGGTTGGAAGTACAATGTTCCAGTGTATGAACAGCATACCCAAAAGTGAATACAAAATTGCATTTAATAATTGGATAATCAGACTGAGGAAGTGTGTAGAGATGAATATTGAGTAATTTGATTGGATGCACTGACGTACTGTTCACTATTAATGAACTTTGTTGTACAGCACACTAATATTCAGAACTTTTTAAGTACCAATCATAGATGGTAGAATCTACCCTGTAGCCGGCATTAATGAATTCATCCAATTGGATATCACCGTTATGTTTCAATTTTTCTTTGAGACTGTAGTAAATTAAATAATGAAATTTACAGTGGTCATTATAATCCGGGACTCATTACTTTGGAGATGGATTGTATTTTAAATTGCTGTAAATGATTCTTGGGAGAGGAATAATTATAAGGATATCAATACACTTGATTCTGAATGATAGTAAACAAATCATTATGAATTTTAGTCAAAAGTAGTAGTCCACATATAACAAACATACAGCTAGATAAAAAGGTATATTTAAGATATTTCTCGATCTATTGAAACAAAAGCTATTGCCAGTTCTCTTGTCTAAAGTACTTACATACCATAACACCTTCTGTATCAACGTTCTACCTTCCTTCATGTATTACGTCTGCTACGGTCTATCTTCCCATCGCTTCGTCCGTTTTTCCGTCTGTAACTTGAAATTAATAGTCTGAAATGTTTCCAGTGGCGAACCGGCATCCATATTTTAATTTGAAGAAGAAAATAAATACTAACTTGAGTACTAGACCAATACTGGTCATGTAGCACCCATACTGAGTACTAGACCAATATTAGTCATGTAGCATCAGAAGAGTTCTATATTTTGAGGAAATAGCCAACATTTGAGTGAAACAATGACCGATAACGGAAAACGCAAGTAATATTAACTCTCTATAATAACTCTCTGCATTGCATGAGGGAAAATTGCAGCAGGTTTCGGCACAAATTATAAAGGCTAAAGATTGACCTGCACATTTGAACGTTTAACTCCACTAAAATTAGGCGTATATCTTTTCTCTAGACAATACCACTTACAGATCTGTTTTGAAATGGGTTATTATCATGTCGCAATTAACAATAAAATTGAATTTGTGTGTACAAGACAAGTTTAGATTTGATGCAAGATTTCAGACCCCAAATCAATTCCTTGCACAACAATGTAACGATCAAAGGTAGGCATTACTGCAATACCTTCAGGTTGCATTGTGGCAGATCCAGGAAACCTCATGTGTTATATATATATATATATATATATATATATATATATATATATATATATATATATATATATATATATATATATATATATACATACACACACAGAAAGAGTGTGTGTGTGTGTGTGTGTCAGAGAGAGAGAGAGAGAGAGAGAGAGAGAGAGAAAGGGGGTGGGGGTCTACTGAATTTGAGAGCATTGTCGCTGTAAGGTGCCCGAGGACAAACAATTTTCAGTGTGAACTGTTCACAGTGAACAAACAGTTTCCTGAATGAAATCCCAATTAAGTAACCAGAAGGTACGGTCCATATTCACACAGGATGAGACCTAAACCTCTTGAATCCATCTATATAGTCGCGGAACGCTAGAAGTTATTGTTTGCGATATTACAGATATATCAGTTGTCCTAATTTTTTCGTGGCGTTAAGAAACCGAAACCCTATCGTTTGCATGCGTTATCATGTGATTAATTGTGTATCACTCGTATCCAATTTTCTGACAGGCTTCAAATTAAGTGAAACCTTGGTGTGTTTGAGAAACAAGCGAAAATCGAAAATATGTTTGAAGGTTCTGCGTCTTTAGCACATGCGCTATTCAATCATTGATTATTTTGTCTGACTAACGTATGATCATTTGCTACATAATGGTCTTAAGATAAGGTTTATAAATTGCAACACGCCTTGATTACGTTCCAATCCAATTTAATATATATATATATATATATATATATATATATATATATATATATATAATGGTTTAAAAAAGATTAAAACCAGTACAGAAACTTTAAAGGTAATCGTTAGAAACGTGCGGGTCAAATGCAGATAAATAAATATAGCTACTACGACGGACAGTGGACGCTTGACAAGATTTTATCTTGTAAAAAATAATGCACCTTTTCGGCTATTTCTGCTCAGTTCAACACCTAAAAATCACTTTTGAGTTTTACGTTGTTTTCTTTAAGGATCAGAAACATTCGCGTGGATGATTCGTTTGGTGTTCTACAGCACAGCAACACAAGTAGGTTATTTAGTACCAAAGTAATGGGAGTAAAGTGTCTTGCCCAAGGACACACCACGGTAACTAACCCATGTTGATCTGATATTAGGATTCGAATCCGCGCCCTTTCGGTCACGAGTCAGGCACGATAACCATTTAAGCCACCGCGGTTCCCAGCTTGGATGTAAAACGGGAAATAACAGATTACAAAGAGGTTGGTTGACGGAAGGATTTGCTCAGATTGGTAGAAATTTGCGAATGATGTCATTTTTTTCCTCCTTCTTTTTTTTTACAGTTTTCTCTAAGCTATTCCTGTTTCAGTTTCTTTCTTGGTATTTCTCTTCTGGGTTTATTTGGTCAAGCCAATCATAATTCCATATCTCCCTTCACACGGCCAGATCTAGCCATTGTGTTAACTCGCATGGAAGATTTTACACGGTATCTATCATTCAGTACTCAATATTGGTCAAGCGGTATCTATCATTCAGTACTCAATATTGGTCAAACGGTATCTATCATTCAGTACTCAGTATTGGTCAAACGGCATCTATCATTCAGTACTCAATATTGGTCAAACGGTATCTATCATTCAGTACTCAATATTGGTCAAGCGGTATCTATCATTCAGTACTCAATATTGGTCAAATGGTATCTATCATTCAGTACTCAATATTGGTCAAACGGTATCTATCATTCAGTACTCAATATTGGTCAAACGGTATCTATCATTCAGTACTCAGTATTGGTCAAACGGTATCTATCATTCAGTCCTCAATATTGGTCAAACGGTATCCATCATTTAGTACTCAATATTGGTCAAACGGTATCTATCATTCAGTACGCAATATCGGTCAAACGGTATCTATCATTCAGTACTCAATATTGGTCAAACGGTATCTATCATTCAGTACTCAATATTGGTCAAACGGTATCTACCATTCAGTCCTCAATATTGGTCAAATGGTATCTATCATTCAGTACTCAATATTGGTCAAACGGTATCTATCATTCAGTCCTCAATATTGGTCAAATGGTATCCATCATTCAGAACTCAATATTGGTCAAACAGTAAACATTTTAAGTTTAATTGGCATCAAAATAAGTTCCTCTCTTTTGATACAAACACAAATGTAGCTTTCGAGTGAATTGTGTTTTCAAGAGCTAGCGGAGCTGCATTTGCAAAAAGGAAGCCAAATTTAAATAATATCTGTATCAATTGACATATATACATGTAAGTCATATACTGGACCTTTTCACTAAATTAGTTTTGCCAATATTGAATTATGGATCGGTAAGTTTGGGGTTTTGGGAAAGCAAAGTGTATTGAGAAAAAAAAATGTAATTTTGCAAACGTTTACTTGGTGTAAAACACTGTACTTAAAATGTTTTTCCATATGGGGAAATTGGAAGAACATAATTGTTGACCCAAAGGTCAGGACTTTTTAAAGATTTTATACGAAATATATTAAAACTGTATATGATATGTTGAACAGAGATATAGATCATTTTCAAACCAAGCAAAACTGACTTCACTTGCTCGAGATTTTTTATGACCATTTTTCTTTTCTTTTTTTTTCTTCATGTTTTGGTTAAATGAAGGTCTAGGAGACAAGATTACTTTGTTATGTTTAAAAGCAAAGACTTACTGATAATTTTATACATAACTGGAATTCGAGATTGGCTGATTCACCTTGAGCTACATAATACATAGAGGATATCTACGGTTTTGAGTGGATATAAGGAAATATTTCACGACTAAAGTGGGAATCATTGTATTGTCACGAGTGGCAAAGCCACGAGGGACAATTCAAAATGTTTTTACTACACTCGTGAAATACTTCCTTATATCTACGAGAAAAAAAAGAGTTTCTTTTTATTACATATTTTCAAGGCAACAACCATCGATTTTTTTCTCCATTCTCTCCCAGTGCAATAAACGACTGTATTACTACAGTGATAACAAGAAGTTCCAAAATTTTTTAATACTTTTAGGACATCGACCTTTTACAAATTTAATTTGTACATATAATGCTTAAAATTGTGTATTTTGTGAAATTAATGACTGTTTAAAAAAAAAAATGAAGATATTTTTTAAAACACATTTCTTGCGCGGTTTGATACAGTGAAAATTGTTTGGTGTGGTGCTACTGTGGAAACATCACAGAGCGGTCGCATCCAACAGATTTTAGAGCGTAACATATTTAATCAAAACATTCTAATGACTGTTAGTTTACTTGTATGGATTTGAGTTCTTTATTTTGTTTATTTCTGCATTCAAACGTGAAATTTCGGCCTTGGCAAGCTTGCAGTTTTGTTTAGTAACAGATGATGTACCCAAATTTCGACAGTCACCTAATTTCGATTTGCAATCAACACTAATCAATGCCTGATTTCTCCATCGTTTTAAGACATGATTATGATTATGTTGAGAGTTAAAATCGCTACTTAAACATTTTTGAAGCCCCGGGCGGCCGAATGGTTTAAGGCGCTCGCCTTTACAGATCACTTACATCTCACCCCTGTCCGCGTGAGTTCGAGTCTCTACTCAGACAAAGTGGGTATGTGAGAAAGCTTGCCAGTAGATTCCCATGCGTCGATGGTTCTTCCCAGGGTCTTCCAGGATTCTTCCTCCACCAGATATACTGGCCGCCATGTAAAGCCTATCATGTGCTGAAAAATGGCTTTAAACCCATAAAGCCACAAACAATTAAACATTTTTATTATTATATTGAATCAAGAGTTTTTCCTGAAAATGTGTCCGTTTTGTCGTAGAGTGTAAAAGGTAAACAATACTGTATGGGTGATACAGACTATCGAATAGCAACAGGTCATGTATGTTCAGTCACTAATAATTTGCACGATTCATGTAGAAAACTAATTTCAAACAGTTAATACTTGAAGTCCCCTATTTGTTGTTCGGAGTTCGTTTTTATTCATTTTGTTAATTCGTCTCCTTATTGATTACATAAATGTATATTAGAGGGTCTGCAGTCTTGACACATTTGAAGATTTATTCATTCTGATGTGTGTGTGTGTGTGTGTGTGTGTGTGTGTGTGTGTGTGTGAGAGAGAGAGAGAGAGAGAGAGAGAGAGAGAGAGAGAGAGAGAGAGAGAGAGAGAGAGAGAGTATAGAAGAAGAATGAAACATGAAACAGGCATACACATGGAAAAAGAATTTGAATAACATGCATAAGGGAATTTATATTTCCTAAATGGGAAAATAAAAGAGTTTCAAAAGTGGTATCGCCACTGTGGCAATAAAAGTGGTATCGCCACTGTAACGATATAATTTTTCGCCCATTTATATATTTTAATATCTCATTATGAAACATATAATAAAAGGAAATTGCTAACTTTTTCTTTCTTCAGCTATACCTATATAGAATTACTCCTTCGAAATTTAGAATTGCTCTTACAAAACTGAGAATATCGTCACATTGACTTCATGTTGAAACGGGTATGGGCAAACAATATAACTTATCGTGATAATAAAAAATGCAAACTCTGTAATATTTTTGAAAATGAATTTCATTTTATATTTGTCTGCCCTTTATATATATATATATATATATATATATATATATATATATATATATATAGATATATATAGATATATATAGATATATATATATACATACGGAGAGAATGTAGTCTTGATACGCCCTAGTATTTTTAAATTTCATAGAACTTTTGAAGTTTTCGATTGCAGAAGTCATAAAAGGAGCTGATATTTTGTATCTACAAAACATTCATAAATAAAAATAATACTGTATTTCAACAGACATAATCTTACCTTAACTTACGAATATCCATTTTCTCCCTTATCCTATCCTGTATGTAAATGAATCCTTGTCTTATTACAACTTGCGCATTATTTGTATACAAATTATTTTTTATATTGTAGCCCATGCTAATAACTGTCAGAAAAATGTAAGATAATGTTTGTTTAAATGATAATATAGTTCCCATTTTTATTATGTATTACCCGTTGATACGATTTGTACTGCCATCACGAAATTTGTAATTGGTTTTATATATGCATGCTCAAGGGCCAGTAAGTCTAATAAAGTTCTTCTTAATCCAAAAAGTGAATATTATGGCAAAAACTGTGTTTAATAACGTGTTAACGGATATCAGATTACGTTGTTTTAGAAACGCACAGGGATTAATAACACATTCAGTTCCATCAATCCAATCAAGATATATATATATATATATATATATATATATATATATATATATATATATATATATATATATATATATATATATATATTGACATGGGGTAAGAAAAACGTACAATGTAGTTGTGACCTTAATTATTATAGTCATTTTCTTGATGACTTTTTAGATAGCGTAGCTTGTAGTATGGCTGGCGCCTTGGCGAGGTAATTGTTATTGTTCATACAACAGTTACAAAGTTCATTCGTACATAAAAGAATGCAACGACTATAAATTCACCACAATAACTACCGTATATACTCGCGAAAATCCAGGTCAAAAGGCAAACAACACAGACCCTGATATGCTGGCGCATTATGCGCCGCAGATCAGGGTCTATGTTGTTTGTTCTGCTGATTAGTCCTTACAAACTGCATAGACCCAGATCTGCCGGCGCATTATGCAGTTTGCAGTTGGTATCGCATTATACGCGAGTATTTATGGTACTACTACTATTACAAATACTACCACAGTAGACAAGGTAGCAAGATAAGCTGAAGCATTTTAGGAGCTATTTTGTTCAGTTGCTTTTTGGTAATTATTAATTTTTTAAGCTAGGTCATTTAACTGATGAGCAATATCTGTCAGAATGCCTTCCTCATGCGTATTTTTGGTATGCCAATTTTTTTCCATTTTTTCCACGATTGTTGATGAGAACAAAAGTTATTTTTAATAACATGCCTTCCAGCTCCTTAGACGGAAAATATTATAAATTATTCAGTTTACCACTAGACACTTAAGGCTGCACTAGGAGAGCGTATGTCATATCACATGACTGACAGACCAGGAGAAAGGCGACCGTGATTTATTTAGTCACCGACACATTGGAGAGATGAATTTTGTTATCTATGATAGGATGTAATTTATTAACGAGCTGTTATTTTTGAAACTTGCTTTCGAACAGATTTCCAGCCAGTATAAAGATATCCACGTGTACTGTTTAAATTTCTGGAACCTCTCGGTACCAGGAACTTCAACGGTTATTTTATCCTCACTTTTTTATAAGAAAAGGTAGGGATTATATTTTCCTGTCCGTCCAAGACCTACGCGCGTGCATAAGTACGCTCCCGCAAATTATCCTGCGCGGTTTAGGATAGAGACTTCCAACTTTTGGCTATGATTCTGGCATTCTAAACTTGGAGGTCAAACCTCCAGATCATAACTCTGTATATATGTGTAACGGGGGTAGTGATAAACTGAGGGAAAGCGTGAGGATATTGCTTCTTTGCTGCATACTTCTAGTCTGATGATTATTTCATCCGATAGTCGTGACAGTAAGCTTATATTGTGTCAGAGAAAGCCGTGGCAGTAAGCTCATATTGTGTCAGAGAAAGTCGTGACAGTAAGATCATATTATGTGAGAGAAAAAGTAATGTTTACAGCTGTAGCGTTCTAACGGGGGGTGGGGGGGGGGGGGAGGATTGCCCCTGACGCCAGCGGTCTTATGTTTGGAAATCCATGATATCATAAATTCTCGTGAATACTGTACATATGACGTCTGTTCCTAGAAAAGGGCTAATTACTCGCTTTCAGAAATATCTTTCCAACACCGACTCCCCATAATCAATAAATAATTACTAAAGTATAGCAAAGCTATAAACAGAGACGTAAATATAAATAGCATATACCCTAGATGTATTTGTATATGTCTGAGCCAGGTTGTACGATATTTTGTTTTATATTTACCGGATGTCATTATATCTAGGCTTGTCATGTTGTTGTATGTGGAATTAAAACTGACCCGTTCTTTCTAAGAATGTAATAGTTCTGCATCAGATTATCTCTTTTCTAAATCTTTATACAAGCAACTTCACATTCATTTCGATTGGACGTTTAGTATTTGATTCATAATGTTATAGAATTGATAGTTTGTGCATATTTGCTACTGTGGGCTTTAATATCAACATAAAGCACGATGACATCCTGATGATAGGAAGTATAATAGGGAAATAGGGGTAGCACACATCCTCAAGCCAGACTCACGCAGATGTTGTTTGATTTGCGTGTAACAATATCGTGTAAGAGTGTATAAGTTTGAAGATTCTTTATAACGTGATCGTAGGTTTATACAATGTACTATAGTTGCTATTTTCCCCAGCATACAAGACTTCTGTATTAAGATCATTTATAAACTGTATGATAGAGTCGACGTTAACAATTGTGTTTGTTATGAAAGTGAACACAGCAAAACTTGCATAAGTCGAAGGTCTGCGAGGCAAATTTTGGTTTTAAGCTTTCGGTTTTTTGTACTTTTCCAAGGTTGCAGATAAAAGAATACTTTACATGTGAATTAGGTGAGTAATTCGAATAATGCCAAGTCTTCAATTGATTGGAATTTGGTGATTCATTCGAGTAATGCCAAGAATTCGAGTAACTAGAATTAGGTGAGTCATTTGAGTGATACCATGTATTTGAGTGATAGATATTTGAATTATCTACGTTTTACTGTAGCTATTACGAATATCTTTGTGTAGAAGGAAACACTCTGAACACAGAGTAAAACTATAGTCATTCGAGTTTTAGGTGGATTCAAATCTTTCTGTTGCGAAACACCGTGCTGTCGGTGAGAATATGTAGTCATTCACACACAACTCTTGAATAGAGATAAATTTCATTTACAATTCATAATATCTTGAACACTAAGAAAAAATCCATTACACCTACATCAACATGATATTTATCGCAATGACGTAATCTGGTAAGACAATATGTAGAATTAAGTTGCGCCAGAAACACTGTAACCTAAATCTAAAGACGCATTCTGCAGTATTCGTAGACTGAGACAATTCATTTCCGTGCATTATTATACCAGCCAGCTCGATTTTCGTAATAAAACCATATACTTTATGACATAGATTACGTTTAGTCTATAGTTACCATGTAGTGTCAAACAGCTGCTAAAAGGTTTTGGTGAAATAAGGCAATAACTTGAGTTGAGACCAAACACTCTAATGTCACTTTTCAATAACTTGAGTTGAGACCAAACACTCCAATGTCACTTTTCAATTTATTTCAAAAAGGATAAGTATTAAGGGTTTCATTTTCTTACATGTCAGGAATACTCACAGTTATTAATTACACGTATACAGCAATGGCATGTTTCAACAGTATATAAAAGTAGCGCTGACGATGTGTCAGCCATGTTATTTGATAAAATGGAGAATAGTTCAGACTGGGATAAATATGCCTTCAGTAGAAGAGATTTGACACTTTGTTTCCGAATAAGCAGATCTTTCCAGCGTAATTAATATACATTACATGGTCATGGTATTATTTACCATCAACCAGAACAATTTTGATCAACGTTATTTTTGTGTTTCTCTTGCAATTCCCTAATCAAGGTGATTTGGGCACTTCATGACAATTTAATCGGTATAACAAAAATAAAAAAACGCGCATCGTTAAGATCATTTTTATCCATTACCAAATTGACTTAAATCCTATCGTTCCTTGTGCTGCTTGTATCATCCAGAATGCACCGTATCTGGGTCTCCGGAACCTCCTAAAGTTTAAAAGAGGAAGCGAGATGCTGACACTAACACTAATGGCACCAATAAAGACACGGTTTCTGAAGATTCGAGTTCAACGAGCTCGTTAGGTTTATTGGCAGAGGGAAAACATAACACAAAGACACACGAAAAGGAAAAAACCCATAATGTCGAAATACAAATTATTAACATACCGTGACAGAAAAGTAATAGTAAGAATAAATCAAAAGTATAAAAATAATGAAAGAGTCCAAAAGCAAGACGCACCATCATACTACGATTCTAACGGAAATGCAACATGTACTATACAGTTACGTAATTTGGAAGCGGAAACTACTGTAGTCTTCCTCTTCTTTTTCTGATAAATGAAGAAAGTTGTGTTCTCGTATGAGCTATTCATTAAAACTAAAAACGCGTACTATTTTATCAAGACATTCAGGTTTATATCATCAAGGTGCATGGCATGTGACATTTGGTGTTGTTTAAGAAGCTCATATAAGCGAATATTTACCAGTTATCAATTCTACGATTTTATTGAGTTAAATGCACACAGATCTTGAAAGGAGATACAGCGCTCTAGAAAAAGAAAATAACTGAATTCAGATCTCAAACATTTGTAGCACGAACATGGAGGATAATTTTCATGTGTGCATTCGTCAACATGAAAAGAATAGACATGATATGATCCAGTAGGAAAGATGTACAACCACATAGTCTAGATTTCTCGATTCTTTCATTCGTGATCTGCAGATTGATGCTAAAATTTCAATTAAAATCATATATAAATGTCACAGTATATATGATGCAATGCTTGAGGTTGCCATGCAATGATAAATGAATACAACAAGGATTTTGGTACAAGAAGGCAATGATTCGAACCAAGAGCGAACATAAAATGCCACATATCTGTGAAGATGTATGAACTGGTGGGATCGGTGTGTTTGCCCCAAATGTTTCTCAATGTTAGATTATTCAGATTTGTGGATGTCTCATTCATTTAGGAGAATTCTTCCTTCTTCCCAAAGGAATTGCTCCAAATACAAAAGTTGTTTTGACGTCACGGGTTTAGCTTGATTATCTTCTATCTATTCAGGAAACAGTGAAGGACGCCTACATGCCACTTAGATATGGTGGCAGCAGCGGGATCACGTACACCCGTCATTAGAGCGTCCTCTATTATGATTTGTCTTTTACATATGGCTATTTTGGGGCTGTTTTTATTTCTTGAAGTAAAAGAGTACTTCGTTGTTGGACTGTATCTCTCAGCTACATAAAGAAAGGTTTACTCTAATAGCAGCATGGTGTACCAGGCACGTACAATGTAAACAGGATGGTGTGCTCGACAATATTGGACTATCTTTCGCATCTTGATGCAAGACAAAGTTATGTTATTATAGGAGCATAGTGTACTCGTCTCTCACGAAGTTAAAAACCAGTGTGCATGAGATTATTCTATTTTTATCAATGATATCATGTCCCTTTTGCGCTTCCTCGCATGCATAGTTGGGAGGGCTGGGGGATTCGCGGAAACGTGGGAAGCAGCAGTTTTAAATCAAAATGTCTACCCTTAAAGGAAAGTAACAATAATTTGCTTTAAATAGAGATTGATCCCATTTGCTCCATGGACACCCTTCTTCAGTAAGACTTGGATTGTATAGTGTCTGCGCAAATACATCGGATACTTTATAGGGTCGGCTCAAAATAGATTGTGCAAATTTTCATTATTAATGTTACCAGCTACAATTAGGGGCTAAACTTCAAGGAGCACTGTTTTATAAATTTTCCTACATTTTACTTGGAATTTGTTTTTTCTGTCTGGTTCAAAATGTCGAAAAATCGTGTTTAAAGAAGGCCAAGCTTAGACGTACGTAAGGGTTTTCCCCTCTAAAAAAATAGAGCATGACTACTAGTAATATGGTCACATGACTCCACAATGTGTCGTCCGAGACATAAATAGCAGGTAGACCTCGAGATGCTTTCACGCTAATTTATGGGGTAACAAAAGACTATTTACTGCTGTCGCCGATGGAACGAACTCGTTTAAACGCACAATAATGTATTCTCCAATGAGTAAAGAAGATTTGATCCGCTATTTTTATAACAATAGATAAGGCAAGTCATATGCTGTGAAATGGGATCACCTGGGTCATTCAACGTATTACCGTGTGAAATTGTACGCTAAACCTCTCTCTCTCTCTCTCTCTCTCTCTCTCTCTCTCTCTCTCTCTCTCTCTCTCTCTCTCTCTCTCTCTCTCTCTCATTATAGTTTGATGTCAGCGACATCTTGTACAACCACAGGAGCATAGGTGTCAGGGACATATTCTACAACCACATGCGCATAGGTGTCAGGAATAGCTTCTACAACCACAGGAAGGTAAGTGTCAGGAGCAGCTTCTACAACCACTGGAGGATAGATGTCAGGGACAGATTCTACAACAACAGGAGGGTAAGTGTCAGGAGCAGCTTTCACAACCACTGGAGGATAGATGTCAGGGACAGCTTCTACAACCACAGATTACAGAAGCATAGCTGTCAGGGACAGCTTCTACAACCAAAAATTACAGGAGCATAGGTGTCAGGGACAGCTTCTGCAACCACAGATTACAGGAGCATAGGTGTCAGGGACAGCTTCTACAGCCACAGATTAAAAAGCAATTGCAAAGATTAGCAATAAATCAGAAAATTGTAAATGATATTATTTTCACATTTTGGTTATCGCTCAGCTATAACCATATTTAATGTAAGTGAAGCCATGGCAGTCTAAATTTGTTATGGATTTTTTTGATATACTATGATTAATGTAATTAAGGTAATTTGGTGTAACTCTCACAAGTCAATGATAAAGCATCTCTTTGAAATATTTCTATAATAAGCAGAGTGATAACGATAACATTGGTCAGCACATTACTTCAAAATGACGTTTACACTGAGTCTTACACATGGTTTCAGAATCATTCTGTAATCTACGTTGGCCTCGCTTGCTGTGTTGGAAAACACGCTATGCGAAAAAAGCTGTGATTTCTGATAGGTCCGCAACACAATAATTAGTCAGTATCTTGCTTATAAGGTTATTGCTTTTATGACGGTATCAGGATGCAATTCAAACCGAAATGTTTTCAATCTGTAACTTTTAAGATTGCTTGTTGAGTTGAAAATTTATTATCAAGCATACCCCCACCCCCTCGAAAATAAGTTAAATAGTTTATAACTGCCATTAAGCAATATTGCATGATGTAACGTAAAAAGGACATACAAATTATTGTTATGGAAGCAAGTGATAGTGGTGTAGAGGTTTGCACAGTTGTCCGCTAAGCTGATGGTTAAAAAAATGTTGTGATGTTCATATTGTTTATACTGTAGGTTATCACAAGGATAGACCGAGTGGATTTTGGATCAGTGAAGAGACGAAGAGACGAAGACCAGTTATCAATATATATATATATATATATATATATATATATATATATATATATATATATATATATATATATATATATATCTATATATGTGTGTGTGTGTGTGTGTGTGTGTGTGTGTGTGTGAAAATGAATACGGACCTACTCTAACATAAGCAATTCTGACACCAACTAGTTTCACAGTCAAGTTTTGATCTAGTAAACAATTTGGATTAAACAAGTAGTTTGTGCAAATGGTCAACATATGTACTAAATACTGCTAATCGAATGACACGCTGATTTTAAATGATGTATTGAGATGTTCTCTACACGTTGCCTATTCAACAATACGTATTATTTTGTGAATATAGCAAACATAGATTATACTGTTATTCTGTTAACAATATATATACGAAATTGTTCCGTTCACTTTGACAGATATGAAACTGTTCTGTTTACTCAATGAATATGAAATTGTGAGTCTATGACGACGTAAAGAAATTATGTAGCTGTGTTATTTATATAAGACATTGATTTTTGGAATAGTACTATTCACAAAAGCAGATATGAATATATGGCATTGTTCTGTTTACAAAACATATATGAATATATGGAATTGCACTGTTCACAAAACATATATGAATATATGGAATTGCACTGTTCACAAAACAGATATGCATGAATGGAATTCTGCTGTTCACAAAACATATATGAATATATGAAAATACACCGTTCAATAACGGACATGGATCTTTAATACCACGTCGTTCATATAACGAACATTAAGTTATGATACCACGTCGTTCATATAATAAACATGAAGTTATGATACCACGCCGTTCATATAACAAATATTGCACTATAACAGGGCGTAACACAAGGAATGATTCAATATACGTTATTCCTTCCAGTCTGCCGATTTACCTGCCGCAACCTCACTTTCGCGAAGACAAAAGTCGTAGCATGACACGTTGACCTTTCAGACGCTGAGCTGGGTCAGACGTGACTTTCTACAACGAACACCACTGGTTCCAGCCAATATTACTGGCAATAACCTGTATATATTAAAAAACCATGAACTCTGTAATACACAAGCCAGAATCTTCTAGCATATTTTGATACAAACACCTCTATTCTTGTTATGTATGCGTATACAGGAACATACATTTTTTCAACATTAAACATTCAAACTGTTCTACGTTAAGAACGACTATATGGAATTACATAATGACCATGTTCGTAGATGAACCTATCTACAACAAGAATACTAACGCAGAATTATAAAAAGCTAGAACCCTTTTAATCTTTTACTATAGAAAACATATATCATTCAGCCAGCATTTTAAAGTCAGATAAAAGTACGAGTGTAGCCTGAAACAAACACTATTGAATCTAATAGCATTATGTTATGTGGCTAAGGGGATAAAACATCAATAGTGCACCACAGATAAAACCCTTTGCTGTAAGTATTCATTAAAAGACATTTGCTTTAGATGCAAGGTTACTGGGGTACATATGTAATCTAAACAGATCAGTACATAAGGGGGATAATGTATCCGAGATGAGTTTGATTAAATAACTAAGACATAACTAACACAAGATAATATAACATTAAATTTCTTGGTTTTGTCATAGTTTCACAGCTGGAAACCACCAGCACAAGCCGAATGCTATTATACAAATCTGATTAACAAGAAACTGACAAAACCTACACTTCTTACTACCTTCAGTGCATCAGTTTTGTTCATTTGATCCTTTATACATTTTGAATCCAACATTCCTAGTAACATTATATTGATATATTCTAGCGGTTACAGTTTTCATTCTTTAGCAACCTAAATTTTGATAATATCTGATACTAGCAAGCTATAGGTGGTGCAGGACTAACAAATATTTAGAACATGCTGATTCCTGTACTTCTAGAACCTGGGTACTGTATAATATGTATCTGCCACAAACCGGAAATACATGACTTAATATCTTAATATATGAGTGGTCAGAAATTAAACTTTGTATTCATTTTTGTCTCTAACAGTCACATAACCATCAGGAGTTCCGCGATTCTTGGGTATGAAACCTATTACAATTGATATATTTGTGTTTAGCACCACCCCACCCACACCCCTTTTTATTTTTATAAACTGCAGGAACAAAAATATACATAACGATGATGAAGATTATGACCAAGTAGAATTAAATAAACTGGAAAATGTATATTGTTTTAATCATTTATTCAATTACTTGGGAGTACCTGTTTATGTTCCTTTCTCTGTACAAAAGCTTGGGAACACAACTGCCTGCTTCTAATAATAACGTAAAAGACAGTAAAATCAGGTGTCATTATTACCTTCCAAATTGACGCTTTCCAGGAATGGGGCCAAGGTCATTTAAATTACATGTACTATATGTCTTGCATTGTACTCTACTACTAAATAGTTTTTACCAAAATTATTGTACATGACTCTGTCGAGTACATTAAAGTGTAGTAATTCCGCCGGTCATGTTTATAAGAACAATGCACATCCGCCATGGTAAATGGCGAGACAAAGCTCAGTTGGGAACATGACTTAGGTTCTTGTGATAAAATATAGAGACATACAGCAACACTTCCCATTTAACAGACCTACGCTTTTGCATAAACATTGAATTTTATTCATTATGGTTTCAATATGGATAATTAATGACTCCTTTCAGGTGTGCACTAATGTGACAGATACATTCCAAGCAAAAGGTGAAATATATCAGAGATCACACTTTAGGTAATTTCTATAAATCTTTTTCAAGAAAGATTTTGAACCATATGGTTTTATCACAGTTAATCCAGTATTTATTTATTTAGGAAAGAGGTCTAAGTCTTCATTTATAAACTTGTATAGTTCTGTCATTGGTGCATTGCTTGTGAAAGTAAATAAATTAAATAATATTACATTTAGTGCAGTTTTCTCAACACCTTAGGAATATGTAGATCTTTTTGTGCCCTAAAATAAGACAATTTTAATTGTACCTAAACTCTTGACTTAAATAGGATTCCTGCAGGATTGTTGCTCCATAAATGATATTAGAGAGATGTTGCATTTTTGCTTCCATTATTATGCAGCAAGCGTAAGTGATTTGATTTCTGAAATATTTACCAGTAAGTGTATTGCAAACAATTACATTACGACAGTCAAGGAGAGAGGCTGATTCTAAGATCGGTGTTCTTGATCCTCTATCACTATCCCTCTATCGGTTAATTGATGTAACAAGTATATAACCGAACCTTTATAATTACATTAGGATATAAGAAGCCATGGAAAACTTTTTCCATTATTTCCCGCACCCCCTACAAAGTCGATATTACATCTTATTGGAAAATAAGTGACGATAATCCATATAGATTGTCACAATGCAAGTTTGGGATGACGTTTAAATTTAAACTTCTTAGAATTAGTATGATCTCTACAGATATGTCTTCTTTAGATTTATAACTAAGTTTCAGCTTTTTTATTTGTGAAAAGTGATACCTGCTACAGGGATTAGTTATCAATAATGATCTATGCATGTATATACCATGTACTGTGGATTGCCTTCTTCTTTGTAAGTAAGATGACATTTTTATATTGCCGTTGATCCTACTAGAGTAAAATATGTTTCAGTGTTAGTATTAATAATATGAGCTAGTGTTGGAGTATTGGACCGCAGGCAATCTACAGTGCCTTTCTTTAAAGTTTGTATATTAGGTGGGTTGGATGTGTGCTTTTTATAGAATTGCATTTGCTGAAGTTATCAATAATAGTGGGTACATGTATATATGCTCCGGGAGCCTCTTTGTTTGGTATGGGTAAATAAGCAGTATCACTGATTTTAGAATTGTAAATATCACAATGGGATCTAGACAAATTCTCTAATCTTGGTGAATGGGTGGCGTGTAGCTAATTGAGAATCCTTAACAATAGGCATCTTAGTATGATACTCTGTTGTCACAGTTGCCAGAAATTGCAAGAAACAGGGTGACGATTTTTTTTTATTTGACAGGAGGGGCTTGTATGTCAGCTCCGATCGCCGCGTTGGCACTAACAGGGTAGGATACAGTTCTGATAGGCGGTGATCTGCGGCCATTTTACTTCCATTAGATAGGAGTTGAGAAGAACACTTTTGTTAAATAACTCGTGGAATAACAATTATGTACTGAATCTTTTCATTAAATTCAGAATATTGCCGATTATGATAAAATACACATTAAATTCCTGATTTTACAGCACAGAATTTGCGATTTAGCGCTTCTTTCCAATTTAATAGGTACACTTTGTATCATTCAGCTTTAATTTCACAACCAATCAGAAATATTTTTGGAATATTGTGGTAATTTCAGTGTTGTATTTATTTTTTTATTAATTTCATCAAAAATACAAGACATGCAATCCGACATAGTTCAGGAAATTGCAAAGATCATCTCCAATTATTACCTCTTAAAGTGGATTCTGACATTAAAAAGATGTAATTTTGTATCTTGTAGAATATGTGTCATTTCAGGGCACCAAGGACTACATAAATGCCACAAGAGATATCAAATGAGCACATAGTTATCCTCAATATGTTTCGAAACACAGTTTGACTGGAGAGGTAGGAAAACAAGTTCACATTACTCTGGAAGCTTTAGTATATACTATGGCGTCTGCTACTCAACGCTAGAGTATATACCATGGCATCTGCTACTCCATGCTTGAGTGTATACCATGACATCTGCTATTACACGTTGACAATATACAATGACATCTGCTACTCCAAGCTTGAGTATATACTACAGCATCTGCTATATCAAGTTAGAGTATATAGTATGGCACCTCCTACTCCACGTTCGAGTATATACCATAGAGAGGTAGGAAATCAAGTTCACATTACTCTGGAAGCTTTAGTATATACTACGGCGTCTGCTACTCAACGCTAGAGTATATACCATGGCATCTGCTATTCCACGTTGACAATATACCATGACATCTTCTACTCCAAGCTTGAGTATATATCAGAGCATCTGCTACTCCAAGCTTGAGTATATACTACAGCATCTGCTACTCCATGCTTGAGTAAATACCATGGCATCTGCTATTCCACGTTGACAATATACCATGATATCTGCTATTCCAAGCTTGAGTATATATTACAGCATCTGCTATATCAAGTTGGAGTATATACCATGGCATCTGCTACTCCATGCTTGAGTAAATACCATCGCATCTGCTATTCCACGTTGACAATATACCATGACATCTGTTACTACAAGCTTGAGTATAAACCATGGCATCTGATCCTCCACCATTAAATATATTGCATCTGCCACTCCACGACTACTAATACTTGATTAAGTGAGATATCAAAACAAGTCAGAGAAAACAAATAAATCACATCTTCGAAATTTGTATTGCTTGGATAGGAGGAATTTTCAATTATCAAAGACTTCAATTTAATGAGCAAACTCAGAACAAAACTAAAGTGTTTCTATTTTTTCGTTTGTGTGTGTATATATGTATGTATGTATGCATGTATGTATGTGTGGGTACCGTAAACCGCATACCTGGGTTCGAATCTTCGTAGAGTACGAATTACAAGTTCTCTAACTTGTATGATAATGTTATTTATTCGTATTTAAAAATTCTGCTAATGTTTTCAAGCATTCTCCTGTAGAATCCAGGAAAAGCACTTTACGCTCTGTTTGGTGTAAATTTGTATATGCGTGTGTATGTGTGTTGTTTATCATCTCCTTTATTCCTTTTTGAGAGCATGTAATAAATGGAGAAAACTTGTATATTAGTCTTCGGCCACATTTCTGTGAAATTATTAAGATTTGCGATACATTGTATAGGATATTGAATGATTTACGATAAATTGTATAGGATTATTGAATGATTTGCGATACATGCTTAGGAATATTGAATAATTTGCCATACATTGTATAGGAATATTGAATGATTTTCGATACATTGTATAGGAATATTGAATGATTTGCTATCAATTGTATAGGACTATTGAATGATTTGTGATACATTTTATAAGAATATTGAATGATTTTTGATACATTGTATAGGAATATTGAACGATTTGTGATATATTGTATGGCAATATTGAATGATTTCTGATACATTGTATGGGAATATTGAATGATTTGTGATACATTGTATAGGAATATTGAATGATTTATGATACATTGTATAGGAATATTGACCAATTTGTGATACATTGTATATGAATATTAAATGATTTATGACACATTGTACAGGAATATTGACCGATTTGTGATACATTGTATAGGAATATTGAATGATTTGTGATTCATTGTATAGGAATATTGAATGATAAAGATGTATGGACTCTACGGTCGAATTAAAAATCCGGACTGAGAAAGGAATCAAATGTGGAAGATTGGAGAAGTGGGAGATTCTTTTTAGTGATTGAAAGGTCTTGGAGGAGTGGGAGATTATTTTAAGTGGTTGAAAGGTCATGGAGGAGTGGGAGATTATTTTAAGTGGTTGAAAGGTCTTGGAAGAGTGGAAGATTCTTTTTAGTGGTTGAAATGTCATGGAGGAGTAGGAGATTCTTTTTAGTGGTTCAAAGGTCAGTCTACTTAATCTGTTCTAATTTTCAAGTATTTTAAGGTAATTTATATGTTTCTCATAGTAAAACCTATTTTAAGTCGAATGATACATTTTATTAGGCGGTATGAGTCATCGCATTGAAATATTTTGAATGAAAACATGTGAACATTCTGATGCAAGATCAGCGTACCATCTGAAAAAAGTTACTACCTACACACTAAATATATGTCTATATGTTAAAATCTACAATCGTTCCATTTCTTGGAGAGAGCTTCAAAATTAGATTTTGTTTAAAATTCTGTCGTAGATATAATGAGATTAGATTATAGATGTGATTAGGTCTAATATTAAATTTGATTACTTTTCTATCAGTAATTTATCTACACAAAGTTCAAAATTATTGATGTTCCCCCTGTGTAGTTTTGTAATAAGAAGACCTTTAATACCAACAATCTACACCAATGTCGTTATTTTCATATCATTAGCGACTAGAAAATGTTTTTTTTCCCTTCTTAATGAGGTAATGCAACATCGATCTGACCTTAGTAACATACTTGTCAGTGCGTACTGTTACATGCTGTACGTAAAGAAATTGTAATTCCCCCCTTTTAAAACCCTTTATTCCCTAATAAAAAATAAAGAATCGCAACTGTACCCAGAAGGGATATGGCAATAGTATGACATATACCAAGTATCATCGTATATTGCACCATTAGTGTTCCAAGTTGATTCACAATAGTATGAACTCTATTCGTGCATGAAAAATAGTCATAAAACTATGAGACTATTTGTCAATTTTATACTGATATTACAATATTTGGAAAGGAAGTTTTTTGGTTAAAGTGAACATTTCTGTTAAACTAGTGAATTTGAATACTACTATAGACGAATTTACATTTGAACATCATCCAAAGAAATTGTTTCTGTTTTTTCCAAAAGAATTGTAAACTTATAAGAATTAAATTACTCTGATTAGAGAATATCATTAAACAAATCAAATACTATCGTAAATACTCTGCATGAAAATTGTTTTGTGTACATTGGTACCATAGTGCACATAATGAAACTACAGCCACTGTACAAACACACTCTTGCACTCACGCGCAATACTTCATAAAACATACTAAAATACGCATAACTTAGTTCTCACGACTTTCTTGACACTGGCATTCTCGTTGGGTCAACTGCATTCCCAAGCTTTTCAAACGATTTAAATTATTTAAATACTACAAGAGTATTTTGTATCATAAGTAATATTTCTGGGGCATAATTTCGTCTCTACACAAGCAGATTCACATCGCTCAGACAAAAAGCATTGATTGTCGCATATCATGCCTATAGAAATAAAACGCCTCTGGCAGACAAAGAGTCCAGGATAAAACAAATTATTCAGTTCCATTTCCCGTTTTATTTTTATTTTACCAGCTGCCCATCTTATATTATTTGCGTATGCAATATGCTTCTTCCACGTATTAAAAATATTAACAGAATCAAATTATAGAAAACTGCATCGTGTCAATAACGAATGGAGGAAAAGCTAGTGTTTCTTTTCAACGATTTGTTAGATAAAACATTCCGACGAACTGCTGTATATGTACATGTATTTGGAATAAAAATCAATACGCTAATATCAACTCTGAGCAGTTATTTTATGTCCGTAGCAGCATATTAAAAGGCACTTGAGATACAATGCCGAACTAAGTTTGGACTTTCTCGTGTTATAAAAGAAAACTTTTAATGGGTTTGGGTTTTTCAGAGCGTTTCTAAAATATAATATATTTGATTTCCTTCTTATACTGTATTTCTTCTCGTAACGGTTTCTTAACAGAACTATTCAATACGCGTGCCACTAATAATCATTGTTCTTTTCATGTCAAAATGGCTACTGGCACGTATTTGTTATTTGAGATGAACCAATTCCAAAGTTAGCGGTAAACATACCATGTTTGTACAAGCCTGTTGACCTAAACATGAAATTGCAACTTTTTGGATGACAACTGTTTCAATAAATTATCTTTCATACAGTCCATATATTTGTAGAAATTTGAGAAAGCTCATTAAGCAAGTTTATCACTAAATTTAACAAAAGCAATAGCAGATGATACGGACCGTGACTATCAATATAATTTACATATTTTTCTATTAAAAGAATGAAATGTTTTAATCGCGTCTCTGCAGAAGTTTTATGTTAAGTCGTTGTAATGTATTGGTTGTAATAGTCTGATTCAGAACTGGACATTTGAAAAGCACGAACTATGAACGGCATCAGTAAATATCGACCATGGACTGGCCTTGACCAAGTAAATTGGTTTCTGCTTTATCCAGAGACCAAGGCTGTGTGAGGATAAGAGTTGTTGTCATATCTTAATAAACTCTCAACACAAAATTTTTATGAACGTTTGAAATATAATACAGATGACCAATTTCTGTCTCAATTTCTAATGATGAGTGTAAACAAAGAGATAGGAAAATACACCAGATATTCAAGATTAAAGTTTAAATAGCAAATCTTGAAATCAAGTGAAAATTTGAAATCTGTAAGGTAGCGAAACAGATGATTATTAGATATGAAAGTGTTAGTGGCAGATTAAAATAGTTTGTAGAATAATATTCATTTTTATAGTCTGACAATGACGCCAAAATTTAGCAAGCTCCAAATAGCTATAAACCTGTGGCATCACCATCTTTGATTAGCGGGTAAGGTTAAGACATGCCTTTGCACGTGGTAAATTAATATGCAGTTCATATCCGAGCTGAAGCATTTGTCCGATAATGGATCAACCGGATAGACTATTAAGCTATGGCAGTGTCTGTCTGTCCGATAATGGATCGACCGGATAGACTATTAAGCTATGTTAGAGTCTACCTTAAAAGGGTTATTATACTAAGACCGTTGTCGATTATCGTACACTTCACAGAGGTTTCAGCGACTGAAAACGTGTCATTAAATTCTGCCATCCTTAAGTCATTCACTTTATATCATTTGTATCTAATTTTCTGGCTGGCTTCAAACCTTGAGAAATGGAGAAAACAATGTAGCGTTGAAAATAGATTTCACTGTTTTAAGTCATGCGCAGACGCCATATTTAACGGTGCATCGTTTTGTCTGACGACTGTAAATAAGTAAGACAAAGGGGTCAAATACAGAATAAAATGATACTTCGCTAAAATAGATAACAATATTGAATTTAACTATATTCATAGAAAATAAAAATGTTTCCATCTACAGTTGACGCGAGGGTAAGATTTTCTCTTGCCAATAATGCCACTGCTCCTTTCAGGCTAATGTCAAATTTATGACAGCTGTCAATTTGACACCTGAGAAGCGTTATATAAGCCACACACTGTATACTAACAACCAGACCCAAAAGACTGTTAGCGATAATAATATTTTTCGACCATCTGTCACTCAAAGCATGATATGTCATGGAGAACCTGCGATTGATGATGCGAAATTTCCCGCGAGGACTATGATAATTTAAACCTTCCTAAGACGAATGTCGTCATATTTTTTTTTCGGATGGTGGTCAGTGATAATGCGATATTTTCCTAGGACAACTGTAAGTAATGATGTGAAATTTTCCTAGGACAACTGTCAATCAGTAACGACGTGTCATATTCCTAGGACAGCTCACAGTAATGGTTTGAAATTTGCCTAGGACAACTGCTGGTTAATTATGTGAAATTTTCTTGGGACGACTATCAGCGATAATTCGAATTCTTTATCGAGACGGTCGTTTGTTGTAATAAATTTATTTTCATCAAAATAATTTGGATTTTAAGTTTATACGCGAAAAGAATTGACGTTCGAGACAAAAATTATCGTAATGCAACATGTCACGTGGCATCATGGAATAAGTGAAGCTTGTGAAAAGGGAATTCATTTTTATTAAATCTTTCCATCATAAGAAAGAAAATATGGAATTTTTCCCTTAAAGTTTGCTAAGAACTAAACCATCCGGTTGGATTAAGCAAAGAAGTATCGATAGTTTCCTTGAGGTAAACGATCACAATTTCCTCGAAGAAGTGAGATAGGAGAATAGTATTTCTGTTTTTACTAGGAATATAAGCTTCCGACCTAAACGGATGGTGCCCAATTCATTCTTTAATGTCTCTTTTCTCATCGATAGGTCCACCCGTCATAATACTTGACTTCAAATCTTACTCGAAAATATTCTGACCAATCAAAAGTCTGAATTTGTCGATTTCAAGCAAGATCTTTAAATCTGGTGCAGCCTTCGTTGCTCGAATGCTAAGAAAAGTTGTATGACAGAGGGACTAGTTTAGAGTATGTCTTCACCGAAACCAGTGCATCCTTTGATGCTAGAGTTCCAGTAAAGTCACCTTCATTATGCATTGACGAATCGCCAGAACCGAGATAACTATACTGACACATCCGCATATGAATTTCTGTAAAATAAAAGTTTTCCTTTTTTAACTTTAATCTTTTTATTAGAGATATATTTTTGGTTGATACTGATAATTACACGCAGTTTCGACAAAAAATAATAACGTTATTAATCACAGAATTTATACATTTTATATAGTGAAATATGTTCATGTGTTTAACTATTGGTTTTAATATATTTCCCTCTCAGCACTGGTGATACGTTGCGAGTTTCGAGTTTCTTCTTTGGAGAGCTAATTGATGATGACAACCTTAAGTTATATACATGAATTACAGTGTATATCAAAACTAGGCTTGAAGTTGTTTAGAACAAAATAATTACTCTATTTTCTCAATTTAGGCAACACTTTTGTTGTCAGAAGGAATGTGAAGTCACTTAATTTAAATTACAGAGTTGAGATTAATTTAGGAACTGAAGCAATCTTAATACAAACATCTTATTTGAAACATAACATAACATACATGTATATAATATTATTTGGTAAAGAAGTGAGTAAACTCGGGCTGATACTAAATCGTTCGTTTAAGGTTACCGTATTTTGTAGACTGGTACACTATAATCTTGCTCCTTATTCAGCAATTAGAATGGTTTCTATATTGATTGCATGACCAGCTTTTCATGATTTGATTTTGTATTATCCCACCTTATGTATTCTTCATTCTCTTAAGGCATCAATGACATCAAAAGAGGTTTTAGGCGTATTTGCCAAGCCATAAAAAACTTTTAAATGTAACACATTTTGGTGAAAATGGTAGGATTCGGAATTGAGAAAACAAAATTGGTACCGCATTTCCTGGTCGAGAATACATTTCAGCACTGCATTTCCTGGTTGAAAGTAAACACGTTGGTTCTACATTTACTGAATGAGAGTAAACCCGTTGTCACAAGATTTTATAGGTGTGAGTAAACAATTTCGCACACATTTCATGGTTCTGAGTAAAGACTTTGCTAAAACATTCCTTACGAAGTAAAAAAAAAAAAAAAAAAAAAGTATCAAGAAAAGCAGTTTCTGGCGGGACCGGCACTACATTGCAATTACTGTTTGTACAGATACTGCACGATTTAAGGGTAAATAAAGAAAATGTTGACAATGAGACAACTTTTGTTAATTGGCAAAATTTAGAAGATATCGGAATGGAATAAAAATAAAAATATAATGACCAGATTAACATCCTATTTAGAACAATTCAGCATTTATTCTCTAAATGAGAATTCCCTTTTAAACACAATAAGAATACTTTACATTGTTGAAAGATTATTAAAACAAATAACTAGGAAAATATTGTTCATTTTGATATTTTTGTATCTTTATTTCTCAGTCTATTTTGGGTGATTTTGATTTCTGCGTTTTTATTTACTTTAATTATGTTTTCTGGGCCTTGAAATTCTGGAAATTAATAGACATTTAACCTTTAATAATTTTGTCCTTATTATCACAATACTTCCGCTACTGCTGCTGATTTTGAATGCAACATACTAACCAAAAAAGGAATCTAGTTATTTCGTCCAAGTTTTTATTTCTTAAACGCAAATTCGTTATTAAAATGAACAATCTTGGATGGAAACCATATTTCGTGCTATTTTGAATCGATTAGAAACAAATCATATCAGTGATTTTCGGGGGAAAATACCTATAAAACACAATCTCTCCAGTTGTCATTATGGAAATATGCTCTACTTCTTTTCATATCTGCTTTAGTACATCAATAAACGCTTATGTCTGTCGATTAGCAAAAGCATAAATACGTCAAATCATTGGCAGACGTGGGGATTGCATCTCGTGATTTATGTTCAGTCGCAGACGCATTCGTTGGCGAAATATGTCAACGATGCAATTTACTAATGGGACGATCCGTTATTTTCGACAGGTCCCTTCCGATTAGTAGATTATGTGAAGGACTGTACTAATTTGTATGAAAAATGATAAAACCAGCAATCAACAAGAAATACAAAATATCTTCTAAAAATCTCTCGTTTATGCACAGAAAAGACGTTATTGGAGGATTGCTTTAAACTCTATTACATCATTTCGAAAAAGCTTTAATTTTTAATCTTTTGATTAAACAAATCATGATGCTGCTATTTTTACATAAGACAGTCTAATAATAAAATTCCCCCTTTTACCAACATAATTATTTGCTGGTATGATCAGATACCGTTGTACTTGGTCAAATGTTTTATGCATATTTGGTTTGACGTTATCAGTGAAGCAAGACAATTTAGAGAGTGATATATGTTTAACATTCTGATGCACAAGAATTTGCTGAGTAAGATCGAATTATAAAATATTTGGTGACAATGGATGCTTCATAACACAAACATAGGAAGATCGCATGCAGTAACTTGAAGAAAAGAAGAAAATCAGAGAAAAGTCCTTTGGCTCAATCTTTGGTATACAGCAGCTTTATGAAACACTTGCGATTGATTTCACTACTTTGCTCTCTTCATTTTGACACCTAAACGTAGGAGAAAATATGAAGCTAAACATCAGTAAGAAAGGTAAAAGGGTCTTTTCGATTTAGATTTTCATATTTTTTATTCTTTCAGTCGAAGTCAGATTGATTTTTCTCTGAAAGATTTATGCAAATCGAGAGCACTTGTTGGTTGTCTTTGCAGAAAAAGTCTTCGAACTGTTTAAATGTTGTCTGAGATTTCTAATGATACAGTCTATTTTGAAACTTTAACGGTTTCGCCGCTGCTTTTACATTTCTGGTGAACAAATCTCATAGGCTTTGAATGCTTTGCTTTTTTATATTAAAGTATTTTTGATGAGTACACTTGTAAACTGATCTCCTTAGTCCTCTTGTAAGAAGAATTCTAAACGTCACTCTGTGTTAAATCCATGTTTTATAATAAAATGTGGACACATTTGATTTCATGTTGTTTCATTTCAAAGTGGTGTACAAACACCATTCGCTGGAGGCTTAACTTGTGACGCAGCATTTAAATTTGGCTCTGAAAGTGGTGAATGGTCTGACAGAATTCCAGTATCAGGTGCACCATTCCTTAACTTTTGTAAGATCAGTACTAACTTCCGTCAATTAATAATAATAATAATAATAATAATAATAATAATAATAATAATAATAATATTTGCATTAGCTCAAGATTTTGATCTTTTCTATGTGAAACACATCATAATGGCTTTCAGGAACATTTAGAGTTGATAAGCCAAGATTCTGGCTCCCTCTGTATAGATTACACAACTACTCTTGGAATATCTGTATATACAATCGGTCTTTGTTTTTCACTCCGAAAAAATCTTCTCATCCCGAGTCTTCTTCTTTTTCTTCTTCTTCTTCCATTAAGTCAGCGGTTCCCAACCTCATGTCGCGACCCAAATCAGGGTCCCGGGGGATCCTCAGTAGGGTCGCAAAGGGTCATCAGAAGAAATCATATCATAAGCCTGAGGGTCGGGAGGTCCTGTTGGTGGCCAATTAAGGGTCGCAGCAAAAAGAGGCTGGAAACCATTGCATTAAGTCCTTATATAATACTCAGTTAATAGTTTTGAATTTTGCATGTAAAAATAATATTGTCGTCACACAAACCATTTGTCTTTAGGCGTACGAGTGTAACACTTCTTTCACAGCCAGTATATTAAACAGTTTGGATATTATGACGATTTTGCATTCCGTGGTCACAAAATTAGGATGATTTCCACGAACTGCAGAAAGCTATGCAAATCCAATAAACTTCCCCACCTCTCCAGTTGCACCTATAAATCAGATCATAATTAACTCTAATTTGGGAATTAATAGTCAGATGAATTCAAATTATCACATTTTTGGATAATTATTCATGTTCTTCTACCACTGAAGAACATAATGTTAATTTCATCTATTAACATTTATCTTGCATCTCCTATTGGTAACTGATGGTAAACTATCACCAGGAAGGATAGTATTCAGTCAAGCATTGCTTGGTGATAAGTCAATTGAGGAGATATGTTTATCGGGCAAGTTTGCAAGCAGATAAGGAATGATCAAAGTGGCGAAAGTGATATGGACGATTTAGATGGTGACGGTTTGACAGTACTTCGTAACGACGACGACGACGAAACGTGTAGATTCTCGTGCCAATTCAGCAATGACGACACACTCAAACATCTATTGCCTTAAGATGGCGCTCTATAGTTTCATACTTTGCACAGGGATTAATATTTAAGGAAAAAGAATTTCCCAGGAGTTCTCACTGATTATCATGACTATTTTAAACAAAAACCTTGTACTTCTTGTGCATTGTTAAAAGAACTTTTAATTCCCTTTATTTTGGTGTATGCTTGATGGGTGTAATTTGGGTTATAGAGTATACAGCTTGGTGTTACTTCAGATGTGCTCCTAGTAAAAAAAAAAAAAATAATTTTTTAACTCAGCCTGGTCACTTTCACCTCCTGGACTTTAAACGTAAATTGTAAAAAACAAGCCGATAAATTTTTCTTTACTTTTTATTAATTTTGTAATTCATTTATTGCACTTTTAACGGCTAAAGTTAGTGTACTTTGGACTAGTTCAGGATGATTTTTCAAACACATGGGCGCAGCCATTTTGATCAGCTGTGTGAAAGAAATTTCAGCCACATTACATGAAAGTAGCATAGCGTTATGCAAACATTCTCTCCATTGTGCACGTTGCAAATGCAAACAACTTCACCTTACACCTGTCACTCTGTCAGAAGTACGTAATATCTGTAGAGCGCCACCATACCTAGGTATAGTTGAATTATCTTTTTCTCTAGCATGAATCTCTCCTAGATTAGGTCGAGAATTTATCATGGTAAATGAATTTTTAAATCTGGCTTATAATGTTATTTTGCATCTTTTTAAAGTACAAAGATACTGACATTGTAACCGGTTTTGCCGAGTTTCAAACTGCCCTAAGATTTATTCAATACAGAAGAAATAATTTTGTGTCATCTACTATCGGATAGAATAGAAGTACTAAGTAAAGTCCTTGAGAAAGTAGGCATTTTGTAAATAATGTCTAGGAATAATTCCTGTAGAGATAACCAACCGCTCTCTTTGTTCCATTACATATCAAATGCCAGCAACTTCCAACAGTTTGAACCATCGTTTGAGAGTGCTCGGGGCCCTTTGAGGCATCCTTCAAATTTTTGCAGTTTCAGCGCTTTCGTTTCAATATTGAAAACACCGAATTGCAATAATTCAGCGTGAATGTGAAAACCTGTACAAATTGTTTTACATTTTGGGGGACTTTTTGGGACATTTTATTGAAAACTTTCTAACTGTTGTTTACGGCTCCGATCATTATGGAAACGTTCAACCAAGCAGTAGTTTCGTTGTTTTCATGACACCGGACAGAGCAAGCAGAAAGCTGTATCGAAAGATTTTCCCGAAATCGGAACACGCTCGGGTCTTCCGCCAATCATTGCAAATACACCTCGGAAATTCTACAGCAGCCGCTGCAATCGGAACATCTCTCGATCATTTCCGTCATGTCGAGAAATAACCTCGGATGTAGTTGTAGGAATACTCATATATTTGATGGGTTTGTTGATTCTCCTGTGGCGGTGTGCAGCATATATGTTGCGACAGAAAGGGCAGACAAATGTTCCGATTGTGACATTGTTTCCTTCTTCTGTCATATTGTGTCATGTGAACAAAAGTAGTTCCGAATATACTTCTCTATGGCGGCGAATTACATACGAGGTTTCTTTTTCGATTTATCGGAAACGACCGAGGATGTTCAGATAGTATCCGACATTGCATATACATGTACATTATTTACAAAATGACGTCATGTGCACATAACACACCATCACAGCGTTCATTATGGCGACTTATCGATTGAGATAATTTATTCTTCACTGAAACAATAACAACTTTTTATTTTCTCAATTATGAACTGAATAGAAAACATATTTTTACTTAATGTGGGCAAAATAATGCCATATAGGTATCATAATGCGTTTGCCACAGTCCTATTTCGGCTAGCGTACTGTAGCGTGTGACTGAGTTCTCAGCCATTTTCCAGTAATTTCCCCCTTTTTACGATGTATCACTCCGCTAGTTATACCGATTGCGATTGATCTTCCCGTTCATATTAGATGGATTTTGTGGATACATTTTTACGTCTGGAAATAAACACGGGCAGCGAAGATACGAACTAATAATAATAATAATAATAATAAAATAAACACTTATATTAGAAACGAAATCATTCTATTAATGCATTTTCTCGCGCGACGAGTACGAATGTTGATCATTAGAGCCGGACTGGACTGGCGCTTCAGATTACAATACTGACCAAATGTCAGACAGAAACTGCCACATGTCTAAATCTCTTATTTGTGTGTATTTTAGAACTGCTTTCATTCAATGCGGCATTCAATGGACGTCTTCTCTACTTTAACTGTGCTAAACAAAAGTTTAAAAAAATGCGAAACATAATATTAACTTTTGTTGACCGTTTCAAGTTGGGAGGAAAGCTAAAAGAAGCAACTAGCGTTATGGCACTAAATTGACATCTGAGGGCAAAAACCAAGCACCGCCGCGTTTCCATTCAAGTGTCAGTTACTGGTATCGCTGCTGAGTTAGCTCATTTATATGATCGTTAATTTATACATTCATAAGCCAAAGCCCCTCGATTCCAGAATCTGAATAATAAAAGAAAAGTCAGGGTAGAATGTTATTACTCTTTACTTCAACAACTATCGAACTTATTTCACTAGCAGCAATGCCACATGGGAAATCATTAATGATGGTAATATATATGTTCTCGAAATGAAAGGATATGCTCTTAGAATTGATTGTGTTTCCTTATCAGGGATATTGGTCTCAAAAGAGCTTTCTATAGCGGAGTCCCTTTGGTTCAGCTAAAAACTTACATTAAAACTATTCTCTGACCTCAAATCAGATTGTAGTCAATTATATCACTAGAAAGTGTTATCTAGAATTAAATTAGCATATCAGTATTTGTTTTAACATTTTAAAACCATTATAACTGTGGAGAATATTGATTGTTATGTTATATTTTTTGCTTGATCACAACAAAACCATTTTTTAATTTCCAATCTTTGAATTCTTCAAGGTTTAATAAAACAGAGAAATGGACGATCTCATTCGTCTAATGTAACGTGAGAGCTGTGATGCAAAAATCTGACTTGACGTGTTTCTACATACGGTTATTTTTATATACCAATTTGAGACACTTATATTCAAGTCGCTTTCATCATAAATACAAAACTCCAGCAATATTTAAAAAATTCTATTTGAAAATTATTATAGACAAAAGATTACTGCTTAAGGATTAAATACACCTGCTAATTTGGATATTTGATAGAAAATGTGAAATTGCTTCTAGTAGCAACTTTGTAGTTTTATAAAAGTGGTTTAGAATTCATTTAAAACTGTTGACAATAAATAACTCGCTTTAGAATCTGGTCATGTATTCATTGTGATAAAACAAGCCCTACTATCAAATCTGGGGAAGTGAGAGATTATCATGATGGGATAAATAGTATTACTCCAGAGGTGGCAGGTAGTATCGGGAAACTTTGTAATCATCGTTTAATGCTTCATTGTGAGATATCAAATATTATTTTGCTTAATAGTATGATTGATATACCAGCTAATCGACGTCGACATCTCTGTAACATATAACAGCATAAATCGAACTCGGAACTGGAACTAAAACTCTCGTTAAGCCTACAGTAATGAATGGCAGCGCTTTCTCTGTTAAGTTTTCTTGCTAGTCCAAGGTGACGGTGAAATATGAAAATAGGCACAAACGAAAGATACATGGTCTAACCTTGTTATGCTACCATGTATGCTGACATATATCTTGTTCTTAACGAATTAAATTTTTAAAATCTGAGTGAAATTACATTCAATGTATGTACGTATGTAGAAGTGTTTTAGGGCACCTAGGCACAATAGTGGCTATATATGGTGCCAACTTAATGTAAAGTTCGAAAATTGTGAAAATGAACTGCACAAATATTTAGGAACATAAAAACTTCCAAACAAATATAAACATCAAGTACAAGAAGATAAAATATAGAACATAACGATGTCAGAATTCTGTAAGATGTATATAAAATAATAGATAAAGATAACAGACGTAAACTCTTTGAAACACATGGTCAATTTTTTTATATATAAACGACATTCCCTCAAAAATGCCCAGATTTTCTCAGATGGTTTCTTCATGCAGCTCATGCTAAAATACTTCTGTCTCACAAGGTGGAAGTCAACACACTCGACAAGAATGTGCTCCACTGTTAGCGGACACTGGCAGGTATGCACACTCTGGTCGAGGTTCACCCTAAGGAGTATACATGAGTCAGGCATGTGTGTCCTATATACGATCGGCACAATAACACCATGTCTCCGAGAATGGTTCTATAGAGGGATGACATTCTCCAATAATGGGTTTGATGTTTATAAGTTTGTTGGTGCAGTTTTCATTCCACTTATTTTGCCAAGAATGATGAATATGCTGATTTCTACAATATTTGAAGTCAGTATATGGAATCTTCCATTCGGAAACGGGTGACTGCATGGCAGCTTTCGCTGCTGTATTTGCCCTTTATACCAATGTGACTCGACAGCCAACAGTTGAGAATACTTTTCCCAGATTGTACAAGTACATCATATTTCTGTAACATCTGGAATATTAACGGGTTGTCAGATTTAATATTTTGTAAAGATTTCAAGGTGGAAAGGAAATCTAAAAAGATGATGATTTAAAAAAAAGGAGTTTTCAATGCATTTAAAAGTCTTTAGTATGGCTGTAATTTCTGCAGTAAAGACCGAGGCTCTATCCGGTAACTGACTGGAGCCGGTGCCATGAGGTGTTGCAACGGCAGCTCCATCTTTCGAACCGTTTGTACACGTTGATATCGTTCCAGCAGTCCATGCTGCTACGATAGGAAACTCTGATTTCATTGGATTCACTCTGAAAAAGAAGGGTATCTGTTGAAGACTTTTTGAATTCGCAAAGATCAAATATTATTTTTGGAGGTTCTGATAACTACGATGGTGATTTGGGTATACAGAATTTTGCAATATTTGCAACATTGATTTTTGCTGCTTGTGAGGAAGAATTTGTATGCCAAGAGGTGGAATTGAGTTCAACCTAGAGACATAAGATCTCCATATTTTCCTCTTGCTCTCCCAAATGGTATGACTAGTCATAACTCGGTATATACGGTATTGACTCAGATTTTCATTTGTTGGATTGGCACTGAAATGTTTAAGGACATTTTTTTCGCTCCCTAATATCGTTTTGCATGCACCATCAAACCATTGTTTGTTCCCAGCAACATACTGTAGTATCATGGTAAATACGTTGTCAAAAAGATCAGCTGTCAAATTTGATTCGCAGAGGGACTGCAAAGTTTCCCAGTCTGTCTTGTTCAATTTCCATCTCTGCCCGAGCCTTGATGTTTGGGAATATTGCTTCTTAAGTATATTGAAAAGTGGTCACTGCCACAGAGGTCGTCAACAATTTCCCGAGAGAAGTCAAGTAAAAAGATGGATTGCAGACGGTCAAATCTAAGGACGAGTGAGTGTGAATACACAAAAGTATAGTATGCTACAGGTCAGAATGAAAAGAGAACAGAAATGTCCTGAAACAGGGTATACGACTTATCATTTAAATGGCAAAAACTGTGTTTTGAAACAAAGTCTTCTATCTTCCTTCCTCTCTGGTTGATATCTTTACAGCCCCAAAGTGTATGGTAGCCATTAAAGTCACCAAGTGAAACAAAAGGTGTTGGTAACTATTCAATAAGTCAACTGGTCAAGATCAGATTGATTGTTTGTAGTGCTTGGAGGAGATATATTCAGCAGAGCGAACGAGGTTTGTGCAGTGACACACGAACGGCTACAGCCTGTTAAGTAGTATTGAGATTAATTTATCTGTGAGGAGTTTTGTTATTTATGATGATGGACACTCCTCCAGCAGCCTTATTAGTATTTATTGAAATGCTTCTGTACGTTACCAACATTACCTCTAAAAGTTGTCTTTTAAAATAGATTATTTTGAAGGCAGATAGCTATTATGTCATGTTCTTTAAGTAGAAGACTAATTGCATTGAAACCTCGGCAATTCCATTTTATTTTGTCAGACATATTTATGAAAGTGGTGGAAGTACGTTTCTTTTGAGAGCATTCTCTGGCGCGATACTTGGGGGTCTTCAGTGTCCATACTATCTATGCTCCCAAACTTATTAAAGAGCTTGGTAGAATCCTCAGATCATTTGGGAAGTCTTGTAGATTCTGTAATCCTCTCTTTATTTGGTTTAGAGCGTGCATTACCATTGATTAAAGCTGCATTATGCGAAGAACCAATTGTATTGTCATAAAATACAAAACATATTTTTTGGAATATTTTAGACTGATTGCGTGAAGTTGCACCCGAGTGAATGCTAATGACCACGTCAATATTTCAACTCACCATTTACTTTCTGTGCTGATATTACGTTCAGGGTTTGGTTCCATCGTCACCAATCGTGTCGAGCGCAACGTTGGTATTTAGATTCAACTTACAAAAAAATATGATTATAAATACATTCTCCCAAAATATTGATGCAATTAGCAAAATTCAATATTAGCCAGTATTCATTGGTCTACATATTTGCAAGATAGCAGTGCATAATATCATTGGTGTCAGAAGACAATATATGCAAGCTTTGTTATGCTTCCTAAATGTTGGATATGAGTGCAATTCTTGTGCGCAGTTTCTAGACCACGGGACATAGGCGTGGGTTTTAATGATCTGGCCCCAATTTCGCCAATATATGTCTTAAAGGTAAGTCTCAACTCAAAACATTTGATTCATCGATTTTCAGTCAGAGATGAATTTCAGCCAATTAGACCGCTGTAATTTTAGCCAATAATATTGCTGTAATTTAGACTTAAGATCCGGGTTAAATCCAGAGTTGGTATAAGATTGCTGTAATTTAGACTTAAGATCCGGGTTAAATCCAGAGTTGGTATAAGATTGCTGTAATTTAGACTTAAGATCAGGGTTAAATCCAGAGTTGGTATAAGATTGCTGTAATTTAGACTTAAGATCAGGGTTAAATCCAGAGTTGGTATAAGATTGCTGTAATTTAGACTTAAGATCCGGGTTAAATCCAGAGTTGGTATAAGATTGCTGAAATTTAGACTTAAGATCCGGGTTAAATCCAGAGTTGGTATAAGATTGCTGTAATTTAGACTTAAGATCCGGGTTAAATCCAGAGTTGGTATAAGATTGCTGTAATTTAGACTTAAGATCAGGGTTAAATCCAGAGTTTGTACAATCTAGGCCCATATTTTACCAAAAAATCTTAAATTTTAAGTCCAGGCTTAAGGCATTTGACTGGTTAAACTAAATGTAGACTTAAATGCCATTCAATCAGATTGCTGGATTCTGCATTTGATATTAAGTCCAGACTTAAGTTCAGTTGGTGAAAAACAGACCTGATAAAATCTCCGTCACCGTCTGACTGATCGTAGCGGAGTATGGTGACATGGGAATATAGTGTTCATTACAGCTTGCCTCATTAAATTGATTCTAAATCTCGGATTCTCAGATGCTATCACCCATATGCTTCCTTATTATCCTCATAAATCAGCATCAGACTGACAACGGGAACGAATCTTTAAAGCTATTTGGAGCTTACTGTGCCATTTTGATGCAATTCACACCCATGTGATGCCTTTTGGACTCATTTGTTGTTACAGATAACACGACATGCTTCTAGTTTATAATATATTGATTCTGATGCAAGAGAAAAACTGATTAATCTATTGACTAGCTAATTAAATTGGACATTATGTAACATGACATGAAGCACGTGAACTAAATGCATAAAAGTCCATATAACCATTCCTCCACATATATATCTATATCTATCTGTCTCACTCTCTGTCTTTCTATATATATATATATATATATATATATATATATATCTGTGCCTGTCTGTCAGTCGTTCTGTCTGCTTGCCATTCCATCTCTTCATCTATTTATAATACATGAATACTTGAATCATCATTCGCAACTTCGAGGACAATCATACGGATCATACCTCGAATATATATCGATAGCTGCCATTCTGACTACTTCGGCTATTTACGAAACAAAGATTGACCGAGATGCTACGAATGATCGAACTATATTTTTTTAAATTTGTAACTTCTCGGTCAATCCTACAGTCAAGCCAATCGTAGAAATAGCCGAGGTGATCCGAATAGATAGGGTTCTTTTATTGTGGAGAAATTTAGGGTGAACAAAATGTATGATTTTTCTGTAAATTACTGCGCCGACATACATCAGAGGCATAATTTTGTCTCGCAGAAATAGCCGAGGTAGTTTCTGAATGTTGAATCATACATTATTGTGATGAGTCAAAAGGAGCAGTATGCCCCTGTTGCAAACGTGAAACTAAAACGAGAAACTCTAAATCTGAAATCAAAATGAAGCTTTTCAAATCAATAAAATAATTTACAAAGTAAATAAGAGATGCAATAAAGTTTGAAGTGGGAAGCTTGTCCCATTCAGCACTGATGTTGAATGAAAGATTTGCTTAACTAACTAAATCCTCATCGATTAAGTGATGCGAAATGATATTCTATTTTCCATCAATCGATGCTGACGCTTGCCGCACAATTCTCTTGTGCCTTTTATGTTACCATATGACCTTAAAGTGCACAGTGGTCCCATTAAAAACGCGTAAGCTATGCTTTTATATTTTTCTCATGAGGATAGGATCAATATTGGTAGAAAGTTCAAAAGTTCAAACACATTAAGTTTATTCAGCAAGTTATCTAGTGAATGGAACTATAGCTAAACTATAGGGTCACCTTCAAAATAAAGATAACTATGTACCAAACTTCATGATGAGAAATATTGTGTATAATATAACGTGTTGAAATATCAAGAATTGTGACAGACACACACACACACACACGACTATTTATCAAAACATTATAATGTTCAGAAGGGAAAGAAAAACGTTTTTTTTTTATCCAATTCAACGTCAGTGAGACACGTCTGACAAAGTCAAGTTAGTGTCCGAGGGAACTTGACTCACCCTGGTTAATTTAAATACGAAATCAAAGACCTCAATTTATGGGCGACGTTTGGGTATCACTTTATAATGCGACCCACATATTGATCATTATACACATGAAGAGTATCCATTTTTGAGTAGATATAAGGAAATATTTCACGAGTGAAGTGAAAACATTGTATTGCCACCAGTAACAATACCAAACGTTTCCACTTCACGAGTGAAATATTTCCTTATATCTATTCAAACAAAAAGTAGATTTTCTTTTAATTATTGTATTTTTTAAGGCAGTTGATTTGCATGGATTGTTGTCTCCATTCGGTGCCAATGCGATTAACGGCTGAATCGATAAAAAGAAATTCCGAAATTTTACAACAATTTTAGGACAGCGACTTTTTACGAATTTAGGTTGTACATATAATGCTTCAAATTGCGTAATATGTCTAATTAATGAATGTTTCCATACGAAAATGAAGAGATTTTTATTTTCGTCAACACATTCCTTGCGCGGATTGATACAGTGAATATTGTTGGGGGGGGGGGGGGGAATATACTGTAGAAACATCACAGATACGACAGACTTCAGAGCGTAACATTTTTAAACAAAATATTTTAATGGTTATGAGTTTACTTGTTATGATTTTGGTTCTCTATTTTGTTTATTTCTGCATTCAAGAAGATTTGTATTGCCTTGGCAAACTTGCAGTCTAGTTCGTTAACGAACGCTACACCCAAATTTCCCATTGCTGCACGATTTTGGTTTGCAATCAACACTCATCAATGCTCGATTTGTCCATCATTTTCAGACATGATTTTATGATTGTGATAAGAATTAAAACAATTAAAATGGCTACTTAAACAATGATATTACTATATTTAGTTGACTGAAGTAGAAAAAGTTTGAAAGGCTATGAATTCTGATATAAGATTCATAAAAGTTAGCTCTATTTTCAAAAACCATCAATTACTTTAGAAACCTATGGGGTATTTTGGAAGTGCAAACTTTAGGTAACTAACTGTAGGGTGTCTAAGGTGCTATTCTCATAATGGTCATCCCGGATATCGCCATTTTTGTAACAACAGTAATTATCAGTGATTTTTCAGTTGGAAACCCCGCTCTAATTGTGTTTCAAAATGTGGTCCATTTCAACTTTATTGTTACTCAACTTGGGAAGTATATTGTTTATAGATTTGTAAGGATTTTTTCAACTAGCTTTTGGTACAAGTTGAATAGGAGGGGTGTGACGTTTAGAGCCGAAAAGTTTTGCGTAAAAACGTACGAGACCAGTCTATCGTCTGTAATCTCAGTAATCATAAGGTATTTGTACATGCAAAACATGTGTTTAAAACCAATACATACGAGACCAGTCTATCGTCTGTAATCGCAGTAATCGTAAGGTATGTGTACATGCAAAACGTGTGTATAAAACCGTTACGAACGAGACCAGTCTATCGTCTGTAATCTCAGTAATCGTAAGATATATGTACATGCAAAACATGTGTCTAAAACCATTACATACGACACCAGTCTATCGTCTGTAATCTCAGTAATCATAAGGTATATGTACATGCAAAACATGTGTCTAAAACCAATGCGTACGAGACCAGTCTATCGTCTCTAATCTTAGTAATCGTTAAAGGTATGAAAAACTCTAGATCAAAGAGGAGTAGACAATGACAAATCCATTGACAACAGTTATGTTGTTGTGCCAAAAAATTCTATGGTACAGGTCAAAAACTGTATTTAGAACTATGAAAAAAATACAACAAAAAAAAAAAAATAAAAAAAAAATAAAAAAAAAAAACATATTTGAAAATATAACAGAAGTTTTCTATCCAGTTTGAGGCATCTTTAAAACTGATGCATCATATAAGTTTCGAATGTTTTGTTTAGAGTGCTGAATAAACTCTCATAGTGGCAGTGATGTGGTCAATCATTTTCACCGCATAACTTTTTGGTTCTTTCTGACAACAAACCAATCAATCAATCAGTCAATAAAATAATCAATCGATTCAAGGTTTTACGATGCGGCGATTTTTCAACACTTCCGCGTTGGCCAATGAATGAACCGAAAACATTTCATATATATATATATATTAACTGTGTACTCAATATATTGATGTCTGAGAGAGAAAAATGAAGTTTCATGGAGTACTTCTAAAATATTTTCAATGACCTAAATAGTTGTATTTCGCAATATGCCTTAACTAATCCTTCCTATTTCGTGATCGAATATTTGTACGGCGTACCACTCACTCAGTGCCTATAACAAGTCATATTTATGGGTCGCTAGATATTACAAATAATAGCAGTACTCAGTCTAACAAATTATTTACATACAAGTCATATTTATGGGTCGCTAGGTATCACAAATAATAGCAGTACTCAGTCTAACAAATTATTTACATACAAGTCATATTTATGGGTCGCTAGGTATTACAGATAATAGCAGTACTCAGTCTAACAAATTATCTACATACAAATCATATTTATGGGTCGCTAGATATCATAAATAATAGCAGTACTCAGTCTAACAAATTATTTACATACAAATCATATTTGTGGGTCGCTAGATATCACAAATAATAGCAGTACTCAGTCTAACAAATTATTTACATACAAATCATATTTGTGGGTCGCTAGGTATCACAAATAATAGCAGTACTCAGTCTAACAAATTATCTACATACAAATCATATTTGTGGGTCGCTAGGTATCACAAATAATAGCAATACTCAGTCTAACAAATTATCTACATACAAATCTGAATCTTACACTGTGTTGTTAATGTTTATGCCTTTTCTTTCCAAAATGACAGTCTAATTAATTTTGTAGTGAAATGAAAATCAATAATGTATTGTATCATGAACCATTCGTAGGTAAAATATATACCTGATTACCTTTCTTGCTTACTTTCTGGGTGGGTCAGTTAAAATCCCAGTGGGTCAACTATGCGGCCTTTACTATATGATGATACGATCTTCATTTGTCTTTAGCCGATTGGCTATCTGCAAGTATATACATATACATTTAAGTTTGTTAGAGAAATTTATGGTGGCATGTTTCATACATACAGTAAAACAAATCTATCCCATGTACATACTTTGAATCAATACAAAAGATATATACTTACATACACATACACACATCTACAACCATCGGACCATCCTGGGTCAGCTACCGTGGTGTGTCCTTGGGCAAGGCACTTTACTATAATTGCCAATAACATACCAGTATTGCTATGCACCAACCAAACCAAAATGTCTATTCATAGATCCATGAACACACACACACACACACACACACACACACACACACACACACACACTATATATATATATATATATATATATATATATATATATATATATATATATATATATATATATATAAAGTTACGGAATTATGTATATGGAATTTATAATGTGCCTAAACTTTTGGCCTATGACTGTACTTTAAATTGTGTCAAATAGTGAGTTGCACTTTAAGTTTGAAAAAAAGATGTCAACAAGGTATTTACTGACCTTTTGTTCAAGGTCAGAGCTGTTGATCATTCCTGGAGTTCTTTTCCGTTAAATAGACGCATTTAGTATTGCATTCTGGGTCGTAATATGACACGTTTCCTGTTGTGAAATATGCCATTTCCAAAGAATATAAAAGACCTGAATATACGAATTATATTCATTCCATTTTAAATCTTGAGTTGAAAACATCTGTTTTTTATGATCAGTTTTGGAATCATCAGATGGATGAAATAATAGCCGTGCTGAAATCTTGTAGTTCTGTAATGCTGAATTACTGTATACATAATTCGAAAGGAATTATTTATTGGACCATTCATCGAAGTTACCATGGAGTACTCACTAACATTTGAAGTTATATTTAGGACTTTCTGATACTTTGATTCTTTTGGACATTCGCAAAGAAGATCTGGATTACGTTATCGTTGGTACATCGGAACATTACAGACTCTTTCATTCGGAACATTCGTTCATTACGAAGATTCATTTGGAACATTCATCAACTTGGAGCATTCATTCATTCGAAACATTTTATAGTTTCTATATATACAGGACTTGTGATCAGGACACTAATAATTGTTGGATTATTTGGATTTTAATACATGATACTGTAAGTGTATTTTGATTTTCACGTTAATTATTTAGAATAAATTGTTTATTTGATTTTACAAACATTGTTGGTTTCACTTTATTTTTGTTACGTTTTATTCGAGCCATAGAGTCGTAACAATATATATATATATATATATATATATATATATATATATATATATATATATATATATATATATATATATGTATGTATGTATGTATGCAAATACATACCTGCATGGAGCATGATACAACGTAAGTATGCATCACATAATATTTGTTAAAGTACATGCGTACGCTTAAATACAAGCTCTTTCGGGAAAAGACACAAAAAGTGTCATCAATACATAAGCAGTATTCTGAAATGATTTTCTTATTAGTATTATAAGAACATTATAAATAAAATATGATAGATAGTAATGCATGTATTAAACAATGAAATGGAGATGAGATAAAAGTAACATCGAACGTAAGAACAAAATGATAATAGTAATTAATAACAAATTAATTAAATCATGTCATTTGTAGGAATGTTTAACCAGCATTCATCATAATATTACGTTCAATCAGTGCTATATGAATATAATGTCCCCGATGTCTAACCTCTAGAGATTTCGTGGAATTTAGTAATTTAATAAATTTCAACATACTAGAGACTTTCCAAAAGAAAAGCTTATATACTTCTTTCTTAGCGGCAAATAACATTGGCATTCTAATACAAAGTGATACTCATTTTCCAGCACATTGTAAAAAATACAAGTACAAGTATATAGCATGTACATATTAAATAATGTATCGATAACTTCAATATTTCCAATTATTATGAATTTTCAATACATGCTTAAAACTCCAACGGTTACTATGATCTGTTTTTCAAGGAGAAATCCGAAAGGTCAATTGAAATCAGAATCACGCAGTGTTCAATGTTTGCGTAAAAAGTCACTCTGCTATGATACCTAATTATTTTATCATACAAATTAGCAGCATGTGCATGAGCAGCACATTATTACCGTATACTAGCTTATAAGTCGAGTCCAACTGCAAAATGCACAGACCCAGATCTGCTGTCGCATAATGCGCCGGCAGATCAGGGTCTATGCAGTCTGTTAGGAATAATCAGTAGAACAAACAATATAAACCCTGACATGCCGGAGTATTATGCGACGGCAGATCAGGGTCTACGTTGCTTGCAGTTTGACTCGACTTATAGGCGAGTATATGCAGTCTATCCGTCCAAAAATATAGGAGCTATACATTTATCACTGAAAGTCGAAGATACTTGCTTATGTTCTAGATATAAAAAAAATGTTAAATACATTTTTCGAATTTTTGTTGTTGTTGGCGCATTTAAAATTAGACAGAGATGGATGTTTGTAAATAAATTCAAAATTATGGATGGGTTTAGTCAAGGATTTTACTGGCTGTCTTACAGAAAATCTCAAATTAGTAGCATAAATAACAAGAACAACGTGATAAAATAAGACTTTGAATAATGAGTTCACACCTAAGTTATATAGGCCTCAATCAGCGCAGAAAAAAGAACAACAATATTTTGGACTGATAAAATAGTACTGATCTTCAGTCCTTCATTGGATCCTTGATTTTGAAAACAATAAAATGATTTTGAAAACAATGTATAGATGATGTTAAACCTAGACCTTCTGCAAAAGGAGTGGAATTGAGAATATTACCGTATATACTCGCGTAAAACCTGGGTCCAAATGCAAACAACATAGACCCTGATCTGCCAGCGCATTATGCGCCAGCAGATCAGGGTCTATGTTGTTTGTTCTACTGATTAGTCCTTACAAACTACATAGACCCAGCGCGTTATGCGACGGCAGATCTGGGTCTATGCAGTTTGCAGTTGGTATACGCGAGTATATACGGTATCTAGAATATGAACCCATTAGACGATGGTTGAATGATTTGTGATCATCTATAAAGTTTTGTCCGAAAATATTTTAAAAATAATACTGCAACTGAACCCGTAGTATATTTGACATTTGGAGTCCTTCTCAAGGAGACCCAGCGGAGAGAACCAGAAAACAATATATTTCTTGAACATGGCTTTTGAATAAGGAAGTAAGTTATACAGTTTGGTGAATTTCCACCAATCAACTTAGGCGAAGATACAGACGGAGGGGCCGATGGACGAACATAGAGGGAATCGCAAAATCCCCGAAACTTTTAAAGCGTGGGGATAGTTGAATTCAGAAGGTAGAACATCATTTAGAAATATATTTTCACTCTTGACAGTCTTGAATATGTATTATAACTGAGGAGGGGAGATCAAGCTGGCTTCTTGAAGCAATGAGAAAAGTTGTTCCTATTTAATAAATTTGTTTTTACTATATCTCTAACAACACTGAAGCCTAACTGCTAAGTTTGGTTGCATCTGATCCATTATGGTTTATCTCGCAAGAGAGCCGTCTAAGTGGAGTGTCGTGTGATGCAAAAGGTGACAAATGTAACGTCCAAATACAAGGACTCATATTCCATTCTCGTAAAAATGAAGCTTCTTTGATATTTTTAGCTATTAGAATACACTTCTAAAAAAAAAAAAAAAAAAAAAAAAATCATTTGCAAAGACCAATTTTATTACATTTTGATACATTGTTTAATATTTAAATTTGATACAATGATAAGAAACATTTTTTTGGCCATCTAGGTTGTTGCTTTGTGTGCGCGAAAGCTGAAAAATGAGAAGTGTTGAGATCCATGGACCATTTCCGGAAATGAGAAGTTTTGAGATCCGTGGCCATTTCCATAAATACAAAACTGTATAGATATTTGGTGCATTAACACTGACATACACACTTTGAAAAAAAGGTCGAAAAACTCAAAGATATTTGAACTGTTGACAATAGTAACATTTAGAACTTGATGCCTCCAGAACCAAAATATTTGTATTCACCTGACAATTAAACAGACCAGAAACCCAAATCTTTGCCTTACCATATGTCTCAGTGTCATTTTGCATAAATAACTCTTTTCTATAGAAACTGGTCAAGAAATGTGTGAGTTCATTATTAGTTTGAAGACAAAATAAGAATTATTCCAGTTATAGTCCTAGTGCATGAAAAAAATTGCCATGGTTCCATCAAATTGGCATAACCAATCCACCGCATGTTTTCTATTCGCATTGTAGCAGTACCCCAAAGGTGAAGAAAACACATCATAGTAACAACTGTGCAATCAAATATTGTTTGCATCCAAATGAAGTTTCAAATAACTCAAAGCTTTACAACCATATGACAAATCAATGTTTATAGTAGGTTCATTTTAAGAAATCTTATCTAATTCTACGGAAAATATATTTTTCAGCACTGCATTCGTCAAAATATGTACCAAATAACTGAATTATTTACTTACTTAATATATATGCATAACCTAATGAGTTATAGATGTATCTAGGATCCTAAATTATTTTAAAAAATGTTTTCACTATGGATTTTCCCCATTCCGCTGTTCAAGGCATGACTACACTGATCAAGTTCCTTCGATATTTTCTTCATTTTTCTACATTTAAAAAAAATAAAATCCAGTGCATTAGTAATAAGTTCACATACACCAAGACTATCTTACTGTAGTTAAGCACTAACTTGGACACCAAGATTATCTTACTGTAGTTAAGCACTAACTTGGAGACCAAAACTATCTTACTGTAGTTAAGCACTAAGTTGGAGACCAAGACTATCTTACTGTGGTTAATCACTTACTTCGACACCTAGACTATCTTACTGTAGTTAAGCACTAAGTTGGACACCAAGACTATCTGACTGTAGTTAAGCACTAACTTGGAGACCAAAACTATCTTACTGTAGTTAAGTACTAACTTGAACACCAAGACTATCGTTCTGTAGTTAAGCATTAACTTGAACACCAAGACTATCTTACTGTAGTTAGGCACTAACTTGGACACCAAGACTATCTTACTGTAGTTAAGTACTAACTTGGACACCAAGACTATCTTACTGTAGTTAAGCATTAACTTGAACACCAAAACTATCTTACTGTAGTTAAGTACTAACTTGGACACCAAGACTATCTTACTGTAGTTAAGCACTAAGTTGTGTTATGTATGATGTTTATATAATGTTGTAGATATTTTGGGAAGTTGTAGACGTTTCTTCGCTTTGATGTTTGCTTGAATCTTGGTGTTATCAGGAGGGACATGTTTGGCTGGTGTCCTTGAGTTGGGTTGTTTTGATCAATATGTTTTCTCAATTTGAATTTCAAGGTTGAATTTTGTTTACAAGTAAAATTACATTAAGATGACTCATATTCTAGAACATTCTGTCATGTGACCAATCTTTATATATGCCATGTTTGGTGGACATTTATTCAGTTTTGACATTACCATCAGTCTTGTAAAGAGCTATTACAGTTGTGAAAATTCATTCCAAATTCTAAGAGAGGAATTATTTTAAATATTCATTGGATTATAACAGTGCTCACAAACTTTTGGATTTTGGATTTTTAATTGATGATTTTGGAATTTAAGTGAACTTATTCAGAGATTTTGGAATACTTCATTTTGACATCAGCACATCAAGATTACTAGTACATCAGGACTTTGGAGACCATTGGCACATAATAACATTCAAGGACACAGCCGTGAATTCGGAACATTCTATATTTAGGACTTGTGATTAGAACAATCATTCTTATTGGATTATTAGGGTTTCAAAACACATTACTGTAAGTGACTTTTTGATTTTTCATTTTAATTATCTAGTAATAAATTGCTTGTTGATTTTTTACTTGATTTGTTGGTTTCACTTTCTTTCTGTTACATTTTTCTTAGACCATAGAGTCGTAACAGTTGGACACCAAGACTATCTTACTGTAGTTAAGTACTAACTTGGACACCAAGACTATCTTACTGTAGTTAAGCACTAACTTGGACACCAAGACTATCTGACTGTAGTTAAGTACTAACTTGGACACCAAGACTATCTGACTGTAGTTAAGTACTAACTTGGACACCAAGACTATCTTACTGTAGTTAAGCACTAACTTGGACACCAAGACTAACTTACTGTAGTTAAGTACTAACTTGGACACCAAGACTATCTTACTGTAGTTAAGCACTAACTTGTACACCAAAACTGTCTTACTGTAGTTAAGCACTAACTTGAACACCAAGACTATCTTACTGTAGTTAAGCACTAACTTGAACACCAAGACTATCTTACTGTAGTTAAGTACTAAGTTAGACACCAAGACTATCTTACTGTAGTTAAGCACTAACAGGACACCAAGACTATCTTACTGTAGTTAAGCTATAATTTGGACACCAAGACTATTTTACTGTAGTTAAGTACTAACTTGAACACCAAGACTATCTTACTGTAGTTAAGCACCAAGGAACACTAAGACTATCTTAATGTAGTTAAGCACTAAGTTGGACACCAAGACTATCTTACTGTAGTTAAGCACTAACTTGAACACCAAGACTATCTTACTGTAGTTAAGCACTAACTTGGACACCAAGACTATCTTACTGTAGTTAAGCACTAAGTTGGACACCAAGACTATCTTACTGTAGTTAAGCACTAACTTGGACACCAAGACTATCTTACTGTAGTTAAGCACTAAGTTCGACACCAAGACTATCTTACTGTAGTTAAGTACTAACTTGAACACCAAGACTATCTTACTGTAGTTAAGCACTAAGTTGGACACCAAGACTATCTTACTGTAGTTAAGTACTAACTTGGAGACCAAGACTATCTTACTGTAGTTAAGTACTAACTTGGACACACCATATCAATAAATCATCCTAGATTATCTTGCATTTTCTAGAAACAGATGCATTTGAATCAAATTCTTGAACTGTTTAGTGTAAGTGATTTTTCCGGAAACGGTTGAATCAGACTTGTCTGCTTTGTCATCCTTTGTAAAAGCATAGAGGCTGAACTGAACGAGAATTTTAATTTCTTATTATGATTTAACACTGCTTTCTACTAAATGCAAGTAACATTCTTAATTAGTTAGCAAATGTCCAGGAAAAATCAGAGAAAAAATATGATTGATTTTCTTATGGACTACAATTCCATGCAATAAAAGCTGGTTCAAAAATAAGCCTGAAAAAGCATACAGAGTCAGAGACTGACATACTGTGTACACAAACAATTATCACTGGCTTCTTTGGATTTGCAGCAGTCACTAGATAGGCAATGCATAAACATGGTTTGTTCAACATGTCGTAGGGGAAAACCATACAAAGTTTGAAGCAAATGGTTTATTTGAAAAAGAAATATAAAATATATTTTGCTGCAGAAAGATATTCATGCAACCTTTTTCGTCAATATACAAAGACCTTTCAGTTAGAATACTCCCCATAAGGACTGGTTATGCTCAGTTGCAGAGAATTTGAGCATCGTTTATGGTACAAGCAAAATCCCTTCTCGTAAACGAATCAATTCGTTTGTAATTAAATGCCTTTCCGTAAAGTATAGTAAATGTGATTTGTAATACTGCTAATTACAGGGGAAATAATCTATTTCAGCTAAAGGTCAGATATTACCAGTCTTAAATTAACAGCAAAAAGCACGCAACTACTGCTACTCCGTTTTCCAAAATAAGAAAATCGATTGATTTAATGGAAATTGACAAGATTTCGATTTGCTGAACATTTGTCCTGGTCGATATTTACTGTCTTTATTGCTATGCAAATTAGCTTTTAACAGTAGATGCTTTGTAGATTTGCTTGCCTTCGTCTATTCGAATACTTTGTTTCGTGAATTGAAAAGCAAAAGACCGGCCGTATAAACAATAGCTGTCTTCCCATAGGCAAGTTGTTCTCTGACAAGAAGATATCCTGATTTGTATGTTTCCAATGGTTTTCCCAAGTTACAATCCTTCATTTAGGGATACGATAAATCAATTCCATTTACTGTATGATTGAACTATGACTTAAAAATCAATGTAATGCTCAGCATCGTTGTAACAGCTGTGGAATTTGAACCCAACACTTTGTACTTTGTAAATAATGTCAACAGTAGGTGTAAATAGCGACTGATGTGATTATGTCTTCTTTAAATTATACCACATTTAAAGCGCTTGAACTTTGATTGGTTAATATTAATTGATCAATATTTACTTCTAAACACACTTAAATACAATATCTCAAGCAACAAGTAACATTCCAAAAATGTTTAATGCGCCGAAAAGATAATCGTACAGTGCATTACGTTTCTGTAAATATATACCGTCTATTCAAAAACACTGGAACGAACAAGGTGAACATTCGGTATAATAAAATAAATATTACATTTTTGAAACGGTGATAGTGACTATTATAGCCCTCTAGGAAATGTAACATTTTAAATAAAATATACCAACTTATATGGAAACGAACAAAAATGAAATCCAAATTTTCAGCAGTGAAGCAGATTCCTTGTTTTCTTCAACTTTGAATTCCCATCACAGCTCAAAGGGTTGGATCAAAGTTCATATTTATAGGACTGTGGTGTATATCCGCTGTCCATCAAAATACAAGCTTTGATATCGTTCCGTTTTTCCCTGTCTTGCGTGTTCTTAGAAATAGATAAGCAAAAACATCAAAGCATTTCACATAGTTTGGTTGCTAACAAGACGGTAATACCCAGATGTTGAATACCTTAAATATGTGTTTTTGAGTAGCTTTATTTGTGCTTATTTAGCCTAAAATTGGAGCACATTAATTTTTTGGTTTGTTTTTGTTTATTGTGAGCATTAAAGTATGAAGGGGTTTAAGTTTGTTTTGTATTCTTTCTTGCAAAACGTTTCATGTATATGCAGGTGTAATAGGCTTATGTACATGTATGAATTATACACAGAAAATGACAGATTCCGTGATTATGTACAAGTATGAATTATACACAGAAAACGACAGATTCAGTGATTATGTACAGGTATGAATTAAACACTGAAAACGACAGATTCAGTGATTATGTACAGGTATGAATTACATACAGAAAATGACAGATTCCATGATTATGTACAGGTATGAATTACACACTGAAAATGACAGATTCCATGATTATGTACAGGTATGAATTACACACTGAAAATGACAGATTCCATGATTATGTCATTATAACTCATATAACAAAATCCATGATTACATAGTAAAAACCAGAGATTCAATGAGTATGTGATTAAATTTCATGTTACAAAATCCATTAATACATGGCGAAAATGACAGATTCAGTGATTATGTGATTAAAACTCATATAACAAAGTCCATGATTACATAGTCAACGACAGATCCAGTGATTATGTAATTGAAACTCACGTAACAAAAGCCATGATTACACAGAAAAAAAGACCGATTGTGTAATTATGTGATTAAAACTCATGTAACAAGATCCATGATTATGTTGGCAAGACGGTAGATCCAGTGATTAAACCTCATGCAACAAAAGTCACGTTTTCATAGAGAAAACGACAGATTAAGTGATTATGTGAATAATATTCATGTAACAAAATCTATGATTACATAGAGAAAACGACAGATTCAGTGATTATGTGATTACAACTCATGATAGAAAATCCATGATTAAGCATTTATACTGAAAGTTATGTTAAACAGACGCGATTATATAATTGCTAGTGTATAAATATGTATCCGTACGTGTAAGTGTTATTACAAATAAAACAATACTGAAAAGACATTGTTCCAAATAATAATCAAATGATGGTTTATAAAACTGGTTGACTGTACGTTATAATTGGATATAATAGTGATAAATAATGATAAATAATGGTTTATAAAACTGGATATAATCGTACATATGATAAAAGATGGGGCTTTTCTTATTGTCATATTTTTAAAGATATATTTCTTTTCTGTTTTTAATTTTAAAGATTTTTATTGACATAACATTATTTTGCTTAGATTTATAGTATCGTCCTTCTGTATCTCCCCAGGAAAGAATATATATATATATATATATATATATATATATATATATATATATATATATATATATATATATATATATATATATATAAATGATTCTGACGGTAGGGCAGGACTTTTCGTACAAGGCTCACCACTGTCTCCAGAGGAAGACAAAAAAAAAAATGCTTTGAAGGAAAATGATTCTGATTCTTGTTGATACAGCTTCGATTGAGTCAAAGCATTTATACACAAATTACCATTAGACGTGATTAAAATCTATTTACCAAGAACTTAGAACTTATAGACCCGGGGTAAAATAGGAAATAAAATGCTAAAGTTTGTAAGGATTATTCTACGTCAAGTGAATGGGGACCTAGTGTTTTTCCATGCACAGTAAAAACGTGGACCTAGTGTGTTTCAATGTATAGAAAAAAGCCAGTTAATTCAGGCGGAAGTCTCGAATAACCATCACAAATTTAGTTAATGCCAGTATGGCATCACACACAATGTCTTTTTCAAACACGATGTGATAAAATCACTTCACAAAATACAAAATATGCTGAATATGGCATTTCTTGAGAGCTTTTGTAATATCGGATCCACAGCAGACAGTCATCTCTTTTAGAATAAATATCGATGGAGGAGACTAAATCGATGAACAGTATACGACATATTCAAATAGGTTTCGTCTGCAGACATAGACAAATTCAAAATAGGCTTTGTCTGCACATCAATGGACTGCATTTATGCACACAAATAGTCACTATTTTTGGTGTATTTAATGTGACCTAATTATTTTAGTCGTACTACACTGAGACTCAACAAATCTAAAGTCTCAATTTATTGAGCTCGATTTTTTTTAAAATCGAAATAAATTGAGTCAAGCAATCCCACAATCCCATCGTCATTGCAAATCGATGTCTGAGGTCATGGCCTCGTTATGGACTGACACTTACGGCGAGAAGACGATCCACACAATTCTCATTTATCTTTCCTTGAATGAATAATAGACTAATCAGAAGTCAGCAAGTCATAGAACCTGTCAAGACTTTTAAGTTTACCGTAGCCTTTTAGTCTGCTGACCATAAATATAGCAGTACGTAAGAACTACAGTGCAAGATCAAGGTGACATGTGAGCGATGATTCAGTTCCTTTACAAAAGTAATAATTCTTGAAGCTCTACAGGGAAAAACACAACAGATCCACGTAAAATACAGAAGCTGATATATAAGAATCTACTTCTTTTCTTGAGCTCCCTAAATTATAGTTTTATATTTTGTCTCTATTTTTAAATATCTTGACCGTCTTTCATTTAGATGATGTGTACATAATTTACTGTCACAGTGAGTTACATGATTAAACGTAAATAGTCTGTTAGTTTCCAAAGTTATTTTGAGGCAACTCTGCTTTTGAAGAAAATATTTGATCTTCAACATCAGCTCTCTAACATATTTATCAATATTTAGTAATCTATTGAAGATTACTAACAAAAAAGGCTGATTGAATTTGTTTATAAAATTCCATCATAGGAAGACTTTGCCTATTGGTCCTCTGGTTCAGATCAATATAACCTCACCTGTATAGTAACATTTTCATGCTGTGTAGTAGGAGAATATAGATGGTATAATGATTGATTGGTGTTTAACGGCATATCAACACATTCAAGGTTATACAGAGCGAAGGGGATAGGAATAAAGTGTCTTGCTCAGAGGCACAGGACAGCGGCCGACTCGGCCTGCACTCATCTGGTCGCAAGTCAGGCACGCTAATCACTGAATCAGTGCGTCTCCCCACAAGCGATATAATATTTCTTTTCGTTTTCTTTAATTCTTCCTATTTTCCCTATTGAAAGCATTGCATACAATGTGTCTTTTTTGTTTGCTTCTTCTTCTTTGTTTGTTTGTCTTTTTTCAAGTCATTTAGTATTCTCTTGAAAGCAATTCATTAAGTTAATTAGATTTTTTTTGGTTACTTTGATAAACGTCTTGTTTCAGCTTTGATGTTTTTTTTAGATGTTTGAGTGATCTTATCACATTAGGCTCGTTCTCTGAGAGCACTGATAAGATTTCAGGTAAATAGGAGATCTGGGCTTGCTGAACCCTTACGTTCTCTAGTGGTACCAAAGCGATATCCTTGTATTTTCTTCGGCTCAAGGTACGTTTTTAGGTATTTCAGGAAATGGTTTTACATTATTTTACTTTATTTGTCTTCATGGTTGTGATTTTATTATATATTCTCTGATCTAAAGATAATCACACAGTTTTTCATTTCTTTCTAAATTTCTTGTGCTGTTGCATTATTCATGAAACGGCGCAAAAATAGCATCAAAAGGAGCGTCAAGGTGATATATAAGTACACTAGATCTGAAATTGAACTATTGAAATCCGTCTTGTCTCCCATATTCAAATAGCTCAATCATTTGGCGCTAAACTTATATTTAATTTCGACGGTTGATAATGGACACAAAGTCCTGATTATCCCAAAGAAACTCAGCGTAATTAGGAGAAAAATATATGAGGGCTGTGATTAGAACTTAAATACTTTTGACGTCATCCACAATATACGATCAAGAATATTTGAGTTCATGTTATAATAAGATAAAAATACAAATAGTCATACTAACTAAATACAAGCCTACGTATACTGGTTTATGTTTTTCATACAGAAATCAATCTGGCGTTATCCAGTAAGAAAAGCTGTAAGATTTATTTGTACCTTTTAACCTTTGGCGTAAATAACATAGATATCGTGCTTCTGCAGACGAAGAATTATGACCTTTCCTTTAATCTATTAGCCATCTAAATTTTGCCCAATATAAGAATGCAAAATTGATAGTAGAGAACACTTTTGTAGCAAGAACTTGCCACGCGAAAACAATCGTTGTTATATGAGCTTTTGTGCGAAACAGCATTATTGTAACAGGAAAAGAAGACATTCGTTAGAGCCATACATGGACCTAATAAGGAGCCCCTAAAGTTTATCTCTAACTATTACAAGAAGGGAATTCAATTCCTAAATATGCTCCAGTTGACACATTTGGGATGAGGAGGTTGGGGGAGAGAAATACATTGTTTTCAACTATATCGAATTTGATGTAAATCTACCCCTTATGCATTGATATATTGATAAAGTCACGTGACATCAGCAAAAACATTAGACTTCTAGTATATTAAGCATTTTCATGGTATTTACTTTCTTCGAGTCAGGTAGCCGAAGTGAGCCATGGTGAATTTTGTTGATAAGTATTTTATTCATTATAAGCCCACCAAGTACCTATTTTGATTATTGTACTATAAATTTTAGTCTAAAAATAAATAATTATTTTTGTAATATTAATACTTCTGAGAATTGCACTAGTACTTTTGACTCAAAATATACACTGAGGCCGGGTTTAATGAATACATTTATTGATAAATTAGGTTTCTCAGCTACAGAGAAGTTTGATGAAATACTGAAGAAATTCTCTGATATTAATGTAAATCATGAAAGTATTAATGGATCGATTACGGAATTCTCAGCGCTAATTTGTTCGGTAGCAGATGGTTTATTTCGACAACGCCAAATGTCTGAACACGTGCATAAAAATAGACGTTCGAGTTCGAGACCCTCTTGGTTTGATGCTGAAGGTTAACGTAAACGAAGGGAAGTTTATAAATGTCTAAATCTAAACTGAAGAATTTAAACAGAGGAAAATAGAAAACGTTTGATTGAGATGAGCTCATCATACAAGGCACATATTAACATATGTCGGGGAAGATTTTACAGATCGCCGAACGAATAAACTACTAGAAGCTCTTAAGCGAAATGTTAATGAATACTGGAAGCTCATAAGCGAAATGTTAAGGAATACTGGAAGCTTTTGAGGTGATGTGCTACTAAGTTAATACCTGTTACATCAATAAATGAATTGGAAATTTTTGTAAGAGTGTTAATATGTCTAATAATCCATGTTTTAGTGGAGTAGATGAAGCAATTAACGTGTATAATGATTACGTAAAAGATGGCGTAAAAAATATTGTTTCATGAATTAAATATTGCGATTTCGATAAGAGAATATAATTATCGATCGAAGAAGGTAAAAGCAGTGACCATGGTAAACTATCTAATGCAGTTTTCGTATATATATATATATATATATATATATATATATATATATATATATATATATATATATATATATATATATATATATCTGAAATATATAACCTTATGAAATCCTGACATAGATAGATATATTTGAAAGAAAAATTAGGCATTGTTTGTTTGAGATTTACTAAATTGTTTTTGTTTGGGGGAAGTGTGATAATTCAAGCTGTTGGTAACACAAAGGTTTTCTCAACTTTGGTCAAACAACGTCTATGTGACCAGTAAGGTCAAAAGTGGCAATCTAGAAAATGAGAATATTCAATAGCTAGATTACACAGATAGTTTTTTCGTTTAATTTTGGCTATAAGGAGTATTTCGATATAGTAACAGTTGACAAGATTTAGAGAGGATTTTTCAAAGATAAGATTGTCTACACATACTTTGCATATTGAAACTAGAAGATGGAAGAAACCACAATCTATGCCACTAAAACAAATAACCTGTAATTTTGACAATGTGCTAAGCGCTATTTGGCGCTAAGAAAGAAGTATATAAATTCATATTTTTGGAAAGGATCGAGGTTGTTCAAATTATTAAATTACTAAATTCCCAGAAATCTACAGAGGTTAGAAATTTGGGAAATTATATCGATAGGGCACTAATTGAACTTAGTAATATGACGAAAGCTACTTAAAATTAAATGATTTTATTTTAATTATAAAATCTCCAATCGGAAGTTCAAACAGTCATTTCTGTACTCCAACAGTCAACTCAGTAACCTAACTAAGTATGCGGCAGGCTTTGCAAGCAACTCCATTTTCAACAATTGCACATTTCACTTCACATTCCAAAACTGAATGGGCCTACAAACTGTGCGCTCTGTCGCGCATGACATAAAATTAATTTGCTGTTATATACAGTTTATTTCCTTTGTTACCTTTAATTGCCAAGGGATTACTTCCTCTTGTTCACATTTCGCTGTTTTTATTTCATTGATAAATTCATAAATTGCTGCAGTTTTACTTCGACATTGAGTTTGCAGAATTAATCAGCTTTTGTTATTCAAAGTCACGGTCAGTTGACGTAAGAGCCGGGAATCTTGCTAACAATGGGGACGAATGTTTTCTTATTTTGAAAGATCGAACTGCGTAGAAAGCAAGAGCAACGAACGGTGAACATGTCAGATATAAAATTGCTCAACAATAGTCATTGTGACCCTTATTAACTCTCATGTTGTGATTCTGTACGGGCTAGGTATTCTGGCGCCATGTAAAGAGGCTCATGAAAGAAAACAACGAGCTATACAAACTTTTTGTTGATGGAATCCGCTGATTTGATTACATAAAGAAGGCAAATTGGAATTTTAATGATTAAATAATGATGGTTATTTATCGAAGTGTAAATTTAACCTAATCTCTCACAAAGTTAATATAAACTCTGAAGGACGTAAAATTACTTTATTTTGTCGGTGATTAGGCGTAGTTTACACTTTACACTTCGATAAATATCAAACCATGATCATTTAATTCTATTGCAAAATCACTGCTTACTGCTCAGCTTTAAATGATGTGATAATTACATGATAACGCCATCAATATGACGTTACTTTTTAACCATGGTGTAACGTAACGCTGCGAACTCAGGGAGAGATTTGACATAAAATGACATGGTTGCGACTTCTCTTATGAAAGTAGCAAAAAAAAAAGAAAAAACTTATACAAATTTATTAATCGCAATAACAGTCATATGAAAGAAAATAATAAAGTCAACAAAAAGCATACGAGACCTTTGGAAATCTGTAACATTTGAGGCTTGCCGTAAATTATCCTTCAATTGCAACAGACCGATATGATCTCAATAATTGTGTCATACGGAAAAAAATAACTGTCCAGCATACCCTTTTCTTTGTGTATTTGAACTGTTCAGCGTACCCTATTTCTTTGTGTATTTGAACTGTTCAGCGTACCCTTTTCTTTGTGTATTTTGAACTGTTGAGCGTACCCTTTTATTTGAGTATTTGATATGAGGAGTCTACAATATTCAACCTGTGCAAAATCGATGAGTTTTTATGTACTCATTTAGCTATTATTTTATAGGCAAGTAATGATAGAGTACCGTGTATACTCGCGTATAACCCATACCAACTGCAAACTGCATAGGCCCAGATCTGCCGTCGCATAATGCGCCGGCAGATCTGGGTCTATGCAGTTTGTAAGGACCAACCAGTAGAACAAACAACAGAGACCCTGATCTGCCGGCGCACTATGCGACGGCAGATAAGGGTCTATGTCGTTTGCATTTGGACTCGAATTATACGCGAGTATAAAGGGCAGGTTTTTCCCCTACTTTTCTATGTAATGTCCTTTACTTGGAGATGGATATTCAACAAAAGGTAGTTAAATAAAATGCTCAACAGCCTAAAATTTTGTAATGGTTTTAGATTACTTTGACCCATGCTTATGTAAAAATATCAATTTGTAAAAAGTTAAATACTCCAACATTTCACAAGCGATTGTGCTTATGATGCCATCCATTCATTGCTGAATTAACATGACATAGTAAAACACCACACAATACTTCTTGGACATACAAACTATCGTATACCACAATTCCAATTTTTTCTTTCCACAAATTACAATTTATCTTGGATGACTTCATCGACTAGAGCTCGTGTTGAAAATGTCATAAATCCTGTCATCACGGAATTTATGAATGTGTAATAGCCATTTCAACAAATGTGTCATCACTAAATTGATCTGTACAAGATGTATAGACTCCACATATTTCAGGTGGGACTTTGGGAAAACATTTCCGATTCCCCAGTCATCTATTATCCCTGAATTTGATCATGATATCAGACAGATTTTTATCATTTAAAATGCACACTGTCTGTGACAGAATACTAATGTATAGCTCAAAAGCACAATATTAGATACACCAATGTCGCTCTTAAGGAATTCCTTGAAGACATTGAAAGAGGAATTGGGATCAGCGGTTCTTGAAGACCCTGCCAATATGATAAAATTGTTTTTTCTACTGTTGATGCTTCTAATGCTGTAGGCATATGCTTTGGATAGCAATCCAACAACACGAATGAAATGGACAATTTACAAGTTGTAAATATATGTTTCCATTTATTTGTTAGAACTAATTTGAAAACTTGCATGATTTTTTTTTCATGAGCTATCTTTAAAAGAAATTATACCCAATCCTATTTCCTTTCAGGAATATCTAATTCATCACTTGCAATGTTTATAATGTAGAAGAATGCATTTTATTTTTTATGATGAATCCTATGAGCAAAGTCCGTCGGAAAAATACTCTGATATCTCCTTTTCAGTTTTAGGTGTCTGGAGAGAGAGAGAGAGAGAGAGAGAGAGAGAGAGAGAGAGAGAGAGAGAGAGAGAGAGAGAGAGAGAGAGATGATATTCAACAAATGTATGATGGACATTGGCACCGGCGACTGTCATTTATTCCCAATCCACTCAGCAACAAAATTGGTCGTAGGTGAGGGAATGTAATTCAACAATGGCATGGACTATTATTTCTCAGAGAGCTCTTCCAGTTGATTGGTATCATACGTAAAGGGATTTAGACGTGAAGTGTGGACAAATCTTAGGCTGCCGTGTAACAAGAATCACTACATTGAGGTATTGATGAGAATGGCATCCCAATATTCTTGAGAGAAGAAAAGTTGCCAGTTTGTACAAGCATTTATTTACATCACAAAATTATATTTTTAGAACATTGATTCTGCTCCGTCTGTCAGAGCAAAGTGATACATGTCGTTTATTCTACAGCGTGATACGAATACTATAATTTGATGACGGCGGTTAGGTTAATTTGTTTCGAGATTATTTGTAATAACAATGCTCATATTTATTTTCTTATTTATTACATATATTTTTGGTGTGTGGAAGTATCTAATTGTTATTAAATACCAATTCATTTAGATAAAAATAAAAAAAAAAAACCATGATTTAATAATTAAGTAGAGAATATGATATGCTGATGATTTGAGTTGAGAATATGATAGAGATGATGGATTAAGTCGATAATATGATACGGATGATGGATTAAGTCGAGAATATGATACGGATGATGGATTTAGTCGAGAAAATGGTACGGATGATGGAATATATTCCTATTGATTTTAAAAATTTCTTGTGCTGATCCATGATTCGAAATAAAAGTCCCTAAAAATGTTGCAAAAAAAAAAAATCCAAAAAAAATCATGTACTGTAGTGTCCATGCTTAAGGAGCATATCCACGGCTGGAAAAATGCGTATTCACAATGATTGAAAAATAAAGTAATAATTACATTTAGATAAGGATATTTACTAATTATTAAGTGCTTGAGAGGAATAACTTTGTCTCTCGAGCGAGTTTTATGGTGGAATAATGAAATACTAATCGTGCTTGCCGTCATGGCAACGATAGAGTATTAAACAAAGAATCAAGTTTTAGAAAACCGACTTGGGTACTGTAAAGACAGATGATATATGCCCTTTCACAGGAAATACTAACTGTTATCAGTTCTGTTGGCGGAAGATACTTATAGGAGTAGACCTACAGCATTATATCTATAAATCATCATGGGGGCTTATATAAACATGAATATTTTTGCGGTAGGTCACTCAATAGAAATTAAAAGACTAAGGCATAATTTATGCTTTCAAATCTAGGATGTTTCTCTAGCGCTGTAATAGATTTTTAAGACGTAGCTTCGAGTTCCAGATGAAACAAATCCCTTAGCTTTGAATTCCAGATGAAATAAATCCCTTAAACCGTCAAAATTTACTTGAAATAGGTATGTATTTTTGGCTTCGGTAACCTTTAATGTCAACATTACACGTATTTGTTTATTAAATATACTACAGTATAGATAGGAATTCCTTAACACTACCTTTATGTGGTAAGTAGAACATTTTGTCTAACAAACGTGGGACCATCTGGACTTTATTCTGTTGTAATGATTTAATCATCACATTTTGATGTTGATATATTTTACATGCAGGAGTTTGAATCCCCAAATAATCTTTGAGAGTAATCGGTAATTAATAGAAGAAGAATAGGAACAAGAAAAAGATAAGGATGATGAAGAGAGGTTTTTCAATGGTAATATTTTGATATATTAGTCTTATTTCTGCCCCTATTCAACTTCAAGGGATACGAGAATGTAAATGACAAGTGCGTTTTACGCGTATTTCTTGGTTTTGCTGCTTACCTACGAAATGTTTCAAAATCAAACTTAAGATCGGAACACTACTTTCTTAGGTCTTGGTGTGCACAACGAAAGACGTGACATATTTAATGATCGACGTTCCTTCAATCAAAAAAAATAATAAGTATTATTGATAAAAGACAACACAAGCACCAAAACCATCCCGCCACCAGCTCCAGCATAACTATTTAAATACAGTGCGACCTTCTGTCATATCCATCCATGTCTGGATTTTCCAACATTTTTAAAAATCTACATTACATGCCTTAAACAACTGCCTCTTTTGAACATCTAAATTGTTCCATCATACAGGTGACTTGTAAAGCGGGATTGCAATGTGCATAAAGTTCCATTCATTAAATAAAGATATCAAACAAACTTGAGCGTGTTTAACTTGACGTTACTTGGAAAAAGAATGCTTCGTTTTTTACGAATGTCAGTTTGAAAAAGACTTAATAATTAATGAAAAAAAAAATTTTTTTTAATCACTGAACTATTTTTTATAATCAAGATATTAAATATTAGGCAATTGAAGTCTTATCTATTCTAAGATAGAACACGTAAATTACACACACAATTAAAAGAATATGTCCCCCCTCCCCCATATCATACATCTTATTAGGAAAAATGCTGGAGATCAAGTTTGAAAATGCTGGAGATCAAGTTAGAAAATGCTGGAGATCATGTTTGAAAATGCTGTAGACCATGTTCGAAAATGCTGAAGATTGAACAATAATACTGGAGATGTCTTCTAATAAAATTTCCAACTTGCAATGGCTTCCTTAGCGGGTATAAATTTAAAGTGTATACATATCATGTTTGAAAATGATGGAGACCATGTTCGAAAATGCTGAAGATTGAACAAAAATAGTGGAGATGTCTTCGAATAAAATTGCCAACTTACAATGGCCTCCCTTAGCGGGTATAAATTTTAAGTGTATACATATTTCTATATAAGGAAAACACACCCAAGACAGAGCATGCTTGGTGTTTCCAATATTAAGCTCATACATTTTAAAGTAAATAATTGAACAAATTATAATTATATAATAATGTATGAGAAATATTGTCTAGTTTATATACTACAATGTTTACAAAATTGGGGATCTTATTTCGCTCGCGAGAGTGCTGGAGATTGTTAAAAAAAATATGTACAAATTGCTGAACACCCCAGAAAAAAAATAATGAAATATAACATGTATGTCATTTGTGTAGTTCTTTGAAATGTACTTATTCTCCAATTGCTACAATGCTTATACTCCAATTGTTGTACTAAATATTTCCAGCATCTTTCTCACGTCAGTAGTTAAGGACTGTACTTGATCGGTTTTCGGTAATATATTATTGCGCAGAGTGACACTTGAGGGGTCTGCGGGAATTTAACATGGGAACGATACTTGAGGGGTCTACGGGAATTTAACATTATGTTCTAGTTCGTTTCCATGTTGAAATATTTCTAGAGGTGTACGGAAAATGTAATGATAAAAGTTTTGGATACTATCCAACACACCACTTTTTGATTACTATTCAACACACCACTTTTTGATTGCAATCCAACATATACTTTTTGATATACTATTTAGCATCTACTTTTTAATATACTATCCAACACACAGTATTTGATATACTATCCTACTCATCGCTTTTTGATATACTATCGATCACCTACCTTTTGCTTACTATCGAACGGAAAGGGTAGGAGTGTTTATAGACACACGCGCCTGTATATATATATAATCTAGGACCGGATCGAAACGGATTTGAATGCTCTACCAGTCAGAACACGTGTAACATAGTTCAGTCAGTGCGCGTTGTCTCTCTTCCGTCACTTTCAATATATATGCTCACGATCGTTCCCTCAACATACTATTGTCGAAGAGTTCAAGTAGAATATCCATGGCTGAAATGAAGACGATTGGGGTGCGCCTGTAGTAAATACTTCTTCTACCCGGAGTGATAGTACAACGACTACTACTGCAGCTGCTGTAGCAGGTATTCTTCCAGAAGAGAATGACTTAAGTTCAGCTTTGGCAAGAAATGTTGCATGCGGCGGTAGTACCACATTCACCTCCTTCTCCATGATTACCAGTGTATAATGATTTAAGAAAGAAACAGAAGGAAGAGTTGGAGAGTTTTTGCAACGTCAGAAAGAAGAAAAAATGTTTGTTCAACAACAACAAAAAGAAGAGGAAAAGAAAAAACAAAAAGAAGAAGAGAAGAGGAAAACTTTGAACAGTAAAAAGAAGGAAGAGAGTGAAAACAATACGGTGAGTCTGTTACAAGACAGTTATGCAGAGTTAAAGCAGCTGAGAGAAATGTATCCGACTGCTTTAGCTCAACCGAAGAAAAAGAGTCCTTCACGATCCAAGACTTCTAAACCTTCAATGACTACATCGATGACCACTACTGAGATGCCAGCAACAGCAGCATCAGTCGCTACTACTACCACTAAAGCCATACAACACGAGTAGGACTTGACAGAGGAAAGGGATTAAGATAGTTTACAACTGATGATGCCAAGTCCATACATTTTAAAACCCAACGGCCTTTTCAGGGTCACCTATATCTACTCATTCATTGCCAAAGCAAATAAAACTTAAATCACTCCACGATACAATGTGTGTGTGTCTGTGTGTGTGTGTTTGTATGAGAAGATATTATCTATAGTAAATAAAACTACAAATTCAAGACAAAGACACTTGCGTTTTCTTTCTGGTATATTCTTGTGAACCAGAATCACTTTGAAATGTCATAACACCGCACAAAAGTCAATTGTCTCCTTTCTTTCACTGTCTTTCTCTTTTAAATTTCTTCACTGGCATGGGTTTCTCTTCTACTTCAGTTTCTTCTACTTGTCTCGCCTTCTTCAATTTCTTTACGGGTATGGGTTCTTCTTCTGTTTATTCTGCTGCTTCTGAAGACCGCTCTTTCTACTTGTTCTCTTTTTTCTTGGGACACTTTGAAGACCAATGCCCTTTTTCTTGACATTGATAACAGGTATCTTTACTTTTGTCTCTCTTTTCTCCTGTCTTAGTGGTTCCTTTTGCTTTGACGTCGTGGGCATATTGGAGCCCAATGTCCTTTCTCTTAACAAACATAGCAGGTATCTTCAATTTTATCTCGAGCGGAGTAGTCTGTAGTCTTGATCGAAGTATACTTTCAAATGTCTCTCTGTAAATCTCTGACGATAAGTGCGATCTATTATGATTCTTCCATCCTCACAGACTTATATCTGAATGAATATATTCTCTTAGGGCGAGGGGATCTCTCTATATGTAGGAAGAGAGAGTGTGTACCCTAGTCAAATCAAATTTTGAATCAAGATGAAACGATCACACCTTGCTGAGGATAAAACAGAAGAAGCCAAGATACGACCACGACTTTCGGTGTCACCTCATACGCTGAGTGAAGTGTTAGCACAAGTTCATACCAGTGATTTTGAAGAGGACATGAGTGAGCCTGAGCCAGCACGAGCTACCTCCACTACAAGACCAACGGAGTCAAGGCCAGTCAAGAAAGGAAGTCGTTCATTAGCTCCCGAAGATTTTGTTCACATTCGAGAGACCCAGAAAGTGACGTCCAGAAAATTTCGAACGACGGCGCATATGTACACGGTGAAATTTAAAGAGTTAAAGTGTTATGTGTCACCAGAGAAAGCAGCGGGTTTCATTTCATATTTATGGGAATCAGTATTAGAGACATTGAAACGACAGTGCCGAGCTAAAGATGACGATCGTTTGAGACTATCCATCACATCAATCACGACAGCTGGATGTCTCTTGTCTGGATCTAGTTTAGGACACTGGCAGAATTAACTATCGACAAAATTCAACACGTCAAATAATCCAATGACGAGCTTGACATGACCGATGGAAAAGCTACATTTTACATGACACACGTTTTACCTCCAAGAGGCAGTGGACGACGCAAAGTTTTATTGGTGAATGAACTTCGCATTACCAAACAAAGTATCGTCCAGATTAACAATGACCAAGGTCAAATGTGTTTAGCCCGTGCCGTCGTAGTGGCTCGAACGTATGCCGAGAAGAACGATACAGTGGAATGGAAAAGATCATGAGATAGGATTAAACGATCGGAGACACCCCTACAACAACAGGAAACAAAATTTCTTTTACAGCAAGCAGCCATTTCTAAAGAGACCGCGTGTGGAAATCCTGAAATGCAAAATCTTCAAGACGTGTTGGCACCTCGTTATATGTTGAAAGCATACCCTCAAGTCGTTCGCGGAGCACTCGTATTTCGAGGACCGGATTCCCAGATGGAAAATACATTCACATTTATCATCATCAACAACATTTTGATGCCATCATAGGATTTCTTGGATACAGTTACTATAGTGACAAATGTGACCCTGGGTTTAGCCATCGGGAGCAGCATAATAATTGTGTCTTGGGTGTTTAACTTCCAGACCTTGCATTCCTGAAGGACAAGAAATAATTCACTGCTCTACTTGCAAGCGAAATGTTGTCAGTCCAACCTGTTACGCACAACATTGCATGAAACAATGACAACAACACCACAAACGTGCTTGTAAATTATTGACAGTGTGTTCTACTTGGAATATCTTGTTCGAACGAATAACCTAAATGTTTGACGTTTGCGCAGGAAAGGAAAGATGCAATCTTTGGGACAAAGTTGTGGACTTGAATCATCAATGTTACATTCAAAGGTATGATAATAAACTTGAGGAAGTATTAAATAGCGACCAGAACAAGAATAATAATAAGAAACATATGGATTTTATCTTTTTTGACTTTGAATGCTCACAAGAGTCTGGAATTCACATCCTTAATTTTTGCGTAGCTCATCGAGCTTGTGATATTGAACACATTGTTTGTTTGTTTGGTGCTTTACGGCACAGCAACACAAGTAGGTTATTTAGTGACGAGGCAATTGGAGTAAAGTGCCTTGCCCAAGGACACACCACGGTAGCTGACCCAGGCTGGTCCGATGGTAGGATTCGAACCCGCACCCTTTCGGTCTTGAGTCCGGCACGCTAACCACTGAGCCACCACGGCTCTGAACAAATTGTAGTAATATTCCAAGAGGACGAGAAAAGATATTTCAGGGCTCTCGTACTCTTGCTGATTTTGCCGAATGGATTTTTGGCCCCTACCGATGACACTCGGAGCGAAGAGGAAATCCAGCGCTACTGGAACTGTCATCGATATGCTACAGTCATGGCTAAAAATATCTCAGGATACGACGGGCAATTTCTTTTGAAATATTATTCTGACACAAGACACCGATTTTTCCAATAGTGACCATGAACGGAGTCAAACTTATTTACATGAAAGTTGGACACGTACAATTTAAAGATTCAATGAGTTATTTGGCTATGCCTTTGAGTAGAATGCCTAAAACGTTTTGAATGACAGCAATGGCTAAAGGCTATTTTCCACACTTTTTCTCAATACCGAAGCTAATCAACAAGTTGTGCTCCCGCATTCACTACTACGACGCTGACGGTAAGCACACAGAAGAACGAGAAGCATTCTACGCTTGGTACCAAACTCACTCGTCAGACTATTTTGATTTTCAAGAAGAAATATTGAAATATTTCCGATCCGATGTGAACAATTTACGACAGTGTAGTGGAAAGTTTCGACAATTATTTTCGGATCACGGAGGAATCGATCCCTTGAAGGAAGGTTCTACCATAGCTACAGCGTGTGAATTAGTCTATCGAAAACAGTTCATGCCCGGGAACAAACTAGCGATCATACCACCTCAATCCTATCTTTCTGTTAGCCGTCGATATTCCGCCAAAGATTTGCGTTGGCTCCATTACTTGTTTGAAACGGAAGACAAATGAATACAACATGCTAGTAACGGTGGAGAAGAGAAAATTGGAAGCTTTTCCGTGGATGGATGGGATTTAGAAAACACACTAATAGCGTACGAATTTCAGGGATGTTTATTTCACGGACGCGATACCTGTTTTTTCTAAACGAGACCTGAAAAGTCCCTTCTCAGAGTTTACCATGGAAGAGATGTACGACCAACATATCAACGACGTCTGAGTTTAGAAAGTCAAGGATACCAAGTGATAGATATATGGAAACACGACTACAATCGACGTTTCATAACAGATCCAGAATTTAAACGTATCGTTGAAGAGAACGATGTGGTGGACATCAAACCTTTAAATAACGCTACAGTTTGTTTAGAGGACGGACCAATGCGACGCGCTTGTTGTGGACGAATCTCAAGGAGAGCAAATCAGATACATCGATATCTGTTACTTGCATCCTTGGGTGTGGAAACAGGTTCGATTCCCCACTGGTCATCCTGAAATGTTAACAGAACACATTGACGTGGAACACGTTCGCCAATACGAAGGTTTGATCAAATGCAAAGTGTTGCCACCGACGAACTAGTACCATCCTGTTTTACGTCAGCATTCCACGGAAAACGGATGTTTCCTTTATACCGTACGTGTGCTGAAACATGTAATCAAGACCAACCATTTCACCACAATGATCAAAAACAAGCCTTGACAGGAACGTGGGTGACCGTCGAATTGTTTCATGCTCTCGATCGTGGATACCAACAGTTAAAAGTCTAGGAAATTTGGCACTTTCTTACCACAGAACAATACCAACAAGACAAAGACTCCAATGAAGGAATTGTTTTCAGGCTATGTAACGAATTTTTAAATTTGAGCAAGAAGCTAGCGGCTATCTTTCTTAGTGTCAGACTCCATAAGACAAATATACATGTAAAGAACGGTACCGATCCTTCCAAGGCATCACTTTGGGACACGCGGAAAAGAACGAAGGAAGACGATCTTTTGCTAAAGTCACGCTGAATTGTTTGTGGGGAAAATTGTCTCAACCTCCGATGTTGCCAACGACGAAATACGTGGCAGATTCAAGTCAATAGTTTCAACTCGTCGAGGATAAAGGAAAACTTATTAAACACGCGGACATCCTACGTGAAGATTTAATCATGGTGAATTACGAAAAAGTCACAGAGTCTGCAGGCCTCCCCCTTCCCCCTAACTATTTTGGAAATGTTATCATTGCAGCGAATGTGACAGCCAATGCACATTGTATTAACAGTGTATTTTCTTTTGTAACCTTTAGGAGATCGAGTACTTTCCTTTGAGACTGATAGGTACATGTATATTGATCTCCCTTGAAGCTATCATCCACGCACTAAAGAAGACATTTAGGAGCTTGGACCGATGAACATCCTGAAGAGACTATTTTGAGTTTTGCTAGTGGTGGACCCAAATATTACGGTTACCAATACATATATAACCAAGGACAACTTCATACCAAATGTAAAGTAAAAGGACTGACATTGAACTTTCGTTCCAGCCTAGTGGTCAACTTTGACGTGTTAAAAATGAGCTTAAAGTCAGGACATATTTAAGGCTTTTGCGTGAAAACGTTGGATCCTCACAAAGTTGTACGTTTGCAAAATCACCAAACCGTCAATCGACCTTTGGAAAAAATAGATCAGATTGTCTACCAGAAACGAGTGCGACTTCCAGACCACAACACATTAGCTTACGGACACGCCTCTCGTCAGTATAAAAAGGAGAGAGTTCCAAGACAGAATGATTATTGCAAGTACATATGTCAACCTAGAAAGATGAATTTGACACAGCAACCGAGTGAGGGACCCACTCTAAGCTCAATAAAGTTGAGTGCGATGCTGTGCGTTGCGACCAGATTAATGCCGTATCTACTACAAAAAGCGATGCAGTACAACCTTTCTGCTTTACTAGCAAATGTAATGCCGTGCATGTGCCTATCAATGGATGTCATCCATGCACTGGCAAACCACTCGGGATGCCACTAGCTGCTCATCGAGATTTACAAATCAAAGAAGAATACACGTTTTATGTGGCTTTGCCTGACTATTGTTACTTTGAAAGTCGATTGAACACGCTCACAAATGGCCTAAGGTTCTGGAAGGATTACCCACTACCAATACTTTAGCCAGAGCTGGATTTATCTATTTGGGACAAGGAGACGAAGTACAGTGTTTCAGATGTGGTGTGAAGATCCACGAATGGGAGTATAAAGATTCAGCTTTCGTGGAATATGCCAGAAGGTCTCCGTGCTGTCACTACCTTCCCTTGTGGGGTCATGATTATTATCCTCATGGATACTTAGAAGAGAGAATACTGAGTTTACCTTTGTAGCTGCAAGAACGCATTTACAGAGACTTTGTACAGATTGAAGTGAAACGCAAAGAACAATTCCATCCTTTACGACATATACGTTTTAACCATTGCTATCTGAATGCTATAAAAGAGCAGATTAGTTTGAAAATGTTCAAATGGTCAGACTGCGATCAACGACTACCGGCTTCGTGTAGGATTTTGGAGGTCACGACTTCTACCAACAATGTTGCAGTGAGTTATAAACTTACAGGAATACCAAGAAAAACAAAAAACCTTTAAAAAGAAGTATCACCTCAAGACCAAACTCCTTCACGACGTGTGATATGTGGTGAGATAATAACTAAATGTCTTCGATATGATTTACCAGCAAATTCCAATTGGCAAACGTGTGGATATTTCATAAAAAAGGAAGACATTGATGTGAATGACTAAAATAAAGCTAACCTTGCCACGACTTTTGTCATCAGTGTTACAGCAAATTCCGTGGAAGGAAGTCAATGACAGCGTTCAACACTTAGTGGATTAATAAATCCTGTTAAAAGAACTGATTCCACAGACGACATGATCGCATTGAATTTTGGACGACGTGTGGTGTGTGTGTTAGTGACTACTTTTCTTGGATTTCGCTTACCAGCAGATTCGTTCTAAACAATTTATGAACAGTACATGCAGCAAAGATATGACTACCAAACTTTATCTGTGCATGAAAAAGAGCGTCTAGAGCAGATAGATCGAGAATGTTGCAAACTTAGCTGTTTATATGCAGCTTTGGTGATTTTAATTTGTACCTTATTTGTGTACAGAGTCATTTATGCCTTATGTGTTTTCGTGTTTTAATTTTGTACACTGAGTTTGAAATGTAAATATGTTTTTATTGTGTCACACTACCATGACAAGAACAAAAATTAAACATGTATAAAATGTCTTGTGTCCTTGATGGAATTTCAGAAATCTAAACACCATTGTTATGGATGCATCATTTGTTCGCAAAGTGATTGACGAAAAAAAAAAACACCCGAAGAAATCATCGTTACCGTGTATGAATGTTGTTTGAACATTTTGAATGGAACGGTGCTTTTGGCCAAGACACAGACACGGCGATTAGGAAAACATCGTCACTTGAGTCTATACTGGCACTGGGGGTTAGTCACGCTTGGTTGAGTGACGGATTCTTTTTAGCAGTTTGAAGGTGATGTAAGCATCTCTGGCAGTGTCTGCTAATAACACTGGTCTACAGCCAAAATGCTTCCGCAATAAATGTTGTCAAGCTTTACTAATTCTGGGTCACTGAGAACGAAAATGATGCTTAAAATTGTTGATTGGCTTTAGTTTTAAAGATATTATACTGGGTCAGTATATACGCCCCTTGACTTGGGAATGGCGGACGAAAAGTGAGTTATAAAGGGAAGGGATCTCAATTTAAACCAGAAATTACTAAAATACATCTTTGATTGGATCTATGAATAAATCTATGACTGGGTTTGGACAGTACTTGCTTTTTAGGCAAAACAATGAATGATGCAATCTGAATCCGGTATTGCGTCATACATGATATGAATTGCATCATGTTATTCCTAGAAGTCATGGACGATGAAATCATAACTAAGCTTACATCACTCTGCTGAAGAAATTGCCCTATATCAGCTCTACAAATCATACAGTGTCGTACTCTCTTATTTGTCAGTGTTTGATTTTGCAAAGGGACACATTTCTGTTTAGCCAAAGTGAGCAGAGATGCCTCGTACTTGTGTGAACAATGCAGATAACTTCTGCTATGTTTGTGGTGAAATGACTTTTGCATCACAAAAGCGCAGTATAACCACTATGATTAAGAAAGCCTATCACCTTTATTTTGGCCACAACATTGGAGATCAGGACACGATGTGGGCCCCACACATATGCTGCAACACTTGTGCAACAAATCTTCGCCAGTGGTTGAACAGGAAAGGAAATCTATGCCTTTTGCAGTGCCAATGATTTGGAGAGAGCCAAGAGATCATATCATCAATTGTTACTTCTGCATGGTGCCTCCAGTTGGGAAAGGTGTGTCACAGAAGAAAAAGTGGAGTGTGCATTATCCAAACATTCCGTCAGATAAACGCCCAGTACCCCACTGAGAAGCACTGCCGGTTCCTGATGCACCATAATCATTCTCACTTGAGTCATACGAGGAAGAGGAAGAGGATGAAACTTCTAGTCGTGAACCATCAATGTCACATGACCCATATTTTCTCCCATCATTCTCCTCTGAACCACACCTCATAACGCAAGGTGAACTGAATGACCTTGTCAGGGATTTGGAACTACCCAAGAGTAAAGCAGAGCTGTTGGGCTCCAGACTACAGCAGTGGAATCTCCTGGCAGGTGATGTTAGGGTTTCCATGTTCCGTGACCGTCAAAAGGATCTTGTCCCATTCTTCTTCATGGAAGGTGATCTTGTAGCCTGCAACAACATCGATGGTGTGATGGCAGCCCTCAACATCGTTCATGATCCAGATGAGTGGAGACTGTTCATTGATTCATCGAAGACGAGTCTTAAAGCTGTTTTGTTGTATAATGACAGTATTTTGCCATCAATTCCAGTTGGTCATGCAGTCCATATGAAGGAAACCTATGAAATTATGAAACAACTTTTGAGGTGCATAAACTATGACCAACATCAGTGGCAGCTTTTTTGGCGATTTCAAGGTTCTTGCTCTCTTGCTTGGTCTGCAGACTGCATACACAAAGCATTGCTGTTTTCTCTGCGAATGGGATAGTTGTGCGAGAGATTCCCAGTACATCAAGAGAGATTGGCCACTCCGACAGTCATTGGAGCCTGGGATGAAAAGTGTTCAGCATCCACCACTTGTTGAATCAAGGAAGATTTTGTTACCACCTTTGCACATCAAGCTGGGTCTGATGAAGAACTTTGTCAAGGCCATTGACAAAACACAAGCAGTTTTCAAGTACCTCCGTGGAAAATTTCCAAGGTTAAGTGAAACTAAGATAAAGGAAGGTGTCTTTGTTGGTCCTCAGATTCGTGAACTTCTTCGAGATGATGCATTTCACCGTGCACTGCGTGGCAAGGAAAAGCCTTCCAGTTAGTGGCAACATATTTTCTCGGAAACAACAAGGCAGACAGCTACAGGGAGTTGGTGGAAAACTTCCTCAAGGAATACAAAAGCCTTGGTTGCAACACGTCACTAAAGATACATTTTTTGCACTTTCATCTAGATTTTTTCCACCGAACTGCGGAGCAGTGAGCGACGAGCACGGCGAGCGATTTCACCAGGACATTGCAACAATGGAGAAACGCTATCAGGGCAAATGGAACCCATCAATGCTTGTAGACTATTGCTGGACAGTGACAAGAGATGCTCCATTTAATGAATACAAGAGACAAGCCAAGAAGCGCCGAGTAGACACTGAATAAGGACTAAACTATGTACTTATATATACATAATAGATTTTTGACTTTTGTTTCAATATATGTTTATTTATATAAGCCTTTTGCTGTTTTTAAAGTGTTACATAAACAGGACAGGTGAAATATTATCATGTAAAGCAACTATAAACACATGAAAAGACTTAGGTTTCCAATTTATGATTAAAACTCTATTATGTACACAATATACATAGACGCAAAATATAAAAACTTAAATATGTTGGAAACAGTAGACAATCAGTTGTTTTAATTGTCATATTTGAATTCAGCACATCAAAATCCCTAAAAAATAGCACATTTTATCTCTGAAGCAGACGACATCGAAAAAAGTGTAGACCAGTGTAATAAGACACTGAAGGGCTAGCAGATGGTCTGCGAAAGGTGAACTCTAGCTGTTCTGAGCTGGTTGTATGGATTGTTGAGCTTTGCGTAGCACCTTTGTGTAATGCGGCAACATACTTCAAAATAAGTTTATGTTTGCCCCTTGGAGTTTATATTGCGGCCAAGTCTTCTCGATCAAGCTCTGATACTTTCTTTCATGAGGAACTTGATTGCAGCTTCTTTAATTTTGTACGACTGCGACCAGCAGGCCAGCTTCTCTTCATCCGATATCCCGTAACAAAATGTATCCCCTTCGTATGTGCTTGGGGAATTTACTCAGTATATAACTGAGGATATATTGTTTTTCTTGCCGATGACCTATTCTAAATAAGACATGAAGCACGGATCTAATCACATGTTTACTCAGAACGTCGACAGTTTCAGAATCCTCGCAATAGAGACTACTCTTACAGACCTATTGTAATACATACAAAGGTAAAAGAATCTTTAAATTCCTTCTTTTCTTCAGAATTATCCTATATTCTTTAACACCATATAAACTATTTAGTTAAATATAACTTGAAATAAAAAATATTTGACCAAATCAGTTGACACTGACTAGATGAACATACAGTATGAAAATACATGCGAAAAATAAATTTCGTTCCATACTAAAAACATTTTTTAAAACATTCCACAACGAATAATAAAAAATCGCGCAGAGAATGAACCGTTTTCACTTTTATATGGTCCCAAAGTACTTCCAGCGAAAATAAATTCAGCACTTACAGTGAAAATATTTTCAGAATGAACATTCGAGCTGTCATCGAATTTGAAAACTTTATCCTCATTTAAAGTTAATAGTTTTCTACAGAAAATATGAATTTTTTTACAAGAGACACTTCTTTGTTTGTTTGTGTGTTTAACGCCATGTTTCAGCACTTGATAGGCTATATATAGCAGCCAGTATATTTGGTGGAGGAAGAACCCTGAAATACCCAAGGAAGAACCACCAACCTACGGGAAGTTACTGGCAAGTTTTCTCACATACCCACGTTGGCCGAACCAAGTCTCGAACAAACGTGGACAGAGGTGAGACGTCAATGATATGTAAAGGCGAGCGGCACCTTAGACCACTCGGCCACCCGGGGTAAAATACACTACTCTAATAGTCCTATCAAAATAAGTCACTAACTAACTTCCTAAGAACAAAGTCATTAGAACTTTCAATTAATTTCCTGGTTCGCGTCAGCCTCTCATTTTATCGTTTCTGGGACAATTGTTGTTTCGGGTCCTGTCTCATTTGTTACCACTTATGTGGTGCGGGCTATTGTTCTTCCCATCACGAGCTTTTACGTTAGGACCAATGTCGTAATATTTCATAAAATGGGCTGAATTCCGCTTGTAACGGACTCCAACGCGATAATGATTTGTTATGTAAGCTTTATGTTTACTGATTATGTCACAGAGTTCTCACTCATAAGTACTGGACAACTTATTCTGCTTTTTGTCTGTTGTGATATAACGTTGTCCAGAACGGAACTATCACATTCCAATGCATATCTATGACTATCACCATATGTCCTCACTTTAACCTTGTTTTTCAAATCACTTCGTGTGACATCTTCATTTTGGTGTGGCAATTTAGTCCGGATCTTGCGACCAACGGTCAATTCTGCAAGGCACATTCCTATACTATATGCTATTTGAAACTGTTATAGATGTTTTCTCCGATCTAATCTTTCAGCATGAACTGCTCTGAGTGCTTTTAATAATGTTATATTTTATCTTTCCCCTCTCCAATTGCTTGTGGCCATACTGGTGTTTTTCTGATGAACTATCACATTGTCCCTGGGAATCGTATCAAATTTTTCAGAAAGTAATTTTGGTCCATTGTCTCTTCTCTTCTCTAACTTATTTACGATATTTTCCACATTAGTTCTCCAAAAGATAGCAACCTAGATGTATCAACTATTGTAGTCTTATATCACTAGTGTACTTCTCCAGATGGAAATTGATCCATCAGGCCTATAGCGAGATCTTTCCATTATTAATCAGGAAGAGTTCTTCTTGTCATTGGTTCTGGCACTGAAGGTGAAAACACAACTTGTCACGCATGGCAACTTTTGAAACCCCAGATGGAAATGGACCCATCAGGTCATTGGCAACTTTTGCATAACTGTTGTTCCTCTTTGTCCACTTTGGGTCACCATTATTTTGATCTCAGTCTCTAATTTGTTTTTGTGAGCTTTTGATGCCAAGATACATTTTAAACCCTTTCTCTTCGAGCCCAGTAAACTCAGTTGGTCATAAAAGGCTTGCGGGTTCGATTCCAGCCCAGGTCGGTTACCTCGGAGTGTCCTCGGGAAAGGGACTTAGCTCCCATTTCCTCGGCATGATATAGTCAATACAGTTTTAAAACTGCCATTAAAACCAGCGAATCAAACCAGACCTACATCTTCCCACATGCTTTATCAATTATGTTACAACGTGCACCAGAGCCTATGTCCACTTTCGACTCTTACAAGGCAACCCACTTGCTATGTGGTAATACTGAAGGCATATTCATCATCGCCCTTGTCTACCATGATCTTTTTCCGCTTTTTTCCTTTTCTGTCTATCTTCGTTTTGCACTTTGCCTGCCTCACCTACAGCAGATCTCATCTGTTGTCGCATTGACTCTATTTTCCTTTTCTTTCCATCTTCTTTCCCTTTATGAACTACGCCTCTTCGTGTACTTTCGATTTGATACAGCCGATCTTTCTGCAGCTTCAGAATCTCTATCCATTCTTATAGTTGTTTTAGCGTTAAGGTCGTCCCATTTTTCTAGAAATATGCATCTTATATTGTACGACTTGCACTTGTCAATGACTTGATCTCTGATTTATCCATCTTGTTTTATCAGCAAAGTCATAAGTTTCGACCTTCTGTTTCAATCTTGTAACCAACTAACTAACTGTTTGCTTCGTATGCCTAAACTGGTGTCCTTGCCAATGGAATGTTAGCGGGGCGGGGGGGGGGGGGGCACAGTATTTGTCCAATTTCAGCACGACATTTTTATAATCGTTTCCCTCCCCCGTTTAGTTTTAAGTATTAAAAGTTTCTTGTATATCCAAGCCTGCTCATAGTGTAACAAGATCTTGAATCTATTATTTGATAGACACACGCGTTGGTGTTTTACAACCTAAGTCGTCATGAGAGAACCATCGTCTCCTCACGCAGAAATATCATTCACTTCATCATGGAAGCGGACAAAATAGCAACGATACATTCACATGCCTCCCGTATGGCTTTGATTCCATTCAATATTCTGGCGTTCAGTGTACACATGGGAATAGCGAATCACATAGTCCATCAGAGTACAACTCCATAGTTGGAAAAATTCATTAGAGTTATCTCCCTAAAGAACACAATGTGGTTTTCATCATCCACAGCACAGCAAGATAGGAGTAGCTCTTGATTATAAATTACAGACTGAAATTTACCCCCCCCCCCCAAAAAAAAAAAAACCATTACAAAACTACAAAAATCAAAGAAACAAACCAAAAAAAAAAACAAAAAACAAAAAAAAAAACAAAAAAAAAACAACAAACAAACAAACAGTTAAAAAAAAATACCACAAAAAACCCTGCAAATTGTTTATATTATTAGAGTTATCTCCAGTAAGGACAAAATACGGTTGGTTTCCTTATCCACAACTAATTCTTGATGATAAAAAAACACAAAAAACCCAGCAAATTGTTTATATTATTAGAGTTATCTCCAGTAAGAATTAAATGCGGTTTTCCTCATCCAGAACTAATTCTTGATGATAAATTCAGACTGACATTTAAAAAGAAAAGAAATAAATCGCAAATTGTTTGTGTTACTGGAATTGTTTTGGAATCCTCTTACTTCGTAAATGATATCTTTCCAATGGAATGTTCGCTTTTGGGGGAAATATTCGTCCAATTTCTGTACTGTAGCATTTTCCCCCTTTTCGTCTAAAGTATTGAAAAAATGTTTGTACATCAATCCCTGCTACTAATTTCCAATATTCCGGCCATTTTCCACACAGAAAACATATTCTGATGAATATCCTTGTAATGTTTTTTTTTCTTGCTTATAACCTATTCTAAACAAGTATTGAAGAACGGATTTAACCACCAAATCAAGTCACATGTTCAATCTGAACACCGCCCTTGCCGGGAGCCCCTCAAGGCAAGGGATGTTGCTCTTGCAGACCTATTGTAAAACATACAAACGGAAACAATCTCCGCAAAGGTCGACAACCTTTTTCCTTCAAGTTGAAATGTTTGCAAATTGAATTCGAAATATTTCCTAGTGAGTGCAGTCTTTTAAATTGTTCGCTACGGACTGAATTTGGATGATTGGCGAAGGATTGTATAAAAAAAGCATGATCCATCACAAAAATATTTACAGTTTAGCATTTTAGCCGGATAATTCTCTTGAATTATACAATTTCTGAGAAAGTTTTCTATCTGGGCGTTCAGAAAACACCATTCTGGAATTTCAAACTTCTCTTTCAGTAGAGAATCTGATAAGCGATTCCAGATATTAAGCACTTAATAAATTCATTAAACAATTGGTGTACACAGATTAGATTAACATAAAGTTGAATACAGATGCAAAGACAATTAACAATAATTGCAAGCAAAACATTGAATGCCTTATCGCTGCCGCTCTTTAATGACTGCCATGGGGAGAGTGGCTAGCCGTCAGACTAATGTGATTGGGTGAGAGTTATCCTTGTTGGCTCCCTACAGCCAAACAAACAATTCCAACAGTTGAGTTTGAATCCTGGCAACTGATTGGTTGAAGTCTATTCTAAATATACTGAATTTGGGACGCCGGGAGGAAGGACAAAGTAGCCGAACGATGGAGTAGCATATGAAGGCAGGATCACATAAGTTAGATAGCTAAAGGCCAGAATGTGCAAGTAAATGATTAATAATAAATGATTAATAAAATATTAACATATCGTAAAATTGTTATAGAAGAAAATAAAAATAATGGTTGCGATGAAAATACTTATAATCCTTACTATTAAGTCTACATCTTGATTCCGATTTTTTTTTTAAAGACTGAACAATTTTTATTTAAAAGCACATCGAAAGTAAAGCGATGAGATCGGAATCATCTATGGTATGAGGATGCTGGTCCAGGTAATAATGGTGAGGACTACAGCAAAGATGACAACGATGATGCAATTGATAACTAAGGTCTCGATGATGCGGCGAGTATATCTGTTGTTAAATATGTGAATGTTTTATTTCTGTCTGATGAATTTAAATTTCTTATCGTATATTATATGACTTTGACGCAGAAATTGTATATATCGTCAGACTAAGAGTTTCCTGTCAACTTAAGGAGGATCGGTGGTTTGTTAGGTAAGGTAATACGGTAAACCAGGAGAACAAATAAGCAAGCAAAGAAGAGGTCTTGCAAAGGTCATTTAATGCAGTATAAAAAGTTTAGATGGCAGATCAATTCATTTTTTGTTATCTTTACGGTGTAACAAGACTTTGAATCTTCTATTTGACACGCATACTCATTGGCGTTTTACAACCTAAATTTGTCATGAGAGAACAACCGTCTCATCACGTAGAACTTTCATTCGCTTCATCAGAGGACAAATACACTGCAATGATGTATTCACATGCCCTCTGGTATGGATTTGATTCCATTCAACAATCTGACATATTAGTGTACATTTGGGAATATGGCATGGCATATTTCATCAAAATACAATTCTATAATTTGGAGAACAAAAAAAAAATCCATTAGAGTTATCTCCCTTGAGGACAAAGCTCTGTTTTCATCATCCACGACTAGATAGGAGTAGCTCTGACCGATACAATACAGACTGACATTGAAAACACAATTCGCCAATTGTTAGCGTTAAGCGAATGTTTTATGTTGATAAATATAATTCACTACGTTTAAAACAAGGGCCTTCCAAATTTTAATAAATAAACAAAGACATAAAAAGCAAATATAATAAAAGCTAAATTAGTACAACGTTTGAGGATATATATATATATATATATATATATATATATATATATATATATATATATATATATATATATATATATCAGGTTGAAAAATACCATGCGTTACGGTTAAACTAATTCATTTGGTCCTCCAGTTTGCCCTGTGTAATTTAGAAACTTGGTTACATACTTACTTAATAAATAAATAAATAAATAAATACTCAACTATGAAACTAAATTACGAACAATGTCACCTACTTACAACATAGCGACATGTATGCACGCATACATACATACATACATACATACATACATACATACATACATACATACATACATACATACATACATACATACATACATACATACATACATACATACATAGGTGCATGGAAATTGCATGCGAGATCAAAGGTTAATTTTGTTTAGTTTCTGGAAGAATTATCAATCATAACAGATCACCAAGCGTTGAAATTTATTCTAATTTGATCGATTCCCTTGCACGAGATGACAAAAGTCATATATATATATATATATATATATATATATATATATATATATATATATATGTGTGTGTGTATGTGTGTGTGTGCCGATAGAAATAGGGTTTGCATAGACAGAATGTTTACCTAAAGTCAACCATCCAAAAAGGGTCAGAGTTTTAAAAATAAAAATGATTGGGCCTACCTGATAATTGGTCACTAATTATTTTGCAGAAAGGAAGTCAAATTACTGAATCTAATAGCAGGAGTGAAATTCATGTGGATTTTTTTAATGGAACGATCTTGTAATTAGTTATCAATTATATTCTCCTTTTTATTTAATTTTCATGCCATTTATAACGTAAAATGTCTGCATAATGTTAGACAGATTTACGAAAATGCTGAATTGAAATAATGAAATATAAAATATCCAAAAGTATCACAATCGGGTGTGAAAGGTTGTTAAATGAGCAACTTAAGTACTACTTTCATTGTTCCATTTTGTTCATATTCTCTCTCTCTCTCTCTCTCTCTCTCTCTCTCTCTCTCTCTCTCTCTCTCTCTCTCTCTCTCTCTCTCTCTCTCTCTCAGAGGTCTGTTTGTCTCTATCCATTCATTCATGCCATATGTTTTTTTTGGAAGTGTAGCGCATGTCCATGTGGGTTATGGCGCTGGTGCACGAGGCTTGGCGATAGGTGCCGTTACTTGTAGCACGGGTTCGAGCCTTGCTTGGAACGAATTATAACTCTCTAAGCTGTTTGATTATATTGGTGTGATTCTATATAAATTTCTTTTGTATAATCATGTATATAATATGGGATCCAGGGATAAGAGCTTTCTAGTCTCTTTGGTATATACAAGAGGTATTTGAAAAGTTCTGTTTTTTGGTATATACGAGAGGTATTCGAAAAGTTCTGAATATTTTGCTATAACATTTTTGTTTCTTTGAACCTGTCTATAAACTTAATGTCGATCGATACGCAGAATAACGTTCTTTACAATGATCTGCAGCTGCACGTGCAGCTCGTGGGTCACATGCAGAATTCATGGAAGATGACCCACATTCTGGAAGACAGTTGTCACCGTGAAAGGGTGGTGTGTGTGTGTGTGTGTGTGTGTGTGTGTGTGTGTGTGTGTGGTGATAATGATACTCGAGATAAAGTGGGTGATATTTCTATTATCATGGACATTAATTCGTTAGCTGTTTGTAATATACTTAAAAATCATTTGAAGCTCAGAAAGGTTTGTGCAAGATGGGTCCCGCATTTGTTGACGTCTGATCAAAAACAGACTCGTGTTGAAATCGCCAAACAGCTACTCGCCAAAAATGAAAGAGTGACCAGAGAGTTTTGAAGGAGATTGTCACAGGTGATGAAACATGGATTTACGTTTCTAAACCCGACTCAAGTGAAAATAATAAACAAAACGAGCAGATACCACATTTCGCTCGACGTAGAGAGCTTAAACACGTTATTTTTCGATGCAAACAGCCCGGTCGTCCAGGTAACTGTGCCTGACTCTGCTAGTGTCACTGGACATTTTGTATGCCTCCAGAGTGTTGTCAAAAGTTGTGGAACGCTACCGAATGACACGTCCGCGCACTGATGCCCGATGTATCCATCTACTCCATGACAACACACAGGCACATCAATCTTCCGTCGTGAAGAAGCATAGCATCCAAACGTAGCCATATCCCCAATACAGCCCTGATTTAGCTCTAAGTGATTTTATTCCTTATCCCGTTATAAAAAAATTCGAGGAGGGGAAGACGATTTGAAAGCCGCCATGCGATTGAAAGTGCAGTTTTCTAGTGTATGAGCAACATAACTAAAAATGAACACAAAATGCCATTTAAAAAGTGGATACTCAGATTGAGAAGGTGTTTAAAGGTGCATGGGGAGTACTCTGAGGGGATGCACTAAAGTACTGTTCACTCTTAAAAAAACTTTCTTGTACATAGCACTGATATTCAGAACTTTTTAAATACCACTCGTAGGTGTCAATTTAAAATTATAATTGAATGCGTTTATCATGACCTGGTTCTATGTCATATTTAGTGTCACCTATTGCCATTGACGGAACTTACCATGAGCCGGTTATATTCGATATTTAGTGTCACCTATTGTCATTGACGAAACTTACCACGACCTGGTTTTATTTGATATTCAGTGTCACCTATTGCCATTAACTGAACTTACCATGACCTATTTATATTCAATATTCAGTGTTACTCATTGTCACAACACCTCATAAACTCTACGACAAAAGATTAAAAAGTTAAAAGTCGAAATTCACAACTGAATTTGATACCAAGTCTTGGTTAAGTAGCGATTTTAAATCTCATCGCGTTCATACCTATGTTTTTAAACATTGTAGAAATTGGGCATGGACGAGTGCTAATTGCAAACCGATGTCAAGTGACTACCGAAATGTGGGTGAAGAATCTGTTACCAAACGAGGCTCCAGCTTTCTAAAGCCACAAAATTCACGTTCGAAAGCATGCACTGCAAGATAAATACGCAAGTCATAATAGGTAAACTCACAAAGATGAAAATCTTTAATTTAGTTACGCTCTGAGATCTCTCGGATTTTGAGTGATCTGTAATGCAAAACACACCAACAATGCTCACGATATCAATCATCATTTCATTTTCGTAGAAAATCAGTAAGCAATTAAAAAATACCATTTAAAGTATTAGATGTAGGAGAAGATTGTGTAAAATGTTATTAATTATTTTAACAATTTGGAACTTCTTCTTATCCATATTGTAGTACTGTTAATCAACAGTGGTAACCGCATTGACAAAGACAGAATGAAAAAAAGTCACTTAGGCAGTATTTATAAACAGGTCCTCTAACATATAGAGAAGAATCATGTAATGGATTTGAATAAAATTATGAAGCATAGATAGATAGATAGATAAATAGATAGATAGATAGATAGATAGATAGATAGATAGATAGATAGATAGATAGATAGATAGATAGATAGATATATAGAGAGATAGATAGATAGATATATAGAGAGATAGATAGATAGATAGATAGATAGATAGATAGATAGATAGATAGATAGATAGATAGATAGATAGATAGATGGATACACAGATGGTCCGAAAGAAACAAAGAAAGATAATAGGCTGCCAGATAGAGATAGATCGATAGACTGATATATTGAGAGCTAGATATATAGACTGTGGATAGATAGAAGATAAGCAAGAAGTAGCACGGGGGTGGGGGTGGGGGTGGGGTTGGGGGTTGGGTGGTAAGTACTCATTGCACAATCAGTAACTCCTGAGCATAATTAGATGAAATTGTTCAAATCAATTTACAACATGAGATCGTATCTTTTAAATTGTAGATGAATAATTCAGATAAGAAATAAAGTAGATATTCACTTCGTATAATCACAGGTCTCTGTCCACAACATGTGAGGGTACAGGGAACCGAAAAATAGCGGTTGCTGGTCAACTTAAGTAGGTGGTCGTTGTACGCAGGCAAACTATATAGGAAATTTGAAGGGTACTACAAAGGTAGTCATTATGGACATGTTCTTGTTAGACTAGGTTTTACTGGCAAGAGGACTGTATACTAATTATTCTCTAATACATACCAACCTCCTTGAAGTACGCCTTGCAAACTAGTTAGTATGAATAGCAAGTACGAGTTACCCATTTATGATATTCATTCCAGATATGTATTACAATGATCAGTTTAATACTGTACAGTGAGAAACTTTGTCTGGAGTTAAGCATCCTTCCATTCGTGGCATGAAAAAACAATCTGAGCATTCACAATATAGCAATATACCGAAGAAGACATGGAGAATGTACAAATGCGCGAAACATTAACAATGAAAGAATTGTCACAGCAGTTACATAAGAAAAATAAATTCTGATTCTGCTTAACTAAGCCAACTTTGAGTACAAAATGTGAGTTTTGAATACCATAGACTTTCAAATACATTTGAACCTTGTTTGTCCAGACATACGATACAAATTTGGATAAAATGGTGAATGAGTTTGAGTCATACATTCAGAGGTCATAAATGCGTTTCGAATAAACAGATAATCCAATGAACAAGCTGTGGATAGCACAGGATTTACTGTATGCTGGGAAATATCCATTTTTATGGAATTTGTAAGTTGTGTTAATATAGTTACTGTGACCACTCTTTTATAAAAATGTCAACTTGTTTGACGTGAACACAAACTTTCCTTAGTACACGTTCCAACCTCGGTGTAACAATACCGACTCGTTTCAAATCTCACGTGATCTCTTTCTATAGATACAATAAGTACACAACAAGGATGAAAGTTTCAAATAGGGATAAAGTCTACGGTAAGTAAGAAAAAAATCTGGTCGGAATGAATGTTGCCATAGCTATATATAGGTTTTCTAATAGATCAATCTGTAACTAGACACCCATCAAACAAGGCGAATTCATGCTATAGGATTGCAACTTAGTAGGAAATGACAGCTCTATGATAGAAACACATTTCAAGGTTAAAAGAGTTGCTGTCAAAGAAGAGAAGTATTGATCCAAGATTATTAGGAACATGTTGTGCGTGTCACTAGAGGAAAAGGCGATGCTTTAATTGGTCTGAAGCTTTCGACACGCAATACAAGAATGAAGCACAATTGCTTATATTTGCTTGGCTTTCTTACTTTTTGTCATCATTAAGCACATTCGACATAACAGATTCCTAAACTGCTGATATTTCTCTATGGTCTTAAGAACAGAATAGAAGAGAACATAACTTACGACATATAGTCAAACTGATTAATATTGGCACGAGTCAATACTCCCTAAATTGAATAGTAATTATCTTTTTTTTCACCAACTATAGTAAATGATCCTCTTGCCAGATTATGTGACTAGATTTGCACTTCTGTGCAGAGTATTGGGTTGGTTGATTGAATTTGACGCTTACAAAATAATATGCTTGTCTCATATGCTCGGTAGTATGCGTTGAGCGCATATATTCTCTAACTCAGTATCATTTTCTAGCGTCATATAATATTGAATATTGGTTCTATTGCCCCTGAGTAACCTCAGGGTGCCAGGAGATGACGTAGAGTCACGTGATAGGTCAGTGCGTGAATCCAAGTGAATGTATAAATAGATTTTACCCCTTGTAGGAGTCCATTCTGTGATTTTGTTTCCATATTATCCCACGTTGTCTTTGGAAATAATACTTTCTTTGGAATATACTTGTTTTTCCCGTACTTTGGTAGTAAATTCATGGTTAGATACCTTAATGTCATATAACTGATCTGTGATTACATTTGACCTTCGCCTGCAGATGAGGTTTCATAATACAATGGCGGACTCCGGCGCACAGCCGTCTTCTAAAGGGGCAACGACAAACCCCGAGCATAACTCAAATGACACCGTTCCCACTCTGCCAAAGGGGAGAACCGCGAAGCCAAAATCTAGGAAGCATACAGTCAGGGGTAAAACAACACATTTCATTGCCAAATACCACAAGTAAGAGAGTGGACATGATGAAAGTGATTTCATCTGAAAATGTGATCACTATTCATGACTCGGATAAAACGCTTTCAGCACAGCTAGGTCTGCACCTTCTTCGGTGGTCACATATGACAATATGGCTCCTATCGGTACGCACCCATTAATTCGTACGATTTCTTAAGGGTGTTTTTCATTCCCGGCTTTCGCTGCTGAGATATTCCACAACATGGGATGTGTCTGTAGTTTTGTGTTATTTGCAACAGTGTTTCTTGGTCTTTGCAACAACTTACTTGTACGCTGGTCATGCGTTTATCTATTCTGACTGGGCAGAGAGGGCAGTAGTTATATGTGGTGATTGGAGTATAAGGGGATATGCTATATTAAAAAGGGAAAAAATTAAAATGGAATTTAACATTACGCCTCAATGTTGAAAACATTTGGAATTTCACATTACGTCTCCATAAATTTATAGAGACAATCGGAATTTAACATTAGACCGTATTTTTTAGGATTTATAGGGACAATGGGAATTTAACATTAAACTGCCATTTTCAGAACTTATAGGGACAAGGGAAAATGTAATATTAAAATTTGTAGGTAATATCCAACACCCACTTTTGATTACTATCCAATACCCCACACAAACTATCCAACACACCGTGTGTAGGGACCAATACTTAGATGTTTATAGTTACATACACACAAACATGCTATCACATAAGAGGGGTTATGATGTAATAGAAGGGGGATGAAATATAAACACACTATCACACACAAGCAAGGCAATGGTAGGCAGTGTTTATAGACACAATATACCCACAAACATACTATCACACACAAAAGGGGATTTTTAAGTTTTTGTTGGGCTGTGAACATAAGCATATACATATACATACAAACATAAATATGTCTGGCCCTGAGAAGGCCCCTTGGGGTTTGTTCTGGGGCGCTGATGTTTATTGATATCTAGGACAAACTGCACCTCCCGGGCCGAGCTCTACAGCAAGGACAGATCTGGTCCAAGTATTCAATGAATCTGTGGACAGAGTGATTGAGTCTAAAACAGGCTCGTTGGCCTCCTTCTCTCATTCTCCCGTTTCTCTTCTTCAGGGATCCAATCATTCTGTCCCCTTTGCCGCATTTTGTTCTTGGATCCTCATCCAATTGCAGCTGAGGCGCGGAAATACCCTCTCTGTCATGTGGCGCTCCATTTCCTTCTTTTCCTCCGCCCATGCTGCAGTTATCTTCTACACTTCTTCGTTCAGGACTTCTCTGACGAACTCCTTTGCTATTTTAAGGAGGTCGTCTCCCTCTTTTGATGGCGCTTGTTTGGGTAACACTCCAGTTCTTTAACTTGGCCTAGGCGGTGCTCCACTCTCTCCATCAAACTATTGGCCTTTCTCAAATTTCCCACTCTGCAGTGCTGATATATCATTTTTCTTCTTTCTTCTTATGTCTGCTCACGATCGGCGATGAATGCCAAGACTAGCGAACGCATCCCTTTATATGTTGTAAGCGTGGACGTGAAGGAAAACATCTCTCCACTTCGGTACACGGACGTGAAGGAAACATCCGTAGGTCTAGTACACAATACAGGTAAAGAAAATTCTGTTGGATCTAAAATAAAAACCATTCTTTTTATTTTTCACACAGGTTTAACATTAGACAAGAGTTAGGGAGTATTCATACATACACACTATACCTACCGACACACTATTACACTGGGGTCGAAGGGATTTTTAAATGTTAGTTTTCTTGTGGAAGACGAAGACATATACAAACATATAAAGATATATATTGACCATGATTTGAGTAGTATCTCTTTTCTAAGAGATTTGAGTAGCCCTTTAAAAGGCCGTAGGTTGTCGTCCTGAACCATTGAGATGTTGAGATGTTGACGACAACGATATAGAGGATGGCTAGGTCTCGCCATGGGTTTGACAACAGCACAGGGTCTTCTCTTTCTGTAGAAGACAGTCACCTCACCTGTCTCCATCTATCACTCCTCCATCTCTTCTCCAACCTCCTGCTGTTGTTGCTTCTGTTGTTGCTTCTCTTTCCATTCTTCTCTTTCCCTGTTGATCTCCTCTCGCAGGACATCTTTCATTCGATCTTGTGCCATCTTGAGGACAATGGTGATCTTCTTCTCCATTTTCCTCTCATATCAAGTTGTGTCTCACCATGTGTATGTGCACCAGGGCTTCGCTTAGTTAAGCGATCTTAGACGACAAGTCAACGATAGGTGGCAAGACTGGTTTTATATGTAACAAGCACGGACATGAAGGAAAACTTCCATAAAATTCGATACGCCAATGTGAAAAAAAAACATTACAAATATAATGATCGACAGAGAGAATATGAGTGAGCATGTTCAAAATATGAATTTTGTTTTGATAGTACAAACGAGCCACTGCCATTATTTGTTCTGTTTTTTTTTTTTTTTTTTTTTTTTTTTTTTTTGGGTTTAATCAGCCTCGCTAACTCAAAAATAAATGAAAAGGAAGGATTAGGGCTAGTCGCTTCCTCTTCATTAAACATGAACGTATTTACAAGGTTGACAAAGTTATGTAGTCAGACTATTCTTCAGTTGATCTAACACACTGTCATTGTACCATTGATGCACACTACGTTTCTGTACTAAAAGAATAGATAACCATAATATTCACAAAACTACCTTGCTATTTTATCATCGTTTTTTAGAGTACTAACAGTCAAATGAAGTCTCAAAATGTTCTAAGGGAAATCCAAGACTGCATTGATAAGAAAATACATACAATATTGTCCACGCACATTATTGAATTGAGTAGACAGAGCATTTATTCTCACTGATATGGTGTCAAAGAGGAGGTAATCCATACGAATCAAAATATTCCACACTGTGGTCGTTGGGAAAGTAGAATGGGTTCCTGGACGATAAATGGTGTCTATGGTGATGACATAGGTTTGAACGTCTTTAGGTTTTCGATGAGGAAGTTCATCTTTAGCACACACCAGTGGATTCTAAGAATCTGTGTACGAACTGTGAGTCAGAAGGTAATGATGTTCCCATGTATTTATTCTTTTTACAGGAACTGATAAATCAGTTCACACTTGACTATTTCCTTGAAAATATCTGTCGATGAACGGGAAGTCTCAGTATTCTGTTGCAAGAGAAAGCTTCGATGCGTTCCGTTTCCAAAGAAGTTAATGGAGGTAAGGAATGGTCACTAATGTCTTTCTACCACTTTTACAAAATCTTCTTTGCTGAGATGATGGCCCTTGCATCATCCAGATACTTTTCTAACTTGTCTTACGAACTCATCATCAAATAAGTGTCGTGTTGATTCTGACTAGGATGATTGATTTGACAACCATGACTGTGTTATATGGATAGGCCTGTAATTTTTTCAGTCAAGTCACGATCAAAACAGGAGACTAAGTGTTGTTCTTGTTCTGGCCATCTGGATATCATGACTGTATTTTGGACTTATTTACTTGTTATCTCTGACTGCTGATGATATTCTCGATAGAAAACATTATCTTCATCTATCTTTAGGTTCGTGTTCCATCCTTTTTGTTCTTCTAATTGTCAAGGATAACGTCTCTCAAACTGTTGATATCCAGAGTATTGTCGAATTAGTTGACCCAGTTTTATAGGGTGGAAATGTCCCTAGTCGCTGCCTTGGCCTGGAGTGAAATCAGATCCTCACAAAGCATATCATTCTGCATAATCGTCATACGAAATGCCGTAGGTACTGTTGTTCCTAACTCTCTTGTGGCTTCAAACAGAATTAAGTTAGAGCTCAAGTAAATTTTCTGGGCAAAGTTGGGCTAAAATGGCATTGTACACAACGTTGAATGCCACATTGCTGACGATACCAATGAATAAACGTTTTGGCAGCTGATCTTGGAAAACATGATCTTCGATCTTGGATCGGAGTCCAGAGGTAATGGTGAATGTTTTGACTTCCACTCATCGTAGAGGGTACTTATCTGTTGTTCTGCTTAGTGTATGACTGATGTCGTTTCCCACTGTAGATAAGACTTCCACACGTCGCAAATATAGCCTGGTTTCTTCGATAATGGTTTTGTACTCGATAGTATTAGCCATTAAATAGAACACGGTACTACTTAGAGTCAGTCCCAGGCGTACATCCACCCCATTCAACAAATACTTGTCTTGCAACCACATGTCTAAATGCTAACGATCCATCATTTCTAAACTTCGCCCTTGTTTGATTTTCCTTCAGTGGTCTTTAAATCCAACCCCGTGAGGATCGTAATCCACTTTCAACGCTGTGTCGTTGAACTTGTGAAATGTATTAGATTTTCATACCACTGAGGCATCCAGATATGTGTTTTTGGCTTCTTTTCCGTATGTCAGGAGATTTTTAAGGTACGCTCGGTACGGGTAAGTATCCATATTGCTGCTGACTAGTTTTGTTGTTCAAGTACAAATCCACTTCGCTGAACAACGAATGCATGAACTTGTTGACGGAGGCTACTCTGGCATCGTCCCCTGGATTGGTGTTGTCCGCTTGGAGAGGGCTAACTTTCATATACAAGTAACTGTTATTCAGATCGATGTAATCTTCGGTTTATCCTTTAGTTTCAAATTCGATAGGTGCTGAGGTGGTCAAAGACAACACAGGATGAAATTCTACCCATTGGAATTCGTGCATCGTCATCACCATCCGTGGCACGACAAACAGATCGAGTTATGACTTGGAATATTCGTAAGAGTCTCGGTGCATCGTTTTTAGTTAGTAATCAAAAACATCCAATTCTCTAACACCTGTTCTCCTTTTCTGATCGTGTCCTTGAGTTCTGAAGGATTTCTGACGTATCTTTCTGCCTTGTCTTTGCTGTGGCGTAGAGGAGGAAGTAATGCTTTACCCAGAAGAGTGAATCAACTTATAGGAGTGCCTCGGAGCCCTAGGAGGCAGTTTGAATCAACACATTAACAATGTTTCACAACACATGTATGTCCTACTTTCATCAAGGCTTGTTTGGGACATTATTGGTTGATGAATACGTTTGTGAGAAATTCTTTTCCTTGCATTAAAGCTGCATCATTTAATGCATGCAATCCTAGAGTCACCACTGGTTTTAAGATGGGTGCTACCGTACGAAAAGCTGATTTTAACATATTTCCTAAGCCATGTCCTCATTCTCGAGCGACTCCTTGGTACTCAGAGTACATCTGTTACAATTCACTGGATAATCTTTTTTTGAAAATATAGTTTTACGGTGACTTTTACTTTGGATAATAGAATATTGTGTCTAAGATGTCCTTTGATACTAATATTGACACTGTCAAAATACGATTTACTGACAGGAAGATAATGAGGATGTAAAAATTCACGGTGCACGTAATACGTGTTTCCTCCTTCATCGTAAGCAGCTATGGCAGAATCCACTTGGAAAGGAATGGCTCTCAGCAAACGAAGCAACCCTATTTCCCACGACGTTGTACTCGACGACATCAGAATATAGAAACAGCAAATTCAGTCCTTTGTTCAATTCGATAGGGTAGCAAAATGCTTGTAGAATTGATCGTTGTTGTAAATGTATGGCTTGAGTAGGATAAATGATTTCCACAAAAGCTACTTTCATTGAGTTTCCTGATCCAATTATATAGACTGAGGTAATTTGGATTCCCAACAACATAAGTTGTTGTTGGGAAACACATCAATAGAACTGTCACTGGGTAATGTTAGATAAAGATGATTTTCGAAATGTTCCAGAAGAGGACCGCTACTATGATTGGAAATTGTTGTTGTTGTGACTGGCGTTGGCCGCGAAGCTGCCTTTGTTGTTACTCTCGGTATATTTCAACGATGGACTGGGAAGAAGATAACCAATACAACTGCTGAGTAAAATATTAAAATTTCAAATGGCTACTCCGATGACACAATGCACCTCAAATGTTTGGCAGAAAAAGACGATTTTATATTTAGGGACACGTTCTCCACCCCACACCCACAGAGGTTATATGTGTAGTTCTTGGAAAGAGGAACTCTGAGAAGGAGATGTAGATGTGTTTAATGGCATGTTAGTAACTTTTACTTCTTTTTATAGTTGATGACTTGAGAAGCAGCAATTTAAGAATCGAAACTAGATAGATATCCTCTCCAATAAACTGTGACTTCTGCAATCGAGAATGTTTTCGATATCGTATACGTCGTCCTCTTTCTTAGTCACTCATTGTAACTCAGGCAAGTAAAACGTTCCTTTTAACAATTCTCCGTTCAGATCTTCCAATTTATAGCAGGAGGATCACGTCCACGTACTTGTCAAGTGACACGAAACAATTCTGTCGTCCAGATAGGTAAATAACCTTTGTCAGAAGTACGTTTTGTGTTTTTAATCCGAACTTAATCTCCGGTGTCGAAAACGTCTATTTTTTTTTCTGGTTTTTGACTTTCCAAACAATCAATTAAACATCATCACTTCGTTTTCAGGTGTCACTTAGTTTAGAGCACATCCTATGCTACGACGGTACGATTAATTTTAAGTTTTGACAAAACGTGGTAACAAGTCGATGTGTTTGAGAGTATGTTGATGTGTAAAATATTTCCACATACGTTTTTTCAAAGTTCTTTGAAAAAGTTTCACGACACTAGCTTTTCTTTGAGGATTTTCAGTGGTGACAAAATCAATGTGTCTTTTTTCAATTCTTTTTGAAAAGTTTTGTTAAAACATTCGTTGTCTTTGTCTGTTTGCCATCGCAGAGGATGTCCACCAATCATTTAAGGAACTCAAGTTATTTTTCGTCCTTCCATACCATCCAAAGTTACAGGTATGATGTCTTTCCAGAAAATCTCATCACCCCTCCTAAAAGAGGTCCAGCAATCGATCCTAACAGATAAGCAGCCACTTTTAACAATGGTCCTTTACGAATGGAACAAGGTGTTCCTAACTGTCTGTCTAACACTTGAACTTGAGATTTATCTCTTGGACTTTTAAACAACACCACATACTGTGCGTTGAGACTGATGGTACGATGTTCTTCAGTTTGTTGAAATATAATTTGAGTAATGTACGTAATTTTTTTACGATGATGTCCTTTTCGTGTAAACCAAAATCTAAGTTCTTTTTAGTCTGCTCCTAACTTGTCATCGAAAATGATGAGATGTGTTTGACTAAAGTCAGACACGATCCCATCGTCTTCGTGAGGAATTCCTTTTGCAAACAAATGTACTCTCTTTGACTTTCTTGAGGTAACGTGTAAACCGATTGCCACTCTTTGTAACACCACGTGATATGTTGTGTAGGACAATCTAATAATTTTGATATGTGTTCAATCACACGTTTGTCAAAAACGGGTTTGCCTGAACCATTTGGTTCAGCAAGCAACATGTTAAATTGATGGCGAAGATACAATGCCTCCCAGCTTTGACGTTCTAACGTTTCGTCAATCACTTTGAGAGCAGATGATGCAGCCATAACAATGGTGTTTTGATTTCTGTGATTCCATCAACAACACAAGACATTTCATACACGTTTATTTGTTTCATTTCACGGTAGTGTAACACAACGAATACATATTTACATTTCAAAGACACACAAAGTTCATGTTTTTCTTTTCTATGATCAGTGACACACTATGTCCGTGGCATAGTCAGTCTACAAAATTAAAACACAAAAACAAATAAGGCATAAATCACCCCGTACACAAATAAGGCACTTAAAGCACCAAAGGTGAATATAAACAGGTAAGATTACAAAAATTTCGATCTACCTGCGTAAAATTCAATCTATGGAAACGCTCTGGCGTTCTAGTCTCTGTGGAGTTAATCTGCCATAACTTATCCGGGATAGTAATCTCCTTCTTTTCTATCTGTAAAGAGTACTTTCGTGGGCTCCTTGTTTTTCTTCCTCTGTTTATGTTCTTCTCACAGCTTCTAAGTTAAGTTTTTGTATAAGCTCTAACGAAAAATAGTTTTTTGTGTCCACTATAATAGGCTTTAATTCCACTTTCACTTCTGACTTTTCTTCCCCTCGCTCTAAGTCAAATTCTTTTCTTTGATCAGTCACACAAAGTATCTTTGATATAATCAACCACCTCTTGTGTCGAAGCATCAAAACCAAGACTTTTCCAGTCACGTACATCCTTCCTGTCATAAATCAGTTGGTGTAACCAACTGGCTATACACATTTCTTAGTAAGTATGAAGAGTGAATACAGTACAACGAATCTTTTCTACACTCGGAGGTACACAAATCATTTTCATAACTAGTCGCAACTCTTTTAACATAATGATTTTTTCGTGCACAGATAAAGTTTTGGTGTTGTTACGACTCTAGGTCTTAAAATATGTAACAGAAAGAAAGTGAAACCAATAAAGTCAAGTAAAATCAACTAGCAATTAATTTTCAGACAATTAAAGCAAAAACTGAAAGGACACTTACAATTTGTCAGTTAAATTCCAAATAATCCTAAATGTCCTAATCACAAGTCCAAAAGAACAGAATGTTCCGAACAAATTCCAATAGCCTCGAATGTCCGGATGTACCACAAAGATGTAATCCAGAATGTATTTGAATGAGTTCAAATAAATCCCCAAATCATGTATTAATCCAAACGTCAACGAGCACTTTAGTAATTCCAGTGAATATTTTAAATAAATAATTCCTCTCAAATTACATCTGATTTCAACAACACAACTGTAAATTCAGACTGATCTTTAGACCACGAATTTGAGAACAAGAATGAAATCATATACCAAGACGTGTATATATATATACACATACACATGCCTACATGACCTATGTAACGACATAATATGAGTAATTCTAAGGGAACAATACTTGTCTACCTGCCTGATGTCACAACAGGACATGTCGCGAAATATTATGTAAACAACTGGACTCTAAGGGTGCAAATTTCTGTCGATCTATAAAGAGAACATTAACTTGGACAGAGAACAATTAATTAGATTTATGAGGACAGGGTGCGTATTAAATCTCTATGCTGCGGTCTGTGTTGTGAGAGGAACCGATTTTTAATTAAGCATTCGTTTATTTAACAGTCAGAGAAACTGGAAGGGAAAAGGTTGACTCAATCTTTGTATCGAAAATGTCAGAATTGAGATTGTCCAGAATCAGTTATTTGGAAATCTAGAGGGTCAGGATGACCGCAAATTTTGGCGCCTATTTATAAAAGGCGGTAGATATATTTAATCCTGATTGGCTACTCTAAATAAGGGGCGTGTTTCCCACACGAAATTTCATAGTTTTAATATGCCACATCGAAAAATATAGCCAGTCTACGTTTTTTCCGTGAGAGTATAAGGAACTCCGAGATTGAATTTGGAAGAAATTATCTCGTAAAACAATTATCCAAGGGACTGGATGTCTGGAAAGTTGACGGACACAATTCTGGCCGTAGAAGCGAGCAAGGCTTGAAAGCACAAGGTATTTGCGTCAATCTCATGTAATTCGTTGATACCAATATAATTATTTGCTTGAATTTATTTACTTATATTTGCATGAATTTATTTGTGTAAATTCGTAGATCAATTTTCTTGATATGAGTATAACTGTGTTTGAGTTCATTATCTGAATTCGTACAATGATCTTCTTATATATAAGTTTGACAGATTGTTTGAATTTGTTGTCTTGAGTGTTACAGGAGTCATGTATTTTAAGAATTTCATGCATTACTTTAGTTGATATGAGTATGAGAATCCGTGTGAATTCACCGATCTTAGATGATTTCATGTATGATAAAAACTTAAGTGCGTATCGACTGAAATTAACGTTGTTAAGCCATGAAGTGGGATTTCATGGACGTTAAAGACTTGAATGTGTGTATTCGCTGAAATTAACGTAGTTAAGCCATGTAATGAATTTCATTCATTCATTTGTATAATCGAGAACGGAACTATTATGTCTCGTGTGATGTTAATGTGAGTAAGCGATGAAATAGCCGTTAGGAAATACATAAATCTTATGAAACTAGGTTTGGTTCTTTATGGCCTGCCGTGTTTGGCTTGACCAGATAGCCTTTGGTATCTGTTTGACTTCCGATAGGAGAGTGGAGTAATGATCTATTCCCAGTAGGATATCTGACAGAAGATTTAGGTTGCTTCTCTGTTTATTTTGAAAGGGGAAATAGCTCCACTGACGTAATCCACTGGCGTAATCCACTGACGTATCCACGTACCTACGTATCTACATACCTACGTATCCACCTACCCACACAAAGTTTGAGGGCCGACAGAAGCGAAATAGTGAGAGTGAGAAGAAAAGCGAAGGAACAAATTGAACAGCACGGTGAAACTGCAGTGAACAGGAGATAAGCAGGTTATGAAGTTGTACAAGGCAATGACTTCGATTGTTCACTCGATTCTATGATGAATTAATTCTATCATTTAAACAGATCGGCTATTTATATAAGTATATTTGTGTTTAAAATTCGGTGAATGATTTATTTCAAAAAGAAGTGTATCTTCCTAATGTAATGCATTATCACAGTTGTTTATGTAATTGATTAAATTGTTATATTTCATATACGGGGGCTCGTTTTAGTCTGTTCTATATATCTGCTCAGATCTCTATTCATTCCATCTATAAGTTTAACAATTTATATTATTCTTTACTCGATCCGGGCAATAACACCGAGGTCGATCATCCTCTAGATAACGATAACCACAACCACCACCACCCCCACGCCACATGGACAAAAGTTAAGTATGTATTTTCAAATAACCATACAACTTACAATCATAGACAAAAGTTAAGCATATAAACATCATATATAATAGTGTTCATGTCTTTGCATGTATTGATCATTAATTTGGCACAACGAATTTGCTGGTAAACGAAATCCAAGAAAAGTGGTCATTAACACGCACACACCAAGAATTCAATGGAATCGTGTCGTCTTGTGGAATCAGTTCTTTTAACATTACTTGATAATCCACAAAGTCTTGAACACTGTCATTGACTTCCTTCAAGGGAATTTGGTGTAAAACTGATTACAAAAGTCATTGCATGGCAAGTCTTATGATGTCTTCACAGTTGATCAATGTCTGACCATTTGAACATTTTCAAAGTAATTAAACTTCTTATAGCATTCAGATACCAATGATTAAAACGTGTATGCCATTTGGGATGCAATTGTTCTTTGCATTTCACTTCGAACACGACAACCTCTCTGTAAATGCACTCACGCAATTACGGCGGTAGATTCTGAATGTGCTCTTCTAGCTGTCCGTTTACAGGAATGTCTTTTTTGATGGAATATTCACACATTTGCCAAAATGGAATCGCCTGGTAAAGCATATCGAAGAAATTCAGTCATTATCTCTTCACACATTACACGTCGTGAAAGAGATTCATCGTGAGGCAATACTTCTTTTAAACGCTTTTTTGTAATCCTGTATGTTCGTAACCTTTTACTGGACTTCGTTCCATGGAATTATGAGTATCACTGCAACATTGTAGATAGAGGTTGTGACATCCAAAATCTTACATGAGGCAGGAAGTCGTTGATCAGTGTCTAGCCATCGGAGCATCTTCAAACTAATCAGCTTTTTATAGCATTCATATGCCAATGGTTAAAACGTCTATGTCGTAAAAGATGCAATTGTTCTTTGAGTTTCACTTAAATCTGTACAAAGTCTCTGTAAATGCGTTCTTGCAGCTCCAAAGGTAAACTTCAAATTCTCTCTTCTAAGTATCCATGAGAATAATAATCATGACCCAACAAGACAAGGGAGGGACAGCACGGAAACCATATGGCATGTTCCAGAAAATAAACTGAATCTTTATTCATAGATCTTCACACCACAACTGAAACACTGTACTTGGTCTCCTCGTCCCAAGCAGAAAAATCCAGCTCTGGCCAAAGATTTTGTAGAGGGTAGTCCATCCATATTTTAGGCCATTATTTTAACGTGTTTAGTCGACCTTCAAAGTCACAATAGCCAGGCAAAGCCAGAGAAAGCGTGTATTTTTCATTCATGTGTAAATCTCTACGAGCTAGTGGTATCCAGAGTGGTTCGCGAGTGCATGGATGACACCCATAGATAGGCACACGAACGGCATCGATTTCGTTAGTAAAGCAGAAAGGTCGTGCTGCATCGCTTTCACTGGTAGAGCGGTAAGATCTTGCTGGATCGTTTTCGCTGGTAGAGCGGTAAGATCGTGCTGAATCGCTTTCGCTGGTAGAGCGGTAAGATCGTGCTGGATCGCTTTCGCTGGTAGAGCGGTAAGATCGTGCTGGATCGCTTTCGATAGTAGAGCGGCAAGGTTGTGCAGCATCGCATATGTCGTAGGGTATGGCATTACTCTAGTTGCAAGACACATCATCGCACTCGAGGTAATTCAACTAGGAGTCAGCATTGGGTACCTCACACGATTGCTGTGTTCAATTTATTCTTTAGGTCGGCGTTTGTATTCGCAATGATATTTCTCTCTTGGAACTCTCTCCTTTTATATACTGTAAATAGGTGTTTCCGTAAGGTAACGTGTTGTAATCTGGAAGACGCACTCGTTTCTGGTAGACAATCTGATATACTTTTTCCAAGGGTCGACATGACGATTTAGTGATTTTGCCAACGCACAACTTTGTGACGACCAAACGTTTTCACGAAGAGGTCTTGATTTTGTCCTGACTTTAAGGCTTCTTTTAACACGTCAAAGTTGACTACTTGACTAGTAGGTTAGTTCAATGTCAGTCCGTTTACTTTACATTTGGTATGAAGTTGACCTTGTTTGTCTCGGTACTGCTAACCGTAATTGTTTGGTGAAACTCAAAATAGTGTATTCAGGATGTTCATCAGTCCTAGCTTCCAGGGCGATCGATTTACATGCAGCTATTGGTGTCAGAGTAAAGGACTCGATCTCCTAAAGGTTCCAAGAGAAAATACAATTTTAAACGGGCACTGGCTATCACTTATCTCGCAATGATGTAATTTCCATATATAACATTTGGAACAACAGCAGCAGCAGTATTAGTCAAATTTATCGCTCCCGGTATACGATGTGTCCGCGGAAGGTGCATCACAATACACCGTCGACATTTTATCATGTCATCCATTAGTATTGTACTCAAACTCTTCTACAATGGTTAATCGTCGGAACGCTGGCGCATATGTATATATATATATATATATATATATATATATATATATATGTATATATATATATATATATATATATATATACTGGCGCATATGTATATATATATATATATATATATATATATATAGAGAGAGAGAGAGAGAGAGAGAGAGAGAGAGAGGTAGAGAATTACAAATATACACCAAACAGAGCGGTAGGTGCTATCCCCAGATTCTACAGGAGAATGCTTGATAACATTAACAGAGTTTTTAAATACGAAAATACATTATTATTATCATACAGGTTAGAGGGTTTTAATTTGTACTCTACGGAACCGGGTTCGAATCTCATGAGAGTACGAATGAAAATATGATAATATAATGTATTCGTATATATATATATATATATATATATATATATATATATATATATATATAGAGAGAGAGAGAGAGAGAGAGACAGACAGACAGACATACAGACAGAGAGAGAGACACAGAGATAGATAGATAGATAGATAGATAGATAGATAGATAGATAGATAGATAGATAGATAGATAGATAGATAGATATAGATATATATATATATATATATATATATATTGAAAGTGACTTTACGCGTCCTCCGTCTTCTGATTGGAAGAGAGACATCACACTCTGACTTAATTATGTTACACGCATTCTGATTGGTGGAACATTCCAATCAGTTTCGAACCGGTCTTATACTTTATGGTGGCGCTCTACAGTTATTACATATTTCTGACGGTTTGATAGGTGTGAGGTGAAGTTATTTGCATTTGCAACATGCACATTGGAGAGAATATTGGCATACATCTGCTACTTTTGTGTAATGTGGCTCAAATTTCTTTACATATTGTTCTAGTGGAAAATGTGCATGATCTAAGCACACAGCGGACCAAAATGGCTGCTCCCATGTGCTCGAAAAATCATCCTGAACTAGTCCAAAGTACACTAACTTTAGAAGTTATTAAAATAGAGAACACGCATTTTGCCAGAGTTGGCAATACCAGCTTCTGAAAGTGCAATGAATGAATTACAAAATATATAAAAAGTAAAAAAAGTTATCGTCTTTTTTTTTTACAATTTACCCGTGAAGTCCAGGAAGTGAAAATGTCCAGGCGGAGCTAGTAGTTTTTTGATAGGTGCACATCGGAAGTAAGGCCAAGCTGTATACTCCATAACACAAATTACATTCATCAATTATACATCAAAATAAAGGGAATTAAAAGTTCTTTTAACAATACCTAAGATATACAAGGTCTGTTTTAAATAACTATGATAACCAGAGACGAAAATATGGAAAAGTCTTTATTTTTAAAAATTAAACTCTGTGCAAAGTACGAAACTGCACAGCGCCACCTTAAAACAAATATGAAAATTTTTGCAATTGCTTTTCTCTTTGTTATATCATCATGTATAATTTTCTCAACAAAATGGTACATTAACATTGTTGTTATGTATGGCAATACGCTAATTATACCTATTTTGCTCTTGCTTATACAATATGCATTGTGGCAGTATTGTGTGTGAAATTAGTTTAATTATGAGGAAAATTAGAAGTCGTAGAACGCAGAAGTAAAGTCAACTTAAATTTAAAACTGTTGCATTAAGTGAAAGACAAATATAGCAAAAATGTTCTTTTTATTCATTTGTAATAAAATTAAGGAAAAAAAAAATGATGCAAAAACAGATTCTCTTTCTTCCACATACATACGTTAGAAGAATTAGCAAACTTTTACCCTTTGACATTTGACCTCCGTGAACATGATCGATTCCATCCCTGTTCAAACTGTAAAACTTGTTAGTGACATCTCAGGAATAATTGTGGCAAGTTTCATGTTACTGTCTTTAAGCATAACATTGGTTGCTATGTTGAGAAAATGCAATGTGCATTTTTAAAATAGTTCACTTTTCATCATTTGTGGTGGGGTGGTGGTGGCTTGCGTGGGACTTTGCTACTAATGAATACTGTTATGTGGAAGAAATACATGAGAATTATTCAAAAGGACTGTTTAGATGCTTGCGATTTAAATATTTCAGTTACTCAACCAAAATGAAATCATACAATAATAATACCTATGTGGTCTTAATGGTGGCGCTCTACAGATATGACGCATTTTTGACAGAGTAACAGGTGTAAAGTAAAGTTGTTTGCATATTGGCATACCTCTATGTTACTTTCATGTACTGTGGCTGAAATTTCTTTACAGTTTACATATTGTACTCGTTGAAACTGTACCAGATCTAGTCCAAAGTACACTAACTTTTGCGATGATTAAAATAGGGAAAACGAACTTTGCCAGAGCAGTCAATACCCATTTCTGAAAGTTAAATAAATGAATTACAAAATATATAAGCATATAAAAAGTAAAAATGTTATCGGCTGTTTTTTTTGTTGTTTTTTTTTAAATACAATTTCCGCCTTCTTTTACATCTTACCACCTCTTATGTGACAGTATATTTGTGTGTATGTAGGTATAAGCATCTAGGTATTGGTCACTACACACGGTGTGTTGGATAGTATGTACGGTGTGATGGCTGGTGATAAAAAAGTTGGGTGCTCGATAGCAATCAAAATGTGGATGCTGGATAGTATCTAATAATTTGAACATTACATTTCCCCTTATCCTTATAAAACCTAAAAATGGCTGTCTAATTGAAATTCGCATTTTCTATATAAACGCTAAATATTGTGGCATAATGCTAAATTCCCATTGTCCCTATACATTTATGGAGACGTAATGCTAAATTCCCATTTTTTATTCAACATAGAGGCGTAATGTTAAATTTTTCTTGTCCCTATATTTTTTCCCATTTTTTAACCTAGGATGTCATTGTCTCCTAGTCATCACATATAACTACTGGGGGGCAGACATTGGATTTTGCACATATCAGAAATGTTGAAATCTATGATTCTTGTGTAAAAAGTTAGCATTGGGGATTTACTTAAACAATCTAGACCAGGTGTTCATGTATCAGAATTATGTATTAGCTCATACATCATAGATCATAGCTTATGTATGTTGCTTACATTAAAAAAATATTTGCATAGAACTAGTGAAATCCGTGGGAATGAAACATCACTGTTTATTAGTGTTCAAGCACCACACAAGCATATGCAAGCGCGATAGTTAGGTGAATAAAATCGGTTGTGCGGGCAGCAGGAGTTGATATTTCATGTTTTTCTCGACATAGTACCAGATCTGCATCTTGTTCTGATGCAGCATTGTAGATTGGCATAAAGAATCGGGACTGTTGACACTGCTTTCAGTGATTCCAGTATTACAAGTGTTTATACTTAACTTGTACTTTATGTTTCGTTGACTGTCTTTACCTGTATGTAAGTATGTATGTATGCTGCACACTTAGTTCAATAGATTTTCGGATTTTTGTAAGTTTCTTTAAGAGTCTTTGTAGTTATTTCGACCTTATTATAAAATTTTGGGGTAATATATCTTATTGGTGGTTATCGTTTTCCTTTTATACATCGACTCTAAAATCTCCTGTAACCCCAAGGATACTCAGGTGCAATGAAATTGGTAATTACATGTAAACTGAAGTTTAATGATGATAATATGACACATGATTACCTGAGGGATTACAGCCCCTCTCTTGTAATTCCCACCCTTGGGATTCTTTTTTTGCTACATTCTTTAGGTATTTTATGTATGGCCTTTTGGTAAAGTGATATCGATGTATCCATACCTGGGGTTCTGAAGGCTGATCAAGCACGTGATTCAACGTCATCTCCTGTAATTCCTCAGGCATTTAGGTGCAATGGAATTATCATCAAACTTCAACTTACTGCTAAGTCTCGTTTAATTACCAACTAAATGACGGCATTTTGTATTACTCTCGATAATCAGGCGTTTACTGCATTGATGATTGGTTAAATTTTCATTATATTGTACTAAATATAGCTCTTGAGATGTCAACACAATCAGCCGGCGCTTTAAATATGTTTTCAGTTGTGATTAACGGTATGATTATCATTTATTTCATTTATATATCTTTTATCAATGGTAAAAGTATGTATATATGTATGTATGTATGCATGTATGTATGTATGTGTATATGTATGTATGTATGTATGTATGTATGTATGTATGTATGTATGTATGTATGTATGTATGTATGTATGTATGTATGTATGTATGTATGTATGTATGTATGTATGTATGTATGTATGTATGTATGTATGTATGTATGTATGTATGTATGTATGTATGCATGCATGCATGCATGCATGCATGTATGTATGTAAGTATGTATGTATGCATTCATGCATGTATGTATGTATGTATGTATGTATGTATGTATGTATGTATGTATGTATGTATGTATGTATGTATGTATGTATGTATGTATGTATGTATGTATGTATGTATGTATGTATGTATGTATGTATGTATGTATGTATGTATGTGTGTATGTATGTGTGTATGTATACGTTTAAAGCGCTTCATCACCATAAGGCTATTTTGTGCCAGGTAAGTTCTACAAATATAAAGATAAATAATTGCGAAAAAGAAAAATCTTTATTGAAGATCAACCATTCCAAATAAACGTAAGCATAAAGCACAAAACAACGTATGTCTATATTAGGGTTTAAGGGCAAGTCACCTCAATACTGGCTATATATTGCCAATTAAAAATTAATTTATAAAAATGTATATACAAAGAATTGCAACCAAAAAAAAAATAAAAGATAACCCTTCTAAATAAACGTAAACACGAAGTACTTCAAAATAAAAGGTAAAGTTGTTGAAATTCTACTAAAAGTATATAAAATAAAAATTAAAGGTGTACGATATAAATTACTTAATATAAGGATTGATTGTGAAAGGAAGTAAAATATCCCGAAGTTATATGGTCTGTCAATGTCGACTGAAAAATTAGTGATTCTATCCATACATCTATTCTTCATCCACTGTTACGACTCTAGGTCTTAATGTAACAGAAAGAAAGTGAAACGAACAATATAAGTAAAATCAACAAGCAACTTATTTCTAGACAATTAAAGTGAAAATTCAAAAGACACTTACAATAACGTGAATTAAAGTCCAAATAATCAAATTATCCTAAGTGTCCTAATCACAAGTTCAAAATATAGAATATTCCGAATGAATTCCTGTAGCCTTGAATGTCCTAATGTGCTAGTAGTCTTGAATGGCCTAATATGCCTGAATGATGTAATCCAGAATATCTTTGAATGAATTCACATAAATCCCAAAGTCAGGTATTAATCCAAAATGAGAATGAGCACGTTTAGTAATTCCAATGAATATTTCAAATAAGTAATTCCTCTCTCTGAATTTGCTCTGATTTCACAACTGTAACATCTGATTACTAAAATAAATTCCTTAATAGACTGATCTTTATAACATGATGTTTAGTATAGGAATGGAATCTTGTTTACTAAATGCTCTATAAATATAAAGACAAGTCACCTGACATAATATTCTAGTGTATGAGTAGCTCTAATAAAAAAATACTGTGCGTACGTGACTTTTCTCACATTAAGACATGCAAATTCCCAATCTAAGTACTAAATGCTATGTAAACAAGACCAACCTTGAACTCAAATTCCAAGTAAACACCATGTTTACCATAATCTGACGAAAGTAAAACTTACCTCATGGACACATATTATAAATTCAATAAACATAACACTACCCGTAGCCTCGCTAAAGCGTGGGCCTATATAAAAACTTCTGATGCGAAGTTGATAGAATTTTGTTACTTTAATGTGGAAGGGTGAAAAAAACTTTATTAAAAAAAAAAAAAAAAAAAAAAAAATTCTTTGCAGCTTCAGTGATGCAAATTTCAAACGTAACTTTTCATGGCGTCTCTTTATAATATAATGCCGAATAGCTTTATCGTTGCAATAATCTCTTCAATAACTTACCAGATGATTATATGATATCGAAATATTTTACCAGGCGTTGTCGGAAGGAGACAAATTGGTCTCGTTTTACAGCTCTATATGTGCGCAAACGAAAGAACGGGTTTAGTTCAGCTGAGTGATTTAAGGCACATAAATACAAGTAGATTATTTAGCCGAGTCATTTAGAGTAAAGTGCCTTGTCCAAGGACACACCACGGTAACCAGTCTTTGATGATCAACTAGTAGGATTCAAACCCGCACCCTTTTTGGTCGCTAGTCCGGCACGCTTATTACTGTGCCACAACGGCTCTCGCCCACAAGGTGGGTCGAATAACGTGAAGTTCGGAAATATATAATTTAGTGAACTGGCCCAGTTTTCTTGTGTCACCAGTCTGCAATGTGTTTCATCTATTAAAGAAGTGCGCCAGATTAGTATTAAAAGAAAAAGAAAAAACTTAGATCGTATTTAGGAAAAGCAAACACTACATTTCTGAACAGCTCCACATTTTCAAGCGATATAGTTACTAATTATAAATTCCGTGTAATGATAAAACGGCAAGGTCTAGCTGTTGATCTTCGGCAACATGTAGACTCTTCCTTGATGGCAATATGTAGACACTTCCTTGATGGCAATATGTAGACACTTCCTTGATGGCAATATGTAAACTCTTCCTTGATGGCAATATGTAGACACTTCCTTGATGGCAATATGTAGACTCTTCCTTGATGGCAATATGTAAACTCTTCCTTGATGGCAATATGAAGACACTTCCTTGATGGCAATATGTAAACTCTTCCTTGATGGCAATATGTAAACTCTTCCTTGATGGCAATATGTAGACTCTTCCTTGATGGGAATGTAGACTCTTCCTTGATGGCAATATGTAGACTCTTCTTTGATGGGAATGTAGACTCTTCCTTGATGGGAATGTAGACTCTTCCTTGATGGGGAATGTAGACTCTTCCTTGATGGGAATGTAGACTCTTCCTTGATGGGAATGTAGACTCTTCCTTGATGGGAATGTAGACTCTTCCTTGATGGCAATATGTAGACTCTTCCTTGATGGGAATGTAGACTCTTCCTCAGTGGATAGTTTGGACAGTCATACAGTTGTTGGTGGAATGACTGTTAGAAGCTATAATAGTCTGCATTCTTCAGGTAAGACTATCTAATCAATGAATAATGTATAACTCTATTAGTGTAATACTATCAGTGACGTAGTTAGAGCAGGTAGAATGTGTACGCACGGTATAATACAAAGATCTCTACTTTTTCACATATCTTTTTTCCTCATTTTCTTTTACCTACAGCTGCTCCACGAACTATACTTCGTCTACTATGTAGCTTGATATACATATATATATATATATATATATATATATATATATATATATATATATATATATATATATATATATATATATATATATATATATCACTTCTTTAGGAGTATTTGAACCAGCTCAAAAGGATTGATCATATGATAATGTTTTACAAAATATATATGTATTAATATTCTGATGTCTGACTAGTCTAAAGTAGTTTAAAAAGTTCGAGTCTTCTTATGTGTGAACGGCAGTTATTCCTTTATGAAGTACGGTCTTAGGCAGTCAGTTATTCCTTTATGAAGTACGGTCTTAGGCAGTCAGTTATTCCTTTTGGAAGTGCGGTCTTAGGCAGTCAGTTATTCCTTTATGAAGTACGGTTTTAGGCAGTCAGTTATTCCTTTTGGAAGTACGGTCTTAGGCAGTCAGTTATTCCTTTTGGAAGTGCGGTCTTAGGCAGTCAGTTATTCCTTTATGAAGTACGGTCTTAGGCAGTCAGTTATTCCTTTTGGAAGTGCGGTCTTAGGCAGTCAGTTATTCCTTTATGAAGTACGGTCTCAGGCAGTCAGTTATTCCTTTATGAAGTACGATCTTAGGCAGTCAGTTATTCCTTTTGGACGTGCGGTCTTAGGCAGTCAGTTATTCCTTTTGGAAGTGCGGTCTTAGGCAGTCAGTTATTCCTTTTGGAAGTGCGGTCTTAGGCAGTCAGTTATTCCTTTCGGAAGTGCGGTCTTAGGCAGTCAGTTATTCCTTTTGGAAGTGCGGTCTTAGGCAGTCAGTTATTCCTTTATGAAGTGCGGTCTTAGGCAGTCAGTTATTCCTTTATGAAGTACGGTCTTAGGCAGTCAGTTATTCCTTTTGGAAGTGCGGTCTTAGGCAGTCAGTTATTCCTTTTGGAAGTGCGGTCTTAGGCAGTCAGTTATTCCTTTATGAAGTACGGTCTTAGGCAGTCAGTTATTCCTTTTGGAAGTACGGTCTTAGGCAGTCAGTTATTCCTTTTGGAAGTGCGGTCTTAGGCAGTCAGTTATTCCTTTATGAAGTACGGTCTTAGGCAGTCAGTTATTCCTTTATGAAGTACGGTCTTAGGCAGACAGTTATTCCTTTATGAAGTGCGGTCTTAGGCAGTCAGTTATTCCTTTTGGAAGTGCGGTCTTAGGCAGTCAGTTATTCCTTTATGAAGTACGGTTTTAGGCAGTCAGTTATTCCTTTATGAAGTGCGGTCTTAGGCAGTCAGTTATTCCTTTTGGAAGTGCGGTCTTAGGCAGTCAGTTATTCCTTTATGAAGCACGGTCTTAGGCAGTCAGTTATTCCTTTTGGAAGTGCGGTCTTAGGCAGTCAGTTATTCCTTTATGAAGTACGGTCTTAGGCAGTCAGTTATTCCTTTATGAAGTACGGTCTTAGGCAGACAGTTATTCCTTTATGAAGTGCGGTCTTAGGCAGTCAGTTATTCCTTTTGGAAGTGCGGTCTTAGGCAGTCAGTTATTCCTTTATGAAGTACGGTTTTAGGCAGTCAGTTATTCCTTTATGAAGTGCGGTCTTAGGCAGTCAGTTATTCCTTTTGGAAGTGCGGTCTTAGGCAGTCAGTTATTCCTTTTGGAAGTGCGGTCTTAGGCAGTCAGTTATTCCTTTATGAAGTACGGTTTTAGGCAGTCAGTTTTTCCTTTATGAAGTGCGGTCTTAGGCAGTCAGTTATTCCTTTTGGAAGTGCGGTCTTAGGCAGTCAGTTATTCCTTTTGGAAGTACGGTTTTAGGCAGTCAGTTATTCCTTTATGAAGTACGATTTTAGGCAGTCAGTTATTCCTTTATGAAGTACGGTTTTAGGCAGTCAGTTATTCCTTTATGAAGTGCGGTCTTAGGCAGTCAGTTATTCCTTTTGGAAGTGCGGTCTTAGGCAGTCAGTTATTCCTTTTGGAAGTGCGGTCTTAGGCAGTCAGTTATTCCTTTATGAAGTACGGTTTTAGGCAGTCAGTTATTCCTTTACGAAGTACGGTCTTAGGCAGTCAGTTATTCCTTTAGGAAGTACGGTTTTAGGCAGTCAGTTATTCCTTTATGAAGTGCGGTCTTAGGCAGTCAGTTATTCCTTTTGGAAGTACGGTCTTAGGCAGTCAGTTATTCCTTTATGAAGTACGGTCTTAGGCAGTCAGTTATTCCTTTTGGAAGTGCGGTCTTAGGCAGTCAGTTATTCCTTTTGGAAGTACGGTCTTAGGCAGTCAGTTATTCCTTTATGAAGTACGGTCTTAGGCAGTCAGTTATTCCTTTATGAAGTGCGGTCTTAGGCAGTCAGTTATTCCTTTATGAAGTACGGTCTTAGGAAGTCAGTTATTCCTTTTGGAAGTACGGTCTTAGGCAGTCAGTTATTCCTTTATGAAGTACGGTCTTAGGCAGTCAGTTATTCCTTTATGAAGTGCGGTCTTAGGCAGTCAGTTATTCCTTTATGAAGTACGGTCTTAGGCAGTCAGTTATTCCTTTTGGAAGTGCGGTCTTAGGCAGTCAGTTATTCCTTTTGGAAGTACGGTCTTAGGCAGTCAGTTATTCCTTTATGAAGTACGGTCTTAGGCAGTCAGTTATTCCTTTATGAAGTGCGGTCTTAGGCAGTCAGTTATTTCTTTTGGAAGTGCGGTCTTAGGCAGTCAGTTATTCCTTTATGAAGTACGGTTTTAGGCAGTCAGTTATTCCTTTATGAAGTACGGTCTTAGGCAGTCAGTTATTCCTTTATGAAGTACGGTTTTAGGCAGTCAGTTATTCCTTTATGAAGTGCGGTCTTAGGCAGTCAGTTATTCCTTTTGGAAGTACGGTTTTAGGCAGTCAGTTATTCCTTTTGGAAGTACGGTCTTAGGCAGTCAGTTATTCCTTTATGAAGTACGGTCTTAGGCAGTCAGTTATTCCTTTATGAAGTACGGTCTTAGGCAGTCAGTTATTCCTTTTGGAAGTGCGGTCTTAGGCAGTCAGTTATTCCTTTATGAAGTACGATCTTAGGCAGTCAGTTATTTCTTTTGGAAGTGCGGTCTTAGGCACTCAGTTATTCCTTTTGGAAGTGCGGTCTTAGGCAGTCAGTTATTCCTTTATGAAGTGCGGTCTTAGGCAGTCAGTTATTCCTTTTGGAAGTGCGGTCTTAGGCAGTCAGTTATTCCTTTATGAAGTACGGTTTTAGGCAGTCAGTTATTTCTTTATGAAGTACGGTCTTAGGCAGTCAGTTATTCCTTTATGAAGTACGATCTTAGGCAGTCAGTTATTCCTTTATGAAGTACGGTTTTAGGCAGTCAGTTATTCCTTTTGGAAGTGCGGTCTTAGGCAGTCAGTTATTCCTTTATGAAGTGCGGTCTTAGGCAGTCAGTTATTCCTTTATGAAGTGCGGTCTTAGGCAGTCAGTTATTCCTTTTGGAAGTGCGGTCTTAGGCAGTCAGTTATTCCTTTATGAAGTACGGTTTTAGGCAGTCAGTTATTCCTTTATGAAGTACGGTCTTAGGCAGTCAGTTATTCCTTTATGAAGTACGGTCTTAGGCAGTCAGTTATTCCTTTATGAAGTGCGGTCTTAGGCAGTCAGTTATTCCTTTTGGAAGTAAGGTCTTTGGCAGTCAGTTATTCCTTTTGGAAGTACGGTCTTAGGCAGTCAGTTATTCCTTTTGGAAGTGCGGTCTTAGGCAGTCAGTTATTCCTTTTGGAAGTGCGGTCTTAGGCAGTCAGTTATTCCTTTATGAAGTACGGTCTTAGGCAGTCAGTTATTCCTTTATGAAGTACGGTCTTAGGCAGTCAATTATTCCTTTATGAAGTAAGGTCTTAGGCAGTCAGTTATTCCTTTTGGAAGTGCGGTCTTAGGCAGTCAGTTATTCCTTTATGAAGTACGATCTTAGGCAGTCAGTTATTCCTTTTGGAAGTGCGGTCTTAGGCAGTCAGTTATTCCTTTATGAAGTGCGTTCTTAGGCAGTCAGTTATTCCTTTATGAAGTACGGTCTTAGGCAGACAGTTATTCCTTTATGAAGTGCGGTCTTAGGCAGTCAGTTATTCCTTTTGGAAGTGCGGTCTTAGGCAGTCAGTTATTCCTTTATGAAGTACGGTCTTAGGCAGTCAGTTATTCCTTTATGAAGTGCGGTCTTAGGCAGTCAGTTATTCCTTTTGGAAGTGCGGTCTTAGGCAGTCAGTTATTCCTTTATGAAGCACGGTTTTAGGCAGTCAGTTATTTCTTTTTGAAGTACGGTCTTAGGCAGTCAGTTATTCCTTTATGAAGTACGGTTTTAGGCAGTCAGTTATTCCTTTATGAAGTGCGGTCTTAGGCAGTCAGTTATTCCTTTTGGAAGTGCGGTCTTAGGCAGTCAGTTATTCCTTGATGAAGTACGGTTTTAGGCAGTCAGTTATTCCTTTATGAAGTACGGTCTTAGGCAGTCAGTTATTCCTTTATGAAGTACGGTTTTAGGCAGTCAGTTATTCCTTTATGAAGTGCGGTCTTAGGCAGTCAGTTATTCCTTTTGGAAGTACGGTCTTAGGCAGTCAGTTATTCCTTTATGAAATACGCTCTTAGGCAGTCAGTTATTCCTTTTGGAAGTGCGGTCTTAGGCAGTCAGTTATTCCTTTATGAAGTACGGTTTTAGGCAGTCAGTTATTCCTTTATGAAGTGCGGTCTTAGGCAGTCAGTTATTCTTTTTGGAAGTACGGTTTTAGGCAGTCAGTTATTCCTTTTGGAAGTACGGTCTTAGGCAGTCAGTTATTCCTTTATGAAGTGCGGTCTTAGGGAGTCAGTTATTCCTTTTGGAAGTACGGTCTTAGTCAGTCAGTTATTCCTTTTGGAAGTACGGTCTTAGGCAGTCAGTTATTCCTTTTGGAAGTACGGTCTTAGGCAGTCAGTTATTCCTTTTGGAAGTACGGTCTTAGGCAGTCAGTTATTCCTTTATGAAGTACGGTCTTAGGCAGTCAGTTATTCCTTTTGGAAGTGCGGTCTTAGGCAGTCAGTTATTCCTTTATGAAGTGCGGTCTTAGGCAGTCAGTTATTCCTTTTGGAAGTACGGTCTTAGGCAGTCAGGTATTCCTTTTGGAAGTACGGTCTTAGGCAGTCAGTTATTCCTTTATGAAGTACGGTTTTAGGCAGTCAGTTATTCCTTTATAAAGTGCGGTCTTAGGCAGTCAGTTATTCCTTTTGGAAGTACGGTCTTAGGCAGTCAGTTATTCCTTTATGAAGTACGGTCTTAGGCAGTCAGTTATTCCTTTTGGAAGTGCGGTCTTAGGCAGTCAGTTATTCCTTTATGAAGTACGGTCTTAGGCAGTCAGTTATTCCTTTATGAAGTACGATCTTAGGCAGTCAGTTATTCCTTTTGGAAGTGCGGTCTTAGGCAGTCAGTTATTCCTTTATGAAGTACGGTCTTAGGCAGTCAGTTATTCCTTTATGAAGTACGGTCTTAGGCAGTCAGTTATTCCTTTTGGAAGTACGGTTTTAGGCAGTCAGTTATTCCTTTATGAAGTGCGGTCTTAGGCAGTCAGTTATTTCTTTTGGAAGTGCGGTCTTAGGCAGTCAGTTATTCCTTTATGAAGTACGGTCTTAGGCAGTCAGTTATTCCTTTTGGAAGTACGGTTTTAGGCAGTCAGTTATTCCTTTATGAAGTACGATCTTAGGCAGTCAGTTATTCCTTTATGAAGTACGATCTTAGGCAGTCAGTTATTCCTTTATGAAGTACGATCTTAGGCAGTCAGTTATTCCTTTATGAAGTACGGTCTTAGGCAGTCAGTTATTCCTTTTGGAAGTGCGGTCTTAGGCAGTCAGTTATTCCTTTATGAAGTGCGGTCTTAGGCAGTCAGTTTTTCCTTTATGAAGTACGGTCTTAGGCAGTCAGTTATTCCTTTATGAAGTGCGGTCTTAGGCAGTACATTCACAAAAAACAATGACAGGTTTGGCCTGAGGTGGAAGGCTACTTAACATATTTAATAAAATCTGTGTATCACAGTATATCTAAAATTCAATATTAAAAGATTCATTTGTTGTGATGAGTGTTTATATCGCTCCGGTTGCTTCGTATTGCAGACTAAACGAAACACCTGTATTATCCAGATATCCTTTGCATAGGTATGTATTATTGGCGTTAGAAATTTTTTAATGTCAACATAGCTATAATTTGTTTATTAAATCAATAACAGTGCCAGCCGCAAATTATTCTGTTATTTACCTTGTAGAACGTTTGTTTTACAGAGCTGATGTCTTTAATCGAATGGCACTTTGAATAAATCTTTTCCGTTCTCTCACCAAGAAACTTTCTTTAAAAAAGCGCAGGTACTCTAAGCAAGAGAGTTGAGGTGGGATGAACATTGGTATTACGCGAACTACGTCAGGTTGAATATGACAGAACTGGTGTAGTGTAAATTTAATGGTTTGATGTATATATTGCAGGGGCATAATTAATTCGCAGTAACTAGCAAGTAGTACGAAGGTATATGTAATTACGATATTTCTCTGCATTATTCAAAATGACCATTATATCGACTCCTCTCTCTATTTTACGAATTCTGAAAATGGCATTTATATCAACATTTTACTGAATCTTGAGCAAGCATAAGAGTGATAAAGATATGTTTCTTCGTCAGCAGAACTCAAATAAAAGTATAATTTCTAGGATTAAAAATCCGTGGTAAAACAAGAGGACTATTTATTGTTGTTGGCAATGTTTATCGTTGTCGGTAATATTTATTGAAAAAAACTTTGAAAAAGGTAAAAATTAAGGTGATTAGAAAAGATTGCTTAATATTTTCTAATTTTTTTTTATACCTTTGAGCTGGACGTTTTTTTTTATAAACCCTGTTCTAACATCTTAAGAAAATAAAAGGGAAATGCTTCAGGCTTTCTGTACATACAAAATGCCTCGTTCTTAGTTTTATTACTAACTTCTTGTTGTACCTATTCCCTCCTAGGTATGGTATGGAATAAGCTTAATTGTAAAATGTTTCATTAGATGAGACGAAGGAGAAAATTTGGCACAGCTTCAACTCCTTCTTGGTTATATCTTTCGTCATCAGATGGTAATTGCAACTGACATTACGCCTCCACATCAGAGAGTGCGTTAAAACATCCATTTTAGCAGGCGCTAGTTGATCAAGCGTTCGGAGTCACCAGATTAATCTTTAGATATTGATGTAACTGAATCCTGACCCGGGCAGTACAAGGGAAAACAAAAGCCACAAACGTGATGAACTGCTTGCAAAATATAGAAATATTCGAGAAGTAATTACAAATTCATAAATATTACGCCATGAACAAATATAAATCGACGAGACACATCTAAACAAATGGAACAGATAGCAAAGATTTGTATGTAACCAAGATACTTATTAGAAAGTGTCTCACCACTAAATAGAGGCTGACACTTGTCAGGCCTCTCTTGCTACGGAGGTAAGAAAATGCTTGCGTTTTCGTTTATTTCATATATTGTAAAGGGATCTTAACAAACCTCCTGTCTGATTGTTATTTCAAAACCTAGAATGAACCAGAAATATCACGGTAAAATGCGTTAGAACTGTTGTTAGGTTCTTCACACTGATAGTTCGTGTTTGTCTCTGTATGCTTCATTGTGTGCAGGTCATTTTGCAATACTGCTCGACTCAGCTCTGTTAATCAATATTTTCGATGTACAGCAAAAACAGAATTAAATTTCAGCGTCTGAAATTGACCAAAGGCATAGATTACTCGCGATAAAGTCCACACAATGAATTCTGACGCAACAGATCAGTCACAAGTTTATTTCCCACGTATAAGCCACCTGTAATATAAGGTAATTTTACATTGAATAATACAATATGGGTTTCTTGTGTACAAGTCAATGTTGTGTGGTAAAGGAACGTAGCGGATTGTCGCCCGTGGCTTGCGACGATGTATTCAGTGTCAAGTAACCTTTATATTAATTATGCATCTTAAATTTGTCTTGAAAATCTGTAAATGCTTTCAGAATAATTTTCATTTAAAACCATCAATCAAGGGGATATTTTTGGCCGCCATCTTGAATTTGCTTGAGCCCAATATATGTTTTAATATCGCGTTTTGGAGTCCAATACAGGCTTTAGAGCACAGGCTCTACAAAATACCGATTTATCTTGTATGGTCAAATGGTGTCAATCTGAGAATTTGATTGGATTAAAATTTTGGATGTATAATACATGTCATAATATTTACATATTATATCCAATGTATAATCAGAACTTGTGCATCGTGATGCAGTATTCTACAGGGAGCAATATTTTGTTTAGGTTCCCTAAACGACCGTTTAGGAGGATTGTTTTGAAACAAAACGGCGCTGGCTATAATTGCTTTGGTGAAGTTGTTACGATCAGTTTTACTATTGGTGATGTTTTGATGGGCAGAGTGACGCTGATTGAATCCAACTAATTATTACATAGATTTATCTGTGAATAGATGGAGATTACAGGGGAAAATAGTCAAATGTAAGCAAGTGCTTTGTATGCATACTATTGAACGTCAAATACAGATGAGCATTAACAATGCTCAGAAATGAGCCGAATAAAACGGGTTCAAATTTTCGAAATAAAAAACTAACTCTCTGTATTTATGCTGATTACATCGTATTCATCATGACCCAAAGCTCTGTCTTGACGGTTGTCTTATTCCTGTTGGGGAGGATCATCATCGTCTCCCCAGACGCCATTTACCCTTAGTACGCCACTGGGGTTTAATCCTAAATGCCAAACCTTATAGGTTCAGAAACCAAACTTCATTCCACCTTTTGGCAAACGAATTCTTCCTCACTTAAAAACCGCAAAAATCAAATTTGGAAATATTGCAAAATTCTGTATTCCCAAATCACCACTATGGTTATCAAAGCCTCCCAAAATAATATTTGATTTTTGCAAATTTAAGAAGTCCTCAACTAATTATCTCCTTTTTCAGATTAAATTCACTAAAATCAGAGATTCCTATAGTAGCAATACGTCTCGGTATACAAACGGTTCGAAAGATGGAGACAAAGTTGGAGTTGCCATTGCCACACACCCATGTTACCATCTCGAGTGGGTTATCGGATAAAATCTCAGTTTTTGCATATGAAATTACAGGTATACTCACAGCTTTGAACTACGTTGAAATCTCTCAAAAATAAATTACATCATCTTTTCGGATTTCCTTTCCACTTTGAAAGCCTTGCAGAATCTTAAATATTACATCCCGTTAATATCTCAGATATTACGCAGACATGATGTGCTCATATAATCTGGGAAAAGTAATCTGTACTGTTGCCTGCCCAGCCACATTGGTATCAAAGGTAATTAAATAGCAGCTAAAGCAGCCAAAGCTACCCCGCAGTCACCCGTTTCCGAATGGAAGATTCCAGATAGTGATATCAACTATTGTATAAATCAGCATGTTCGTCATACTTGGCAAAATATATGGAATGAAAACTCCATAAGCAAACTTAAGAATATCAAACCCACTATTGAAGAGTGGTATTCCTCGTATTCAACAAGATCAGAGAGATAATGTGGTATTGTACCAATCGCATATTGGGCCCAGATACCTGACTCATGCATACCTCCTGAATGGTGAACCACGACTAGAGTGCATACCTGCCAGTATCCACTAACAGTGGAGCAAATTCTTGTCGAATATGTCGATTTCCACCGTGGGAGACAGAAATAGTTTGATGTGAACTGCTTGAAGAAACTGCTTGAGGACGTACCACCCTAGAAAATCTTGGACCTTTTAAGGAAATGTGGTTTATACAGCACATTTTATTCCTGTTTTATTGATTTTACATGTGTTACCGTTATGTGTTATTTTGCATACATTTTACATAATTTTGACATATTTACGTTGTATATATTTTCTTGTATTTAATAATACATTTATTTGGGAGGCTTTACCTTCCTACACTTTTGTGCAATTCAATTTTACGTTTTTCGAACTTAACTTTAAGTTAGCGCATCATAGCCACTTTTGTGTTGAGGTGCCGTAAAAAAACTTCCACATACATGCATACATCGTTTTCTGTTATAATGATTATAGGAATCTGGCATGAAGATCGACCCCCCCCCCACCCCCGGCCCTTTTTAAAAAGTACATGTTTTTAGACATAAACACACACACACACACACACACACACACACAGACACACACATAATATATATATATATATATCGATTTCCCATATTGCGCAAGATCACTATGCAATACACGTATATTCAAACTGGTGCAATAAAGTATATACAAATAATAAATTTATTGTAATGTTAGGTATTTTTGTCCTTTCTGACAGGGTAAATCAAACTTAATTTCATATTAATCTACCAGAAAAAATGGTCGATTTTGAACTGTCTGAATTACATTTTAGTAACATAATTCTTGAAAATTTTATAAAGCGGAATAAAATTCGATAAAAACCAAAGCCATTCCATCGAAATGAAATAAATAAATAAAAAAATAATAAATAAATAAAAAATATACTTTACGTATAATTAAGGTCATCATATTGACCATATTTTGATTGTGCCTGCCTAAAAATTTCATAACACCTCAAGGTAATATATGAAAAATATAATCAAAGATTATCGTAAAGTGTCAGTTTTAACGTTAACGTCTTAGATAATTCATATTAACTTAAGGCATTAACAGGCAAAAGAGATTATTGACCGATAATTGGCATAATTACCTATCTCATACATTTGTGTCTACAAACGTACGACCTATTTACGTCATACCGTGGAGGATCCAGAAAATTTCGTTTACTATCGTTAAGGGGGATCATAAACAAGCAGGCGAGGGGTCGGTAAGACGGAACCCACGGTGGGGGCCCAGGAGGGCAAAACTTTCGAAAGTTCCTGCATTTTACGTGTTTTCAGGGTATAATTTTAACCATCAAACTGTAAAGTAAACTTAATCTAGGAAACGTTAAACTATTGTTGACTTTATCTCACGCAACATAAATAAATAGCGCATGTCGATTATTGTATATGGATAGACTACATTTTCGCTCTGTATATGCTGTTCTTTGCATAGCATTCAGCAAGGTATGCTCTTGCCATTTCACAATATTAGCCGTTTTAGGATGTTCTGTTGTATTTATGATTTTAGCATTTTTCTTCGTCTTGCCTTTTAAAAAGAAAATGTAATTATCCTTTGGTCCTGAGGTACCCATTTACTGTGCCCTAAAAGTGCACAGTAAAGGTTGCACCAAAGGTGCAATAGTTTATTGTGCTTTGCAGATATTATACTTCTTTTGAATACGAATTTTGTCAGGTAAATGTACATGTGCTTTTAGGCAATCATTTGTGAACGGGCTAAAAGAAACTGGAATGATTATCATTAAAATTTCTTCATTATTTGGTGCTTGTCGGTGGACCAATTGCAAACCTCAATAGCTTTTTCAAAAATATGCTGTAGGCTACCGTAAGTGCATAGTGTAACGGTGAATATTAATTGAGTTGATGATGTTTTTCGTTTCAGTTTCAGTATTTATCTGCAAGAAAAGCTATGCTATTTACTTAACAATAAAAGCTATAATTTTAGTCTCCTGACACTCCGCACGCTATTTGTTAGTAAAAAACAAAAGATAAAGTAGTTGGCAGTATACATTTGATTTTCAGTTTACTTCTACAGTGTTAGCAATTTCATCCGTGAAAAGTCTACGTGCTGTCAGGTATTTGATAATGAAAATTTCAGATTAATTAAAAACATAAGAAATAGAAGTCAATCTGCATTCGATAAAACACTGAATCAAATGCAACGTCAACAATAATCAGTGTTCATCTATTGACTTCTACCAAAGGTGACTAATGTTTATACAAAATGAAGGTGTTAGTAGAGTTGATTTGGACATTGATAATATCATAACATATTTATATTTTCACCTTTCTGACCCCGAAGAACAATACAAGACAGGTATAAATATGTGACAATGCACCGTCCAAGAAAGAGATAGAACAACACATACAAAAGTTGAATCACTCAAGACGGATAACTTCATTATTGAGGAGATTATGCTAGTACACATTTCCTAGTGCATGCTTTTGAAACGTAATGTCATGATGTTTATTTTCCCTGTAAAACTTTATTACATGATCAATGGAGACTCCTGTAATTATACCAATTATGCCAAATGTGGTTACAGGCAGAAACGCATCAACAAGAAAACAACATGTACACATTACTTTATTAAGAAATATTTTCTTTAGAACCTTCTAGTTCATCCCTATTTTGTTTTGCTTTGTGTCGTCTTTTCGGCGTTGTTTTTTGGAACACCTCACCTCTGGTAACGAGGTATTATTTTGGCCTTCTAGAGGCTTAGCCGTTGCCTTTTTGAAAATAATATGTTTGAATGTAATTAAACTAACACTCAGTGCAGATAGAGACAAACCTAGCTGAAATGGCAAAAATGCAGTGAAGTATCAAATACCATTTTAAGTCATGTAATCATCTTTAAGTTAATAATGTAAACGCAGTTGTCGATTGGAAGAAATCTGCTCATTATTTACTACACAAGATAAATGCGAATTAAGGAGTTATGTAAATACTGTGAATGTTGTCAGTACGAAAATAGAATCTCTGAAATATGATATTAAAATGGTGTATCAATAGGCAGTGCAATACGCATGATTGTACGGCCTTTTCTACGTCTATAACAAATTTTGTACATGGTTCAGTTGGGATTGTAGGAGAAACAGCCAAAGATGATTGTTTCGTTAGGAAAATTAACAGGAGCCTAATAAAATCTTCGAGTTATTTCTTTGAGTTAATAAAATAGGAGGAACAATACCTGGAAATATGTGAGTGTGATGAGTTGACTTTCTGAAAAAATGATGGGGAGGTTATTTCTTTCCTATATGAGCATACTATTTTTCTTGTTGTGGCATCAACAAGTTTGTTTGAATTTTTTTTTTGATCATAAAAATGTTCTGCACGTGTTTCTTTGTCATCATATATCCATATGTGAGATCTTCCAAAGGAAGACAGGTACGATTTGAATTCGTCTGCAATTCGTAAACTATTTAAAAAAAAGTAAACTATAGTAGGTCTCAGTATTAGTATTATTTTTTTATTTTTGTGTGTGTGTGCTAAACTTTACTTTCTTTGTCTTGTCTTCTGTCCTCAACAGTGTCTTGTTGTACTGCCACAGATTGTTTACTGTTTGCAATATCGTTCTTCGCTACATCGGAATTAATAGTAGGATTTAACCTCAGTTATCATCAGGTAAAACTTTTTTTATTCAGACAACAGTCTTCGCATCTGGAAATAAACAGGACATGTGTATACTGATTTAATATTTTTTTTTTATACATTTTTGTCTATTAAATGCTCGTAAAAAATCCCACAACCAGATGTATTTTGTTGTTGTTGTTGTTGTTGTTGTTGTTATTGTTTGTTTGTTTGTTTTAAATTTCAAGATATATTGAGAGGAATAAAATCAAACTGGTGTATCTTCATTATTTGAAATCTCAGGCATGTATTTTCGTTATCAATCCAAAAGTATCAAAATATTGTATTTACATATATTTTTTTTGACATTTTCCACAATGCACTCAGACTGTATATAAAATATATGTATAAATTCAATTAGCTATTGTTAAAGAAAAGCAACTCTGGAACTGTTCTCTTTGTAGTGTCTCATTTCTGTTCTCCCTTTCGACACAAATCTTCTTTATATGCATGTGGTTTTAGGAATGACACCAAACCCGTGGTGAGTTGAGCAAGATAAGAACATTATGCAAATATGTAGAGACAAGTGTGCACGGATTTCACGCAGCTGAGCCAACAACGTAAATCAAAAGATATCTGAATGGTAATGTATATCAATCTTTGACACTGGGGCGTATACTGATATCAGCAGACAACGATATTTGGTACATATGGGAGCTGAAATATCGATTAATCCCTTTAAAAGCTAAAGTTCAGGGTCATTATATGGCGCAACCTAACTGTACACAATGCAATCAGATAACGCGACCTTGTACCTCGCTATAATTATGTAGCTAGAGTTAGTATAATTATATATACATGTTTATCTCATTCCAATTGGTTAATTGTAGGTGTATTACATTCAATGATCAAGAGGTTGTTTGGAGGGGGGAGGGGACAGGGGCGGATCCTGGGGGACGGGGGCGTAGCAGTCTATAGCCGCCCCACACCCCACTGAAAATGAATGCGAAACAATCGTAATGGTTTTTAGAGTAAGTTTCTTTACAGTTAGACAGTTAGATGGTTAAAATTATGCCATGGAAACGCTTAAAATGCAGGAGCTTCCAGAGGCTTTACGCGATACAGATCCCTCGCCAACTTGTTTACGCCCCCCCCCCCCCAACGATACTCAACGGTATGTCTGGATCCGCCCCTGGGATGGGGGTGGGGGCAGGGCCGTCGCAAGTTTGCGCTGGACGAAACGGCGCCCCGGGCAAGCGTCGCCTTCGTCGCCCTCCACTCGGAAAAAAATACCGCAAACTCCGCGAAATAGCGCCCCCTGGGCTTGGCGCCTCGGGCGGTCGCCCTTATCGCCAGCCTCTTAAGACGGCCCTTAGTTGGGGGAGGGGGAGCAGTGGTGTGGGGAGATATCATAATCAAAGAAATATGGCTCAACTAACATGCATCCTACATCTTAGTTACAATACGCCTGGAGGAGGAAGTGTGAACGCTCCAAACTGACTCATATTGAAAGTTGAAGATGTTATGAATTCTTAAACTTCTAATCGGAAAACGTTAAATTTTTCAAGAGCATGTTTAAAAAGTCATCAAATCGCGGTGACTCAGTGGTTAAAGTGCCGGACTCGCAACCAGAATGTACGGGATCGAATCCTGCCCAGACAAGGCCATGTTTGCCGGAGTGGTGGGTCTCTGGGCAAAACACTTAACTCTTAATGCCTCATAAATATTGAACCTTTCATGTGCTGATGTGCGATTAAACGCGACTCAACCAACTTCATCAAACCATCGAAAATATATTTTATTACTAGAGGTATAATATTTTCTGTCAAAGAATCACTCAGCCTGGGTCAGCCTTTTAAAAAAAATTGAGAATGCATATGCAGCAGACGAAATAGCGCAGAAATAACTTGATCAGTTCAATTATAAAGTAGTCACGAGCAAAACCATCTGGAGAAATAGAGAGAGGGGAACATAATATATTACTGTGATCTTGGTAGTGATTATTCAATGGAATGTCCATAGAAGCGTGAGTTGTAGAAACTGTCGTTTATAACCGTGTAACCATGTTGTAGCTGAAACAAAGCTCCATTTACACCGAAAGTAACAGCTTAGGGTAAAATGAAACCACCCGACATCCTAAAATTGTTCTACATATCATAATCTGTATCTGTATGCCGGTTCGTCCGTACGAGTTGTTACAGTAATAGAAGTAGTAATACTTTGCCAAGAGTGATTACAAAGCTTTTAGACGTTCGCTCACTGAGCTGGCTCGAAACCAGAAACTTTCTTTAAGCTTTGCGAAATCTTGGAACAATAATAAATATTAAGAAGGTAACATACATTTTGAGACGATTGTTTTTGCGTGTAGTAAGTCAATATAAATTTGAAAGTGTGCAAAATGCATGCTTAGGGGATTTTTTTTTTCTTCTCCAAAGGAACAGGATAAGCTTTTAAAGAAGATACAAGATGCAGTTTCAGCCTCCTGCTGTCGTCTCAGTCATTTTTGGTCAATACAACCAGAAAACAACCCCACTGTGTTGAATCGGAGTAAACGAATGCAAACTTGCCTTCACGCGTTCATTTTGATCGATGCGAATATTTATTGAGACTAGTGGATAGCCAATGCATACAATATAGATTTGAAGGACAACAAATCTCGCATAACATAGTCGCAGAATTTTATTTTATCACTGGCCGATGAAGTTTGTGTTTATTAGGCTATGACTTGATTGATTTAGTATGACAGCTTTATTACATGATTCATCCATCTTATTCTTTAGTATGACGGCTTTATTACATGATTCATACATTTTATTCTTCAGTTTGACGACTTTAATACATGATTCATACATCTTATTCTTTAGTTGTACGGCTTTATTACATGATTCATACATTTTATTCTTTAGTATGACGGCTTTATTATTATATAATTAATACATCTTATTCTTTAGTATGACGGCTTTATTACATGATTCATACATTTTATTTGCTAGTATGACGGCTTTATTACATGATTCATGCATTTTATTCTTTAGTATGACGGCTTTATTATTATATAATTCATACATTTTATTCTTTAGTATGACGGCTTCATTATATAATTCATACATTTTATTCTTTAGTATGACGGCTTTATTATATAATTCATACATTTTATTCTTTAGTATGACGGCTTTATTACATAATTCATACATTTTATTCTTTAGTATGAAAGCTTTATTACATAATTCATACGTGTTATTCTTTAGAATGGTGGCTTTATTACATAATTCATACATTTTATTCTGTAGTATGACGGCTTTATTATTATATAATTCATACATTTTATTCTTTAGTATGACGGCTTTATTACATAATTCATACATTTTATTCTTTAGTATGACTACTTTATTATATGATTCATACATTTTATTCTTCAGCTATTGCTTAAGAGGCTAAGCGAAATTTTTTGAATATTTACATGAAGACTTAAAGATCAACTAATTGTGTATCTTCAAGATCTAACTGATGATGACAAAAAGATATATGTATGTATATATATATATATATATATATATATATATATATATATATATATATATATATATATATATATATATATATATATATATATATAGTCTTCTATTTATTGACCTTTTCAAATTCTCAACATCAATGCGACTCAGATTTATGTGTAATGTAAAGATGAAATACATTAATTTTTACCATGGCGGAAAAGTACAACCAGAGGTAAAAATAAAATACTAATTTCATAACTTAATTCGATATTATTGCCAATATTTTGGTTTCATATATTCCTAAAGGTGTAACTCAATTGATTTTCTATATCGACCTTATAATTCATGGATTTCATGATTCAGCTAATCATTTATAAGTGTGTTGGTGTTGAATATGCCTAACATTGACACTGTGATGTCTAGATTTAAATTATAGTACGGAAGTAAGTATAATTGAATGCTCAAGAATGTTACTTAATTTCATTATAATTTTGACATCACTGTGACTATAGAGCATGTAAAATGCAAACATGAAATGCTTTCATCTCTAACATGACAGAGCAAGTACAAACACGTGAAAAATCCGTGCTAATTATATTTTACAATTACTAATGCGTCGGTTTACCATTTTCATCCAAATTTCTATGACGTTACATTTAATGTCCGATTAGTTTTGACGTTAAGACGTTTCAGATTATAACGTTGGAGCAAATGCCTCAGAGTAATTCGTGTTTTATTTAGTCAAATGCCTCAGAGTAATTCATGTTTTATTTAGTCAAATGCCTCAGAGTAATTCATGTTTTATTTAGTCAAATGCCTCAGAGTAATTCATGTTTTATTTAGTCAAATGCCTCAGAGTAATTCATGTTTTATTTAGTCAAATGCCTCAGAGTAATTCATGTTTTATTTAGTCAGTCACAATCTTTGTTGTTGCATCAAAATCAAGGAGGTTGGGAAAATTCAAGTATAATGTTTTACCAAATTTGCCAGGTTTGTCCAACGAAGACTACCTGACTTGTACTTTCCACGTACTATTTTGGCTGCATTCCAATTTTCAGACATTTTGGACTCGGACGGATAAACAGCGCCCACACATAGCTCAAAGGGTGATTGAAACGGATATACAGGTATGGTTTATCAACGATTAGACGAAAAAAAAATCATTGCACAGATCCGGGTGCAAATTCCTTAATGTTAAAGTGCACAGTGCGGTGACACTTGAAACTGGTACAACAGGAGAAGGAGCGGATATATTGCAAATCCGCCAGCAAGAATGAACCAGTTGAGGCAGCGATACCAATCTCTCTCTCTATTATTTGGGATTGATTTTAAAGGTACATATTCAATAAGCAATAACAAAAGGCCTTAATGTCACTTAGAATGCTTACCGGCTCACATTTGTCAAACAGCCCAAAGTAATACCTATATAACTAAGGCAAAATAAATGTCGTCACTTTTTCATATATCCACATGTAAAGTATGTGGCCATAATGAGGGTGAATGTTGAATAACACCAGGATGTTCCTTGTAAAGTTTTGCTTTTGAGAGCTTAACAATTTTTGAAGATCAATGATTTAAAAATTCCTTAATTCTATATCATTATCTGCAGCCGTTTGGCACAACAGCTCAGAATTATTTGTACTCCAAAACTGGTCATTATGTGTAGCTGTGAGGCACAACAGCTTCAAATTATACACTGGTCTACAATATTTTAGAAGTCGTCTGCTTCAGAGATAAAATGTGCTATTTATTAGGGATTTTGATGTGCTGAATTCAAATATGACAATTAAAACAACTGATTGGCTACTGTTTCCAAGATATTTAAGTTTTTACATTTTACGTCTATGTATATTGTGCACATAGTAGAGTTTTAATCATAAATTATAAACCTAGGTCTTTTCATGTGTTTATGGTTACTTTACATGATAATATTTCACCTGTCCTGTTTATGTAACACTTTAAAAAAGAGCAAAAGGGTTATATAAATAAAAAACATATTGAAACAAAAGTCAAAAAACTATTATGTATATGTAAGTACATAGTTTAGTCCTTATTCAGTGTCTACTCGGCGCTTCTTGGCTTGTCTCTTGTATTCATTAAATGGAGCATCTATTGTCACTGTCCAGCAATAGTCTGCAAGCATTGATGGGCTCCATTTACCCTGATAGCGTTTCTCCATTGTTGCAATGTCCTGGTTTAATCGCTCGCCGTGCTCGTCGCTCACTGCTCCGCAGTTCGGTGGAATTTTTTTTTAGATGAGAGTGCAAAAAATGTATCTTTAGTGACATGTTGCAACCAAGGCTTTTGTGTTACTTGAGGAGGTTTTCCACCAACTCCCTGTAGTTGTCTGCCTTGTTGTTTCCGAGAAAATATGTTGCCACTAACTGGAAGGCTTTCTATGCCGTCTTTTCCTTGCCACGCAGTGCACGGTGAAATGCATCATCTCGAAGAAGTTCACGAATCTGAGGACCAATAAAGACACCGTCCTTTATCTTAGCTTCACATAACCTTGGAAATTTTCCACGGAGATACTTGTGTTTTGTCAATGGCCTTGACAAAGTTCTTCATCAGACCCAGCTTGATGTGCAAGGGTGGTAACAAAATCTTCCTTAATTCAACAAGTAGTGGATGCAAAACATTTTTCATCTCAGGCTCCAATGACTGTCGGAGTGGCCAATCTCTCTTGATGTAGTGGGAATCACTCGCACGACTATCCCATTCGCAGAGAAAACAGCAGTACTTTGTGTATTCAGTCTGCAGACCAAGCAAGAGAGCAATAACCTTGAAATCGCCACAAATCTGCCACTAATGTTGGTCATAGTTTATGCACCTCAAAATTTGTTTCATGTTTTCATAGGTTTCCTTCATATGGACTGCATGACCAATTGGAAGTGATGGCAAAACACTGCCATTATGCAGCAAAACAGCTTTAAGACTTGTCTTCGACGAATCAATGAACAGTCTCCACTCATCTGGATCATGAACGATGTTGAGGGCTGCCATCACACCATCAATGTTGTTGCAGGCTAAAAGATCACCTTCCATGAAGACGAATGGGGCAAGATTCTTTTGACGGTCACGGAACATGGAAACCCTAACATCACCTGCCAGGAGATTCCACTGCTGTAGTCTGGAGCCCAACAGCTCTGCCTTACTCTTGGGTAGTTCCAAATCCCTGACAAGGTCATTCAGTTCACCTTGTCTTAGGAGGTGTGGTTCAGAGGAGGAGGATGAGAGAAAATATGGGTCATGTGACATTGATGGTTCAGAAGTAGAAGTTTCATTCTCTTCCTCTTCCTCGTCTGACTCAAGTGAGAATGATTATGGTGCATCAGGAACCGGCAGTGCTTCTCCGTGGGGTACTAGGCATATAGCTGATGGAATGTTTGGATAATGCACAGTCCACTTTTTCTTCTTTGACACACCTTTCCCAACTGGAGACACCATGCAGAAGTAACAATTGATGATATGATCTGTTGGCTCTCTCCAAATCATTGGCACTGCAAAGGCATAGATTTCCTTTTCCTGTTTAACCACTGGCGAAGATTTGTTGCACAAGTGTTGCAGCATATGTATGGGACCCACATCTTGTCCTAATCTCCAATTTTGCAGCCAAAATAAAGGTGATAGGCTCTCTTAACCATAGTGGTTATACTGCGCTTTGTGATGCAAAAGTCACTTCACCACAAACATAGCAGAAGTTATCTGCATTATTCACACAAGTACGAGGCATCTCTGCTCACTTTGGCTAAACATAAATGTGTCCCTTTGCAAAATCAAACACTGACAAATAAGAGAGCACGACATTGTATGATTTGTAGAGCTGATATATGGCAATTGCTTCAGCAGAGTGATGTAAGCTTAGTTATGATTGCATCATACATGACTTATAGGAATAACATGATGCAATTCATATCATGTATGACGCAATACCAGCTTCAGATTGCATCATTCATTGTTTTGCCTAAAAAGCAAGTTCTGTCCAAACCCAGTCATAGATTTATTCATAGATCCAGTCAAAGATGTATTTTAGTCATTTCTGGTTTAAATTGAGATCTCTTCTCTTTATAACTCACTTATCGTCCGCCATTCCCAAGTCAAGGGTCGTATATACTGACCCAGCATCACATCTTTAAAACTAGAGCCAATCAACAATTTTAAGCATCATTTTCGTTCTCAGTGACCCAGAATTAGTAAAGTTTGACAACATTTATTGCGGAAGCATTTTGGCTGTAGACCAGTACTTATTGGTACTCAAACATATGTCAGAATGCTTCTTTTCAAATTTGGACATATGTGGAAGATGTTATTTTAGAAGCTGTTTTAATTTTTTTTCTTCACAAGAATAGATTTGGCCATTACAGTACAGAAAAGCTTGCTAGCTGGCAAAGTCAATTGCATTCCTTGTAGAGAATAGGAAGAATGAAAAGTAAATTATAATAACTTTTTTTCTCGAAATTTGTATACTTGATTTTGAATAAATGTAAACCAAATTTCATTAGAACACATATAAGCTGGGAGATACTGATCTAATGATTAAACTCCTGAAACATTGTTCACAGTGAACCTATGCGATGCAGCTGTACTGAACATATCAGGTTACAAATCCTTATGCTAATGTGCAATTAGTTGTCATAAACTGAGACTTATTGTACATTGTCACATTATTTAAAAAAACTAAACTATCTTGAGCATTAACGTATTAGAAAGCTGAATACTGAGATAGTATTTGCCAATTGGATTATAATAGAGATCTCAGACATAAAAGAGACGTGACAGACACCGATACGAGGTCATGTTTCAGTTGGTTTCTCAAGTTGCCAATCAGATCTTGAATAACACTTTATATTAGCGTTACCGGAAATATGTGCGTCATGCACACTTTCATAAGTCTCTACCTGCATTTGCAGTGTGAACATTTCACTTCTTCAGTTTTGTAACTGTATAAAAACAGTTCATCATACGGAAGTTGTATTGCCTTTGCCAAAGGAGTATCATTTAATTTACATATTTTATATATATTCTAGAAGAAATAATCCACAATCACCATCCACTTTCATCATCTAGGTATCTCACCTTCTGTCCTAGTTTGATACAAGAAGTGAGATGCCGGGGCTGCTGGTTTAAGAGTAGTGAAGATCTAAGTATTCTCTCTCTCTCTCTCTCTCTCTCTCTCTCTCTCTCTCTCTCTCTCTCTCTCTCTCTCTCTCTCTCTCTACTTTATTCTTATATGGATATTGTCCATAGTCAACCCTCAGATCTCTATGAACCTAAAAGTTCTATCAGTGTTCATTTATTCAACATTCAAAATTTAGGTAGTAGTGAGAAAATTGACAGTGATGGACCACTAACATTTTTGTTGTTATTTTTAACATTCTTGTACAGGAGTACAGAAATCTTAAAAATAATAACTTAAAATTAATAGACCAGCAATGCTTGGTGGGTATCGAAAGAAATTAAAACATAATTGGACCCCAGACTAGTTTCTTGATTGTAAATACAATTAAACTATGCTAGTCCAGGAGGACTTGAGGAAGCTTTGAAACTCATCACAAATTCTGGACCATCTTACAACGGGTTGACTCGAGTATATTATTTCAAACAAATTAAAAAAATCTGGGCCAGTAAAAACTATGTAGACAAATCAAGGAGAGAGAGAGAGAGAGAGAGAGAGAGAGAGAGAGAGAGAGAGCGTAAATTCAACAAAGGGCCACCAGGTACAAGCGGTCATTCCGGCCCTAATTTTTAATCTACTTTTCTGTGTGTGCATTTTATGCTATAGACTGGTTTGAATAGTGTAAGTAACAGGTGAATCAGTCTAAATGGTGCTCCACTCACAAGTGAGCACATGCTTATAAAGGAAAAGCGTTTGTGAATATGATTACAAAATTACTTTATTCGCTGTTCTTTTGTATTGTTTATAAGTGCACCGATACAAAATTTATTAATCTTTTTCTCCGTTATAAGCATGTACTTCTATAAACCGGTGTCAGTTATAGGCAGATGTTCACTTTAAACGGTTCTCTGAACACATCAAAGTAGTTAAATATATATTTTAATATTTCTACTTACATAAATCAAAATAGTTAAATACATGTTAAAGTACTCCTACTTAAATCAAGCACAATAGTTATATATATATATATATTTCTACTAAAATACTCAAACGGAATAATTTGATAATTGATATATCAAGACCAAAACAAGTGAGAGAACAATTACAACCTCCTTTAAAAATTACAACCTTCTAGAATTTAATTTTGACCTCTTTTCGACCTCTTTTAATACGCTTTCAAACTAGAAAAGAATTAGGTCATATGAATAGAAATAAATTAAACAGTACTATCACTAAAAGACTTATATATTCATTTACTCACAATGCTACCGTGTATATATATATATATATATATATATATATATATATATATATATATATATATATATATATAATGGTGGCAACAATAAACTTCATTTTAATGCTTGATGCCATCGAGTCAGATTCGAAGATCATCATTCGAAAATGCGATAATTTGGCAGCTCAATTACACTGTAAGATCAGATTTATGTAACGGCTCAACCATTACGGAGAACAAGATGAGAATGTATTATTTATTTAAACCACAGAACAAAGCCTCTAAATATACTAAAAGATGCGCAATGGATAATGTAATTGAGCCTTTATTCGATATTTTACATAGCAAATTTTCACAGGAACTAAGTGAAATTACAAGAATAATGCTTGACAGGATTTAATGTTTATTATTGCACATAGATAGATATCGACGCTCTGAGCAACCTCATATATATATATATATATATATATATATATATATATGTATATATATATATATATATATATATATATATATATATATTTTTATATATATATATATATATATATATATATATATATATATATATATATATATATATATATATACCTGAATGGCTTAAGATCATATAAACGCGTACAAATGTCAAATGTGAAAAATACAGGCGGCAGTCCTTTCTATTATTCTCTGGAATCTGTGTTAAATGCACCAAGTGATTATGTAGATAGACTATAAAATAAACTTTGGATAAATATAGTCATTGGTTTATCAGATGCCCGGAAAATAGACATTTAAAGAACTGAAAAGGAATTTGATATATCTTTGAAATTGTATGAAATATTTAAAATTAATTTGATACACCTGTATATGTGTAAGAAATATTAGAATCATCTTACATTAACCTCTTAAAATAACTGAAATAGACAAAGAGATGTTTACCTGTTAATCATATTTCAAAATATGGCCGTTTTAATGAATATAAAGATGGAAGGTACCATGACGTTGGAATAAAATATTCCTCATAATATTTGCCCTCACAGATGAGAAAAATGGACATCATATACAGGAATACATCTGTAAAATGATCAGAATACAAAATTATGTTATAATGTAAATAACTCGATATATCTATCTATCTATCTATCTATCTATCTATCTATCTATATATATATATATCTATATATATATATATATATATATATATATATATATATATATATATATATATATAAATAACTCGCTTTATATAAACATTCTAAACTATCTTCAATAATCAAAAACTCCGTATGTTATTTATTGTGGTTTCGAAAGTATCATGGTACCACGGGTGCGAAGTTTGCCGAAGGCACCTGGACATTTTGTGCCCGACACAAAATTGTAATAGTGCTAAACAAGAATCTGACATACCCTGGAAAATGGAAACAACCAATCAAATTCAATCCGTGTTTTGTCTACCAGAAATCAATCCACGAGAAACGTACACCAATAGTTTAAAGGGGTACAGATTGTGTTCAAGTATTAACGATGTATTAAGTAAAATCGTAAAACCAGAGCATGAAGAATGAACACCACATAATGCAAAACATATGGTATTCACAGAGGAAGATGGACAAAATTTAAACTTAACAAACAAATGGTACATCCGTGAGGGAGAAATAAATGGAAATGACGTAAGAAACCGTGAACCGCACGCACAAACTGTGCACGATTACGATCAAGTACCAAACAAGTACAGAGGAGGTTTATCACATAACGAATGCAACTTTAATATTTTAGATATCCAAAATACATACAACTGCTTATTCATAACTTGTCAGGTTATGATAGTCATCTGTTATTAAAACATCGGCTAAAAATGGCCCAGATGAAGAGGTAAAACTTAGATGGAGGAATAGGTTTAATTCAGTAAGGATTGTATAGCTGATAGGTTCATAAAAAAGAAAAATAAATAGCAGTTAAATCAATGTGTATAAATTTAGATTCATGAGACAATCCATATATATGCCAAAGCTAAAACTTTAAGTGATGAAAAATTTGTATAGGAAAGACACCGAAGTGAGGAAAGATATTTGTAAAAAAGAATACACTGATAACTTTGAAAAGTGTGACGAAACAGCTATACCACCAATATAAACGTTGTACTCATCACTTAATCTATTATGACATATCAAATTACTATTACCAATACGTAATGATGCCATGGAAATTTCAACCTTAAAATATCAGAGATTTACATGAATATTATGTCATGAAGGATATTGTGATGACATCTGACATACCTGAGGAATTGAGAAATGTCTATGACAAATTACAAAATAGACACTGTACAATTGTATAGTACATTATGACGAACTCATCGTGCAAGTTTGATAATATCAAGTGTAGGACCTGAACTTTTAACAGACCATGATATTTTCTGATGATTGAGAGTGGGATAATAGGTGGAAATAACACGATGCCACGTAGATATGCCAAAGAAATAATGATTACCACTCGAATAAAGATGGACAGACAAAGTGTGATTGTACTTCGGTGTACAGTCAAAGCACGATGGCGACTACGAAAGGTCACGGTCAAAGTCATTAATTTTGTACCCAGATATCAGCAACCTGTATGACTATGCCAGGGCCAATACAAGCTTGTATTGACAACTGATGTACAACTTAGATGAGCAGAAATTCCAGATGACTGTGATACTGGTTGCATTTTAGAAGTGGATTTGGAGACAAAAATTACATTCAATTCTTATAATTACAAGATCTTACTTTTTTAAATATTGCCCCATTCTTTAGTAACGTTAAATTGTTCTTTGTTTAGAGACAATTTGTTACGCGACGTGCAAGATAATGAATACATTAATAGCGCGTTAGTTCCTTCAAAAAAAGGTCATGACCTTCGGGCGTTATTTGCTGTGTGATTTGACAACTGACATGAAACTCTTATTTTATGAGTTTTTTTCCTTTTGCTCGTATTTTAATACTTAGTGTCATTTTTGTAAAGTTTCATTCAGTATTTGAATACTAGTTTGGCGTTTCTGGTACGTAGCTATTTATAAAGCAGGGGATTTTCCAGCATGAGCGTAATAACTACGTCAACATGAAACAATTACTTCAACCAATGGAAGCCAGTATAGGGCTTTGAGCATTCATAGCACGGTCTTTATATTTTATCTAAATGGACATATGTATTTTAAGTGGAAGCTCAATATTCAAAACAAAGATGTGATGTTCTTTTAGACATAAAATTGACGCTAAGATTTTATGCTTTCATGGACTGATAGAAACTGATTTGGTAGATTCAATATTGTCCAGACTCGTAAGTAACTTATTTTCGTTCTTTAAAACCTATTTTCGTGTTTATAAATAGAGTAGGATAACTAATTTACTAAGGGTCACATATGTAGATGCATTATATTGTAGAAGCTATGTGATCAGTTTTGTTTGTACACACACACACACACACACACACACACACACACACACACACACTTGTAAAAATGAGCAGTTATTTGATACGTATAATTATTTCAGGACTTTTGTCTGTGACATTTATTTTACAACCTTATCCCCTCCCCAATCAAATATGAGACATTAGTGTAGAAAATAAATAGACACTCAGCAGGGCATATATAAATAGAGACTGACTGATGGTTGATGTGGAATGCTTTTGGTGTCAAAAGTTAAGTATTTCACACAGGAAATCATAAAAGTAAGCTTTATTTATTGTGTTTATGTGTGCGATTTGTGTTTATTATTAACACACGTTTCTAGCAATATTGTAATAAGAATAACAACACAACAGTTAAATATAACTTAAAAAAATGAAGAACTATATGACACGCCCATGTATTTGTGCCGCATTTTCTGAATCTGTTGATAATTATTAACTGGAAATAATATTACATTTATAATAAAAACCAGAAGTGATAGATGTTTTATATTAGTATTCTTTTGTTATGCATAGTTGACATAGTGCACTTAACTTGAAAAGCAAGTATTTCCTTAGCTTGTTGGGGCACGTGAAGTTTTTAGATGGAATTATACTGAAAGGTGCAGTTATTGCAATTCATGACCTTTTGTTACGAGCGCCAAGGTATGAATATGGTACGTGAAAAATGAAATAAAAACGACTCTTAGTTAAAGATTCACACTTTAATTAATAATACCAAATATAACATGAAAGCAGAAATGTAACAATTGTTTAATAATTACAACATTTATACATTCTGGAGGTTTCCTCCTCTGTTATTGGTTAAGAAGATCACATAACCATAATGTCTATTGTTTTCATTTCTCGATGAACACATGTACATTAGATGACAAATATCATAGGACGTACTTTGCATCCAAGATAAACACAGTTTTCAGAGTCATGTAAACTCAACATAAATTAGAGAATCCTATCGTACAGTTACAATTACAGTAGTGTTGGTGGATAAGTATTTTGCAATTGGATTTGTCAACTTCATTGCCGTTTCAATATGTGTCCTGACACCAGTATGAAGGGGGGTGGGGGGTGGGTTCTATTTTGCATTAGTGTGGCACATTTTGTTTGCATTTTTCTTGCAATTTAGACATTTCATAGATTTGGTAATATAAAAATACAGCTATTAAACAGAATTTATTCATTAAATCAATAAATTACAAATAATAATTCAAATTTCAAGTTATTAAATTGGTCTTTAAGAATTCACGAGTTTTTTTAGGTTTTCAAATTATAGGATGCAGAATTTTGGAGTTTTGTATAATAAATATACGGATACATTTAAGATGTTACTAAATGTGTTCAGAATTGTGTTCTGTAAATCATACTTTTACTAATTGTGATTACTGCAATTGGAATTTGCAATGTCAGTTTTCTTTACTGATTTATTTTGATTTTTTATTCTCAAAGGCTCTTGAACCAAATGGTACTTTACACTTGACTACAGTTTGAGAATTTTTACATTTGTGTCAATTTCTTAAAGATCAAGCACTAATTTATATTTGTTATAAAAATACATATTCTTTGAGGAAAGCTATGCACATTAAGACTGAATGGAATAAGCTTGCAAAACGATAGTTGAATTAGTTTGACAAAGTGTATATTTTTATAAACTTGGGCATGTCACTAATAATTTTCATAAATCCCATCATTAGTGGCATGTCCAACTTCAAACACCTTTCAAACAAGAAAAATATACATTCAGTTCTTTAATAATTGTATTGCTTTTTGAATGGGGAAATTCATAAGTAAGAAGGAATTGTATGTTTCAGTTTTAAATTCTGCTGATAGTCATTTTCTTGATACATTTTTATGTTGATACTAACTTTTGAAGAGTTTAATACCCCATTTGTTGTTTCTTTTGGTTGATTCGGTGTATATATGCTCCTCAATCTGATTAAGGTCTGTCTCAGGGAAGATTTTGAACCTTGGTTTGCAGATGATTTTGTCTTCTGAAGGCTGGGGGAGATTCCCTTTCTCCGGTGACAATTCCTGATCGGGAACTGTTTCTGGGTCATAAATTAGATTGAATTGATCGCCGTCTTTCACTATTGCAGATATTATATAGGAAATTTCATCTGGATCCATCTGAATGTCATCTTTATTTTCTTCAGGAAGATTCCGAGCAAAATTGCCGCAGTCATTTTTGTGTCTATATGACATTATTTGATCCTAAATTTGCGAGCAACACAAGATGTAATGCTGATTTTGGAGGAAATCAACTTGTTTGCATAGCAGACGATCTGCTAGATCTAGTTCTCGTTTTACCGAAGGATTTCAAATGTTAAGGAAAATTGTCAAAGGCATTCAGTCAAAATAACAATAAAAATCGTCAATCATTGATAAACATTTCTATTTATTTTCATTGTTATGATTATAAAATCGACGAGACGAAGTATGCCAGCCATATTTGTTTATCTTGGGCGCAAAGTAGTTCCTATAATATTAGTCACCTGATGTACATGTGTTCATTCAGAAATGAAAGCAATGAATATTACGGTCGTGTGATCGTCTTAACCAATGAAATAGGAGTAAACCTGCATAACGTATGAATGTTGTAATTATATAGCCATGACTATTTCAAGGACTATCAATTAACTCTAGATAAATTTAAAAAATTCAGAGATGGTCACAAGGGTACAAAACCAATTGTACCAAAACTATCATATACATTGAAAAACAAAGAGAAATACGTTATTCAATACAGAACTTTAAAACTTTACACACAATTAATTGCGTTAACAAGAGTACCATGAGCGGCACATTAAAAGTCTACCCTGTGCTTAATAGTCCCCAAAATCGACCGGGTTCTTCCTGACCACAAGAGCAAGCCATCTACAAATATTGGTTCAGGTCCGTGATGAAGAACTAATGTTATATTGCCGAAAACACTTTTATTCTTTCAATCACAGCGACCTTGACGTTTGAGATTTTTTTACCCTGAATTCGATACCGTTTTCAAGTACAAGCCATCCAACAAGTTTTGTAGTTGTAGATGGTCGAGAACTCGAGTTATTTTGGGGAAACCATTTGTCTTCTTTCAGTCACAGTGACCTTGACCTTTTTAAGCTTTTTATCCTGAGATTGAGAGGATTCTTCCTTACCTGAAGTGCATGCCATCCACAACGGGTGGTAACTGTAGAAAAAGGACAACTTGAGTTATTGTGCGGAAACCAAATTGGTAACGAACGGACGGACGGACAACATAATAACATTATACATTCCGCCTTATATCGGACGTATACAAACTCTAACATTCTTGGCCAATATTGGGGACTTCTATTTGCTGAGAGTCGTGCGACCATTTTCTATTACCTAGAAGTCAAGAAGTGAATCAAGATTTAAAGATTTGTATTTATAGGTAACTGAATAATAGACCATTCACTTTAAAAACAATCGGCCATTTCTTTCTAATTTGGAAATACTTCGATCATAAACTCCCCAAATATACATGTTTTGAGATCCAAATCTTCAAAGGTGTTGGATTTACTTACAAACTGTAAGTAATTGGCAGTAATTTTCTGATTTATAAACACGACCTAAAGGTCATTAAATAGCCAATGTACACGCTTGAAAATGATAAATGACAAAGCATATTTGCTATTATATGATACCAATTTATTATAAAGCGTGTGAAGCAAAAGAGTTCAGAGCTGAATAATATAGTTTTGAATCCAAAAATAAATATATTATTGAAAAGAGTGGACACACACACAGACACACACAGAGAGACACACACACACACACACACACACACATATATATATATATATATATATATATATATATATATATATATATATATATATATATATTCATATATATAATTGTCATGTTAAAGTGAACCTTGATTGTTATATGTACATTTTGTATTCAGTAGTCTTACTTGGGAATGTTTGTATATTTTAACATGCTTCTCAGCAGTTAAGTGAGTATGATGAACCCATCAACCTTCTTTATTACAAGTCACTTATACTTTGTAATCTATAGTCATAATTCTGGAGTGCTTGTGTATCTTCATATCCTTCTCAAAAGTGTAGCGAGAACTAAACTATTAAATATGATGAGTACTCTGATTATTATTTACCTCAATCCATCGATACTTATTATTTATCTCAATCCATCGCTACTTATTATTTACCTCAATCCATCGATACTTATTATTTACATCAATCCATCAATACTTATTATTTATCTCAATCCATCGATACTTATTACTTACATCAATCCATCGATACTTATTATTTATCTCAATCCATCGATACCTTTTATTTATCTCAATCCATCGATACTTATTATTTACATCAATCCATCGCTACTTATTATTTACCTCAATCCATCGCTACTTATTATTTATCTCAATCCATCGATACCTTTTATTTATCTCAATCCATCGATACTTATTATTTACATCAATCCATCGATACTTATTATTTATCTCAATCCATCGATACTTATTATTTACCTCAATCTATCGATACTTATTATATACATCAATCCATCGATACTTATTATTTACATGAATCCATCGATACTTATTATTTACCTCAATCCATCGATACTTATTATTTACATCAATCCATCGATACTTATTATTTACATCAATCCATCGATACTTATTATTTACCTCAATCAATTGATATTTATTATTTACCTCAATCCATCGATACTTATTATTTACCTCGATCCATCGATAATTATTATTTACCTCAATCCATCGATAATTATTATTTCTACAGCCTTTTCCAAATTATGTTAAATATATAAGTCTGTTGGATTTTTATAAGGGTGAAATTGTGGTTACATGCTGTATCGATATCAACGCATTTCTAATTCTAAATGTAATGCACCTGTTTATGTACTAGTTACACACTAAGTTGCAGTAATGTCTGGAAACGAAACCACAAGAAGCTGAATATAATAATAAAAATAATAATAATAATAATAACAACAACAACAAATAAGAATATGAACATAACGTCTAGACGACTATATACGCATGTTAAGCGCTTTGAACACTACATAGTCGAAGTTTGTCTCTACAGCTACTTCGCTACTGCTGTCACGGAATTGTATGCGCAAAGTTGCAATTATTATTGTAAATATCGTATGGGTCCCCTGGCCGCGTAGAACATTAACCACGAGGTAGGTTTTGGTTCTGTCGGATGATTGTGACATGTTTAGTTTTACTCACTTGGCAGTAGTGGTCCCGCCATGTACCAGTATATGGAGTTCTAATTATTCAGTATAGTCACATTGCATTGACAGGATGTTGTCTCCTTTACAACAGCAGCCTTGCAGCTGTAGAGGTATGTAATAATTGTATAAGTTCTTCTTTTCTATTTATCATCTGTGTTTGATCGATAGAGTAGGTTGTTACGTTAGACGATTCGGAATATTACCTAAATTTCCATTAGGTCATACAAATTCCACATAACACAATGCTATACGATTTAATATAGTCTGTTTCAGTGTAAAGTCGTATTTTTATATAAATTGACAAGCTGGGTTGAATTATGTATGTTGTATATAGTAAACAACAAGAAGCATTCTAGCTTTTTATAATCCTGTTTGATTATTCTTGTTGTAAACAGATTCATGTAGGAACTTGGTTATAAGATGCTATTCTTTATAGTCGTTCTTAATTTAGAACAGTTTTGATGTTTAATCGTGTCCTTCCTTGTATACGCAGAACATGTATAGTGGTGTTTGTTCCAAAACACGCTAAAAGTTTCTGGCTCATGTATTGCACGGTACAGTTGTGTATTTTCAAGCTGATTTCTGGTGATACTGCTTGGAACCGGTGGTGTTGGCCGGGTTCAGTGTCAGATGGGTTAACGTTTCATGCTCCGGCCTGTGAAGTGAGGTTCCCGACGGGTTCTTCTGCAGACTGGAAGGAATACCGTATAAGGGATCATTCCTTGTTTAACGCCCTATTCCAGCGCAATAGGGCGACTTCATGTTCGTTGTATGACCGACGTGGTATTAAAATGTCATGTTCGTTATATCAATGACTTGGTATCATAACTTCATGTCCGTTATTGAACGTTGTATATTTATATATTATTCTGATTTTGTGAACAGTACAATTCCTTAAATTCATGTCTCATATGTGAATAGCATAGCTTCATAATTTCATGACGTCAGCATACACTCCCAATTTCATATCCGTTAAGTGAACATAACAGTTTCATATGTATTATGTTAACAAAATAACATTATATTCCATATTTGTTATATGCACAAAATAGTGTGTACTGTTGAATATGCAACGTGTGGAACATGTTCAATACTTCATTTGGAATTCAGCATAACATTCGAATAGCAGTATTTAGTGCATGTGTAGACCATTTGAAGAAAGTATTTGTTTAATATAAATGGTGTACCAGATCAAACGTTGAGTGTGTAGCTAGGTGGCGCCAGAATTTCCCATTGCCCATGTTACAGTAGGTCCACACTCATTTCCATTTTATGTATGTATATATAGTTATATATGATGTTTATGTAATATTATATATATTTTAGGAAATTATAAATGTTTCTTGAATGTAATATTTGTTTAAACCTTAATATTAAGTATAATGTTGACATGTTTAGCTATTGTCCTTCAACTGGGTTGTTTATTTAATATTTGAGTTCAAGGACGGTTATGGTAATCAAGTTGTTTATTCCATTTGAGGTCAGGGTTGATTTTGTTTACAGATAAAACCAGAATTTCTTTTGGAGTTATGTGTTAAAAATCACACACACCATATAAAATTCTCAACCATTCTGTCATGTGACTTGTCTTATATTTATCCAGCATTTGGTAAACAAGATTCCATTCCAGTTTTAAATCTTGTTTTGAAAACATTCTTGTCTTTTATGATCAGTCTTTTGGAATCAGATTATTCAGATTGTTTGGAATAATAGTTGTGCTGTAACCTTGTAGTACTGTAATGCCGTAATGCTGTATTGCTGTATACATAATTCAAAAGGAATTATTTATTGGAACATTCATTGGAGTTACCTAAAGTGCTTACATCAACCTTTGGATTTAAATATATGACTTTTGGATACCTGTGGACATTCTCAAAGATGATCTGGATTACATTATTGGAGTACATCAGGACATTCCAGACTACCCATTTCTTCGGAATCATTCACTCAGAACATTTATTCATTCAGAACATTCTATATTTAGGACTTGTGATTCAGACACTTTGGATTATTGGATTACTGTAAGTGTCTTTAGAATTTTTACTTTAATTGTACAGAAATAAATTGTTTGTTTATTTTACATACATTGTTGGTTTCACTATCTTTCTGTTACATTATTTCTTAGACCATAGAGTTGTAACAATATATATATATATATATATATATATATATATATATATATATATATATATATATATATATTAACATGGTAAATAAAGTATGTTATTTTGATAACTAGTCTTGGTCTCTTAAGTGATCCCAAACCCACTCAGTCTATCCTTCTGATAATAGCGTCAGAAGTGGGATTCGTTTAGTAGTAGGTTTTGTATAATAATATGCAGATTGTGACTTAGGTACTTAATGTTGTCTTGGGTTTTTTTTCAGATTGCAAATGTGACCTCCTTGACAAGGCAAGTGGGGCGAGTCATTTTTTCTCACGTACCTTGATAGTTTGCTTAGCTCTCTAAAAACCATGCTTGTGCACAATGTTTCTTATGTAGTGTTTTCTTTCTCAGAAGAGAAAAATACAATTGTTTTTCGTTGCCCTTTGTATATAATTACATTATTTGTTCATATGGTATCGAGTATAGTGTACTTGAGATCGGTGCTTTTATCGTTGTTTATAGTCATGACGTAAGTAAAGGAGCTCTTAGATATGGGGAAACAGTTTTGGGTACGAGAAGAATCTCTTAGAAAATTTGTACAGCAGGAGCAGACCCAGAGAGGGAGCAAAAGTCAAGGTAGAGGGAGATATAAAAAGAAGCGCTCGAGATAAAGAGACAGTAGTTAAGGGAAAAAATAGAATTATAGCGGCAGGCAGAAAGGAAAGAAGGAAATCTGAGGAAAGAAAGTTAGAATTAGAAAAGCAGACAGAAAATGGAAGGAGGAAATTTGTGATTGAAAAGATAGAATAGGAAAAGCAAGCAGAGATGGAAAGAATAGATTGGAAAAAGCAGAAAGGGAAAGAATAGAGCAGGTAAGATACTTAAAGGAAATGAAATTAGAGAGGGAAAAGAAGCAAAATTAGAAGCAAAAGAATTAGTAGACAGGAAAATGGAGAGGGAGCACAAACGGGCAATATAGTTTGTTAGAGGCTACGAAAGAGTTAGAACAATACTCAAACTCGGGAAAACCAAAAGGCCCTAAGTTATCCTCTTTCGATGAAGACAATTATAGCATCGATGGTTGCCTGTATAGGCTTGATATGTACGCCTCTGCGCAGGAGTAGAAGAGAAATTATTGGTCGCTTCATATTAGTGCACTACTTAAAGGTAAAGCGTTAGTTGTATATTCTTGTCTTCGTGCGAGCGTTGGATTTTGACAAATTAAAAGAGGCTCTTTTGAAACGATTCGAATTGACTGAACAGGGGTTTAGAAAGAAATTCAAATACATGAAACGAGAAAGAGGGGAAACGTTTATATCCAATTTGTGAGTAGGTTAGGGAACTATTTTTTTTTAGGTTGGGTAGGATGTTGGAATTTGATAGAACGTTTGAGGGGTTGACAGATTTCTTCGCTAAAAGACCATTATTGACTACGTGTGGCAGATCATTATACTTGTTCTTGGGAGACAAATCCTTTACCAATGTGGCTGATGGAGGGTAGGTGGGTGTTATTCAAAACGTGGTATCTAAGGACAATAAACAGGGTAGGCAGTCTACAGATCAGGAACCCAGGAAACTGGAAGCCGCCATAGGAAGCAAGAGTGGTAACTCAAAGCCGGGCAAATATGTAGATCGTTGTGATAGGCAATTTTATACATGTAAGGAATGGGACCATATTTCGTCCGATGGTCTAAAACGTAAAGGTGTCGTTTAAAGGGTAGCAGTCACTATCTAAAATATAGAGTGGTCCAAAGTGAACAGTCGAGACAGTTTATCGCGTAATAATTTGGAAACGGGTATCATGGACATGGTATACGAGTCCGCGGCGCGTTGGAATGAACAGATTGATCGAGATGTGATACAATCGGTCGGTACTTGTCCTTTCCCCGAGGTGAAGGTACCGGCAGCCAAATGTACCGCTAACGGACAAAACATGTTGGTTTTGCGCGACACCAGATGTACCCGAGTAGTTATAAAACGGAGTCTCGTAAAGGATGACCAAATGCTTGCTTGGAAATCCCGGTGCATGTTACTGAATCAGGCACTTGATCGCGTTCTCGTTGCGAGAATAGAAATTGAGACGCCCTTTTTAACAGGAACGGTCCAAGCTTTATGCATGGATGTCACAACCCCGCTACCGTATTATAAATAATACTGCAGATCCACTACGGTATTATGAATAATACTGCAGAAGGTGTGCATTAAAATTTAATGACTCACGAGCCCCCAGTCAGCAATGCCGACTCTCTAAATACATATTACAACTCAAGGTTGAATAGATAACAATTTTATCAAATATACGAATCAATTCAAGAATTTCAGGGACATCAATCTTAAGTTCAATATATCTTAATACAATAATGGGCCGGGTTGACCAAATGCCTTTACTCTTCAATTCGTCATATGGAAATTACGGTCATATTGTGAGAGAGTCTCTGTTCAGAGAGTGGTCCCAAGTACTCATCTGCTCTAATTTCTCTTCCTTCCTCCTTCCTTCCTCTTCCTCCTTCTACACACCGTGCCTCTTGTGTATACCCTGGAAGTCTACTCGGCTTTCTTCGGCCTTTCTCTCGGTGTCGTCACTGCGTACAATCTGGGAATCTCTCAGCGCCGACTCTCACGGGGACCCTGGGAGCTTCCTGAAGAAATATAAGGGACGTACACCCTTGTCTCCCTACTCTATTCTTTGAAATCTACCACTCTCTCACTGACCTTCCATCAGACTAATGGGCGAACAATTTTACCAGGCCCTATGTACATAAAAATATTCACTTATCTTATACATGCCTTGCGCTCTACGCACGAATAGTATTACTCAATGAATTTTTGTAACACACTCACACATCATCTAAATGTTGATATGTTCTGACACAGCAATCTACCCATCGTTATTAAGTAATCGTTCCTATTGCATGCGTCCTAAGAATTACAGAATTATACATATAAATACATATGCACATAAATCCAACTCAGTCTAATTTCCATAGTGTTCAATCTACATTCTGATAGATGTAAGTACATGTCATAATTCAATTCTCTAATAAATTCAACAATATGTTATGATTAAATATTCTGATAAATTCAACTATAAGTGAGGATTCAATATTATAATATATTCAACTATCTACTCAAATCAAGCACAAAGACTCGGCCAAGATACCGTCTTACATTTTAGAATACTTGTTTTACCCAGTTCAATTCCCTTCTTTTTACGAGTTAAGTCTCGGAGTGGCTTTTAGCTAGAATTCCCTCCTCACATAAGCTTCGGCTCTACTTCAGACAATACGTCTTTACTCTTAGAGAATTAGCAGCTCACTGATGTTTCTCTGTGCGTTTACGAATAAGAATGACGCATTTTCCTGCCGAAAGGGTTAGCCCCTCCCACAGGCAGGTTTAGCTTCTCTCATCCCTAATTGCTCGACACGCCCATCGTTTGATGTTTTTTCCGCCTGGGTCCAGGTTTCTTCACACCTTCTTGGCGCGCCACTGGGTATCCGGCCTGAATATGCCCTTCGGCAATAGCCCCTCTGCACACGGATTAAATACCTTTGAAGCCAGTTCCGAGATCCGAAATTGCGTAACTCCTAGTTCGTTACAATGGACAACCCAATTTACAACATGACGATTGGAAATGTCGAGGGTTGTAGAGTCCCGACTTAGTCAAATTTTACAAATTCATCGTTCAAACAGTCGAGATTAGTCACAGGCGCGAGTGTGGGGACAAACCTTCCGCAAGTTGAAAGTTCCGGAGGCCGTGACTGATATTTTGCGCGACGTGTTTGCACGAGTACAGAAAAATGACTCATCCTCAAGTGCGGTCAGAAAGAAAATCTCGATAGGGAGTGAGAATCGTTGTAAGTGTGGGGAAAGTTCAATATTTTCATAGAGGGTTATTGTATAGTGAAGTTACTGCACCAGGCTGTAGGAAATTTCCTCAGATAGCCGTTCTCCAGAAATATAGGTCACATATGCTAAAAGTGGCACATACATTAATTATAGCGGTTCATTTGCGTATAAGAACGACGACTGATCGAGTGTTAGCTGAATTTTATTGGCCTGGGGCTAGTAGTAGCACAATTTTGTTGATTGTGTGACATCTATCAGAAAACCGTTTCAAAAGGCAGGGAGACGAGAGTACCGTTAGGCCAAATGTCTTTGATAAAGAGGGTGTCTGTGAATATTGTGGTCCCCGTCTTCCCCGTTACATACCGGACAACTCATTATATACTAATCTTGACGACTATACTACTAGATACCCAGATACGATCACTTTACTGAGTATCGAAACCTAGTGTGTTACTGAGGCACTTGTAGATATGTTTAGCAGGCTAGGGGTGCCGGAAGAATTTTTCAAATATTGCAAATAACAGTTACTTCGGAGTTTATGGCCTAAGTCAGTAGACTTTTATCAATGCAACAGATAACTTCAAAGCAGTACCACGTCATATGTAACGGTTTTGTCAACTAATTTAACTGCACGTTGAAACAGATCTTGTATTCTATGTGTGTGGAGAGGCCGCAAGATTGGGACCGGTATTTGAACGCGATTCCATTCGCGTATACGGAAGTACAGCACGAGAGCTTAGGATTTTCATCGTTTGAGTTGTTGATCTGTAGAATCTTTGGGTTACGAGTCTCTCACGGGGGAGGAGTGCTCAGCATGTGGTCTCACCAAAGAGGCAGAGACATTCACTTTTACTTCAACGCTTGAACTGCTGATGTGTCGTCACAGGAAGTTCAGTACCCCATTTGCTTTCAATAATCTTATTTATATGGTTTCTCCAGGATAGGTCAGACGTGAGTTCCATCCCGTGGTATTGGTGACCGTCAAACTGTGTAAGGATCTTTCCGTTCATACTGTACGATGTAGGAAATGGTGATATATGTCGGGATATTTAAAGTAAATGGCATGGACCGTCGGCTAAAATTCACGGACCAGGTTATTCGATGCCAGTGTGGGCGTGGAACATGGCCTAGACTAGCCTAGCCTCAGTGACGGTGGCATTGATGGGGTCCATCCTTGGTAGCGGTCGGCGGTGCATGGGCGGCGGTAACGACCGATGAACCGTTCCGATCAAGACCGTTGTCACCATCGGGGAGAGGGTCGGCATCGACTCAGTTAATGATATGGTCAGAGGCGGCAAATCTAAGTAGCTCAACGAGGGCGCTATCGATGACGTCGACGCTGGAGATCTGCCGAAGGAGTCTAGGCTGTCGTCAGAAACGTGCGGCCACTCCTATCGATGATGATGCACAAAGTCTAACTAACTAACCTGACAGATATGAGAGCGGATCTTGGACAAAGGTGGTAGACGAAGCAAGACCACTGCGGTATGACTGGATGGAGCCCCGTCAGTGGCCGTCGGTGAATGGGCGGCGGGATGGACTTATCGGCTCGTTCGATCCATACGATCTACCCATCGGCGAATAGGGCACAAACCATGATATCTTATGCCTGTGTCAGCGTCGATCACGGCCTCGGTGAAGGCTCTATCAGTGGGGTTAAGAGTCGGTAGCTGCCAACAGAGTCTTCTATGTTTCAATATATTTAGTTATTCGATATCCATTATCATATAAATAAATTGAATTACCATTCAATTTTGTATGTGTTGCTACATTGGTACTGTCAGAGAGAGAGAGAGAGAGAGAGAGAGAGAGAGAGAGAGAGAGAGAGAGAGAGAGAGAGAGAGAGAGAGAGAGAGAGAGAGAGAGAGAGAGAGTGAGAGAGAGAGACTTTAAAGTTGAGTAATATAATAACAATGTTGAATCTAATGTGTTAGAGAGAGAGAGAGAGAGAGAGAGAAAGAAAGAACTTTTTTTTACTATACAGTCAAACTTGTATTAAACAGCCACCAATTAGAAGCGAGGAAAGTGGCGTCTGAAGACAGGTGGTTGCTTAATAGAGGTTCTTTTTCAATATGTTGGCATGTAAAGGACTTCTAACTACTGGCTGTTTAAGACAACTGATTTTTTAATATAGATTTATATATGCATTTCCAAAGGTGCAAAGAATCAAGCCTTGTGGCACTTGCAGGTCCCCGCTTTTGCATTCAAAGATGAGTGTGCAAGCAACATAGAAAAGAGTAACATACTGATTAATAAGATAGCAAAAGATAACAACAAATGTGTGTGTGTGTGTGTGGCTATACTGATGATCTATTAAGAGATTAAGAGAATATATATATATATATATATATATATATATATATATATATATAGTTTGTAAAATTCTACTCAATCGATACATTATAAAACGGTGCTGCACAGATTCAGTACCAAATTTATTTTGACGTCGATGAAGGTAAAGGATTAGAACTTTCATTTTCTGCCAGATTACAGATAGAACTGTTTGAGCTTTAATGTATTTATTGATCATGTGATCCCAAAACAATCAGAAAATGAGAACACATTCAGCTGAATTCGATTTAGTTTAATATTAATCTCAAAGTAAGTGGTTATGTAGCCGATTCCAAAATTTACATGGTTTAAAATGTGTCAACATTTTTCAAACTAACACACCAAATTGCAACTTTTTGCCTGAATGTGTTGTTCAAACATTTTCTTATTTTCCTTGATCCATTCGGGTTGACATATAACTATTATTTCTGCAAGGTCGCACGATTTTTTTTTTGCTATCCACAAATATGATTCTGGACAATATGGTATTAGTACCTTATCAACGGAGGCATGGATTGCAGTCAAATTATTTAAATTAATTTTTTTCTCGGATGGAATGTACAGTTTACCGATTAAAAAATAAACTTTGATTGACTTAAATTTTAATTTTATTACCATGGTTTAATTTTCAGTTCTTTAATTTCTTCTATGCTAGTGCTTTTTATTTCCATTTTTGTCTTTCTTTGTCTTTAACACTGACAGTTATCATGAAGCATAATTTCTTAAAACAAACTTATGGTTTCAAAGGGTGTCAACATGACTTGATAAACTGAATTCCTTACATAGCGGCAGATACACACTTGAGGCAAGTCATGAAACTATGCACAACACAGATACTACTTATATCCTCGAACAGCCATATTTCGTGACCTTAACGTGAATTTTAACGCGTTCGTTATAATTTTGTGAGAATCTATTCAAATAACCATAGTAAGTGTTCAATTATATCTACTTCATTTAATCATCGTTATACAATTTTTGGCATTTATGTACATTGGTTCAGAATTACCGTTTTTTCCGAGCGTGTGTAAGTTTACTTCTTTCCGGAAGCGCATCCATGGTTCGTGACACTGATTAAAGGGTCACGTGGCATATGACTGGAATGTGCCAATTGTGCCAAGGTATGGATATTATTAGTTTATAGCGTCTCCTTGTTTTTGAAATAAAAAATAAATACAATTTACAAATGATTTTTTTTCCGTTAATTCTATATACAGTTTGTGCACTTAGATTACTGCTTGCTTGTTCTTTACCATATAAATACATGAATCAAGAGAGAGAGAGACATACAGACAGAGGGAGAGAGAAATTTAAAAATAGACACTGGTGAATGGATACACATTTTATTATAATAGATTAAATGTCTTTTGATGTAGGATATATGCTTATTATGAAATAATACTGAAACGAAAAAGTCCATAGTGAATATACATTTCCAGTGTACATTTTTCTTACGTTGCATACGAACCCCACATGATTAAAACCAAATATTTACATTGGCTATCCCGTGGTATAAATTCCCAAAGTGGGTTTTCCTGTTGAAGATATGTAAACAAAGCCATCATGTGATTGGCGGACCTATCTTTCGCATATAATAGAAAAGTCAAGGCCAAACTGTCTGACACAAATAAGGCAATTGTGAAAATATAGATTTTCATTATGATTTTTCTAAATTACATGAAATTACCTGTTTGAATCTAAATTTGTCTCATTTTACTTATTAAATACTTGGTGTCACTCTTGAAGAACGCTGGTGACACAGTTGATGACGCCATTATCTCGAAACAAGCGCGTTAGGTCGCGAGAAACATGGCGCACGATTGAAGGATCCTCACGATTTCAGGAAGTTCGACGATATAATTAATACCGTACTACCTTCATTATAAAAATCTTTATCTTTACAAGATTCACTTGCTTTTAAAGTAATCAAAATATATAGTATATATAAAACTTCAAGGCATGCATAAACTCGGTGCCTTTAATACATGAACAGCGAGTAGTTATTTCCTAACATTACTCTTTCAAATGACCAACCTAGTATTATTCGTCACTGGATGTGTTCCTATCAGTTAAAATCACAAACACTACTTTGATCAGAATGTACAAGCCACTTCAACTAGTCTAAAACTGAATCGGTGTGTATTATGCTCCTTTTATTTCCTCCTCTGTCTTTTTGTCGGAGGTTGTGCATTTTCTTCGTTGTATTTGTAGAATTTGTCAGCAGCGTCGAGGCCAGACATAAGTGCACCCTGAATCCATCCATTTCCCCATGAGATGGCCTCGCCTGCAAGATACACAGGATGATGCGGGTTTTTCAAGGCTTCAAAGTGGTTGTTATATTCAAATGGACGAAGAGAGGCAAACGCTCCCTGGGCCATGGAATCGCTAAACCAGCTTTGCACGACACCTTGTTCAAAATGTTGCTTGGCCTCAGGATGGATCTCGCAGACTTGTCGAAGTGCGCTTGCAACAGCTTGGTCATTGGACTGGGCCCCAAAAATCAAAGCATCCTGACCCCACGTGTAGGACAGTAGGATTCCGCGGTCATCAGTAGTGACTCCATTTTCATCCCACCCAGGATAATGGATTTGTCCGATTGGACGATCAGTCACCGTAAACCCGCCCAGGCCTATAGTGTCTTGCCAAAACCTCTTTTGAAACTGCATCAAGATTTTAGTTGATGACTGATACGTGATACCAGCCAAAGCCTCTTGGCCGATGTGTGTCGAAGGTATCTTCAGCTGACGTAGAATGGTCAGCGGAAGGGTAAGAATTACTGCATCCCCGGCGTAGCGGATCGTGTCTGCACTAGTAGCATTCCTTCCCTTCACCGTAACATGATTTTCATCCTCGTTCACTTCAATCTCTTCCACTTGGACCCCATAGCGTATATGCTTCTGTAGCTCTACGCTGTTGCGTTCGTTTGGCCTGATGAAAGCCTCAGGCAGGGCTGACATGCCATCAGCTGGTGCTTCAAGATCGTTCGACCACCAGCCCCCTAGCTCCTCGCGGAGGTAGTCCACCATATTCACATCAAGCATTGGACGATAGCCAGACACCTGCAAAAGGGAAGAAAAAAAATACAAAATGAAGGCTGGAATAATTAATTCCAATATTCTATTTGCTTGTCTCACCATGTTTAGTCAAACAAAATACATTTTCGTTTAGGACTTTCCATCACTCAACAGTTACTCCTCAGGCGTCTTCTCTCTTCCTCAAGTCTTGTCAAACTTGAAATACTCCATATAAATAGTATTATACAAAATGAAGATCTAATTTTCATTTCATTTAATGTTTCATAACTCACAGAAGTATTGTTAAATTTTTCGCATGTGGGTATATATATATATATATATATATATATATATATATATATATATATATATATAGTTATGTATATCAAATTGATAATACGTGTCCATAGGGTAAGTTGAACTTAGATATTTTATAAACAACATGTTTACTGTATTTGAGATCAAGGTCAGTTTTGTTTACATAGCATTTGGTACTAGAATGGAATTGTCCACTGCTTACATGCGAGAAGTCACGTCCGCGGAGGAAAATTTCCACTAGAGTCGCGCATTTTCTAGAACATTCTGTCAGGTGACTTATTTTTATATATGGAGATTTCGGTGGACAATATTTCATTCTTGTTTAAATGTTAAATGGTCAACCTATGAATCATTCTAATAATCAGATGTTTATAGTGTTGTGAAAATCATTCCAAATTCAGAGAGAGGAAGTATTTATTTGAAATATTAATTGAAATTACCAAAAGTGCTCATTCTCATATTGGATTAATAATTGACTTTGGAATTTATGTGAATTTATTCAAAGATATTCTGGATTACATCATTCAGGTATATTAGAACATTCAACATTACTAGCACATTAGGACATTCAAGACTACTGATATTCATTCAGAACATTCTATATTAGGACTTGTGATTAGGACACTTATGATTATTGGATTATTTTGGATTTTAATTTACGTTACTGTAAGTGTCTTTTTATTTTTATTTTAAGTATCTAGAAATAATTGCTTGTTGATTTTTACTTGGTTTGTTGGTTTCACTTTCTTTATGTTACATTTTTTCTTCGTCCATAGAGTCGTAACAATATACCTTGAAAGCAAGAATTGCCTTTTCTGTCCAAGGCCGCAACATGGGTTCGGTTGGGTATTCATTAGAGCGAAAAAAATCCAACATAGACATCTTACTCCATTTTTTCACCCATTTTTCCCATCCCTCCTTGGTGTGGTCTTTGAGGATTTCGTTAGATACCTGTTGTATGGTTTTCTGGTACAAGTCATCTGAATAGAATTCAAAATTTAATCAAGGTTTAATTAAGTCAGGTCTATATTTATATAACAAACGTAGCTGTCAGCATACGCTAACCCATGAAATATGCTATAAAATAGGTATGACTGTTTTTTTGTCTGAAAACCATAGTTGTAATTAGCGACAAAATGTCTCCACTCACTAACTAGCCATACAAATTGTGAGATATAAACTTTGTAAATGTCGATATTATTATTTAAAACTTGACTGAGAATGATGGTATTGCGAAGGCGAGCAATGGTTGACCGATATTATGGTATAGGATGGCATATCGACGGGCGACTTTAAAGGAACGTGGCCACGCCCTACTGTAATCAGGATACACTTAATGAGATGAGATTCAAGGAAGAATCGAAAAACATGAATTTGGAGCGACAGATATAGAACAGAAAAACATAAAGACAGACTGACTATAAAAAGACTAATTGGCACACTTACTGATTCCTTGAATATTTTTCCGTTCAATTCCACTGTCCCATCCTTTCCAAAAATGGTCCGTCCATTTCTTATTGTCTTCCACCCAAGCTGTGTAGTTAAATGTACAAGCAATTCAACAAGTCGTGCAATTCGTTATTAAAACTAGATAAACAGAAAGCTAATCCATATCTGTATGTATTTATTTCAATGTACTCTTTTACATTTCCTCACTTATTATGTTCCGTTCTTGGCAGCCTAATAAACAATACATTTATTAGCATCATCCATCCATCCACGTATACAATCATCAATACTTCTATAGATGTAAAATGCTGAATAAATTCTCACTACAAACTCAAGAAGACGGGGATATAAGACTATATATATAACAACAGAAAACGTTAAATTGAAACAACAAAATGAAAAAGAACTAAAATAATGAAAAATATTAAACTCAAACATATGAAACAATTTTTGTTTCATTAAGTACACTGTAAATTATACTGTTGATTATCTGGATAAAACAGTTATAAAATAAATTATAAATGATAAATGACTTTTTTTTATGTCGGAAGGCAATCAACACAAATTTGACTGACATTCTTTATGTAGTCATGCAGGACTGAAATAAAGCTTATTACAATCGGATAATATTGACTACTGTTAAGCATTGAATATATCACCATGCCTATAACTAAGTATATCATAATTATAACTGCAATTAAGCAAAAAGTGGGTATCATCTTCTAGAACATTTTTGTCGCATAGTGTTTCAGGTTTCTCTCCATCGTATCGTCTTGTCTCTATTGAGAACGGAAGAATTTCACATCTAAATCTTGCGCAAGTAAATACGAAACTATTTAAGTTGTCCATGGACAAATCTCACCTTTCAAAGTGATAGGGTCCTCCCCATTAAAATACAGCAGAGCTTTGTCGTTCCAATTCTTGAAGGGCACCATTTTGATATCGAAGAGCTCGATGTAATGCTTTGTTAGGAAGTGGTTTGGTGGAATTCTCATGGCACCACCTATGAATAAAATATGCAAATTATGGCTGAAACCAGACAGCAGAGATAAAGTTCTCTGGTGTTCTTGAACAAACCCTACCAGCAACGCTCATGTTACTTAAGATAAAAGAGGAGGAATCGAATCCTTTTTATCCCCATACTTCCCAAGGGTTATATGGGGGTGGGGAAAAGGTAAAATACACAATAATTGATATTACAATGACATTTGTGAATATTTTCGACTAAACCTTATGCATGTATCCATAGGAGTAGATAATATTTGTCACAGAGTAGGCATTCATAGGAGAGGAACACATACTATTTGTAACAGATCTGGCATCCCTATGAGAAGAACGGATACTATTTCTAACAGAGTTGGCATGCATAGGAGACGAGCAGATAATATTGTAACAGAGTTGGCATGCATAGGAAAAGAACACATACTATTTGTAACAGAGTTGGCATCCATAGGAGAACAGATACTATTTGTAACAGAGTTGGCATCCGTAGGAGAAGAACACATACTATTTGTAACAGAGTTGGCATCATTAGGAGAAGAACAGATAATATTTGCAACAGAGTTGGCGTGCATAGGAGAAGAGCACATACTATTTGTAACAGAGCTGGCATCCATAGAAGAACAGATAATATTTGTAACAGAGTTGGCATCCATAGGAGAAGAACACATACTATTTGTAACAGATTTTTGGCATCCATCAGAGAAGAACACATACTATTTGCAAAAGATTTGGCATCAATAGGAGAAGAACACATACTATCTGTAACAGATTTGGCATCCATAGGAGAAGAACACATACTATTTGTAACGGATTTGGGGTTACGGCCTATGGGTTAGGGCCAGGGAGGGAGTGGTAGTTTGAGTCAGATGTGGGTTTGTATGTGTGTGTGTTTGTCGTGGTTGGGGTCAGGTGTGGGTGTGTATGTGTGTGTGTGTGTGGTTGGTTGGGGTCAGGTGTGGGTGTGTATGTGTGTGTGTGGTTGGTTGGGGTTAGGTGTGGGTGTGTATGTGTGTGTGTGTGGTTGGTTGGGGTTAGGTGTGGGTATGTATGTGTGTGTTTGTGTGCAACATGTGCTAATAAAGCATAGGGTATTTGATATGGTGAGTCATGGAAGGAATTGTGATCTAATTTGCATAAGGTCTAATATTCGATAAACAAGTGTATTAACATGGTCACATGCGCCGGTGCATTTATTATTATTATACGTTTTTGATCTATCCGGCATGGAAAAAGCTCGCTGTTTGTGTCACACTAGCATTACTACTGCTGCTGATTCTTGATATGCAACAACAACACACACTACAACACCCAGAACTACTATTACTACTGACTTTGCTGCTCACAGCGATGTGCGTATATTTACATGCATGTATGATTAATTATTTATTTCTGCTTTGAAAGAGATTTCAATAATCAATATATCAATATATCATGAAATACAGCAAATTAATTAAAATTAGCACCCTTGCATATATATATATATATATATATATATAATAATAATAATAATAATAATAATAATAAGATATCAATGGGAAATATGTCAGAACGAACCATAAGTGTACAAGAACTTAGGAGAAAATTGACGTTAATAAATGACAGGTAAGACCCGAATGAAAATCTTCAAATGTGAATACGCTTTAGGCGTTTTATCATAAAAAGTTAAAGAACCACAACACTCTGTGAAAGATATCGCTAACACTATTACTATTATGTATATATGTACGTACGTACGTATGAATGTATGTCTCCATTTATCTATGTATGTACATATGTATGTATATATTGATTTTTGAGAATGCTTCCTGTATTAATATTACCTTCTGCGTGTAAACCACTTGCAAATGCATTCATAGTTTTCATTCTACCCCCGACTCTGTTCGATAGCTCAAGGATCGTGGTCTGCATTAAATAAATACATACATAAATAGATAAATAAATAAATAAACAAATAAATTATACACTAAACGAATCGGTATCTAATATTCTATGCATAATTCTTATTTTTAATCTAAACTATTACAAAGAACGTTTTGATAAACTAATGGTCGTTCTTTGTTCTCAATATTTAAAAAAAATTCATTTTAGCTTGTCTTCTTGGACTTGTATCTTGTTGTTTTCTAAATTATTACAAAAAATGTATTGTGTACAGTCCCTAGCTGAGATGATAATACGGGATATTGCATGACGTCCTTAAGTTCACAAGGATTTGAAAAAACAAATGACTTTATTAAATGGAGACTGACTGGAATTTTCACAAAAAGTTTGAAGCCCCCAAAAATGCACGTTGAAAAGTCGTATACCTTAAATGTTATGTATTCAACGTGATCCATGTTGAAATCTCCCCGCAAGTAAAGAAAAAAGATGAAATTTCAGTTAAATCGGAGGTTTTGTTGACACGCGTATTAAAGTCATAGAGTGGAGTTTGCTTAAATCTTACAGTCATGTAATACGCGTGCACTGTGCAAAGCCGCGGCTTCCCGCAGGAAGAAAACAGTGTCCTAACTCAAAAGGTAAGTAGTAAAATAAGTATGCTTTTATATACACATTAACATGATTTATTAATGCAAAAATAAGCTGTAATATGTAACACATGTATAGTACTAAACAAAACCCATTTGGAACCGAATTACCGTCAATAAACATTTAACAATGAGCCAATTAACGTCAATAAACATTGGTCATTAGCCAATTTATATCAATAAACATTGACCATTAGCCAATTTTTACGTCAATAAATATTGACCATTAGCCAATTTACATCAATAAACATTGACAATCAGCCAATTTACGTCAATAAACATTTACCATTAGCCAATTTACGTCAATAAACATTGACCATTAGCCAATTTATATCAATAAATATCGACCATTAGCCAATTTACGTCAATAAACATTGACAATCAGCCACTTTACGTCAATAAATATTAAACATGAGCCAATTTACGTCAAAAAAAACATTGACAATTAGCCAATTTACGTCAAGAAATTTTAACCATTAGCCAATTTACGTCAACAAACATTGACAATCAGCCAATTTACGTCAAAAAATTTAACATTAGCCAATTTACGTGAATAAACATTGACAATCAGCCAATTTACGTCAATAAACATTGACCATTAGCCAATTTACGTCAATAAATATTGACCATTAGCCAATTTACGTCAATAAACATTCACAATTAGCCGAGTCGTATTTAAGTGAGGATCCGCAGGGTATAGACAGAAGTTGATAATGTTTAGGGGATTTCAGTTACAAATGTTTGAGTTGCATGTGAAAGATACACTTATCCAATAAATTTTAAAAAAAATACGAAACATTTCAATTATGTTAAATGACCATGTGATATATTGGTTTTAACGGCACATTGCTGACTATACCATGCCGAGAAAATGTGACTGAAGTGCCTTTTCCCAGGACACACTGTGACAGCCCATGTGGGCTGTCCTGAGCAGTTATCGAACTCCCGACTCTTGAACGGTTAGGCCTATAGTGAACCATCTGCATGGCGTGTTCTGTATATCAACATCTACTATAAACTATTCTAATCCCGTTGATGGAGAAAGTTACCTAACTTGAATTAATAGAAAACAATCAACAGCAATAAAATCAAAACAAACAAAAACCATAAACCTTTATTAGAAAAATTAACTTTAACTACGACATACTGTACTCTTACACGTGTTTAACACATACCAATTTTCATGGATTACTTATAAAGTGTATAATCAATAGTGGTTTGTATTTCTTGAATGATATGTCTGATAAGCTGCAGAGGCAAAAATCTAAGTTGTAGAGTTATCGTAAATAAAAACCGGTATATGCACAACTACTTTGACAGAAAATTAAGTCATCATACTGAATTAATTTCCTTGAGCATGTTTAAATTTGTTAAGAAAATATCTGTAATAACACCTTTACAGTATCATTTAACTGTGTAATACGCCCAGAATGGCAAAAGAATATACTAAACTTCATGACAGCATGAAGAATATGGACCAAGTTTTCACCTCAGTCGAATGAGGGATTATTTCAAAGTACCTGGATATAAAAAAAACCTCCCCTACACTTACATCCAAGTGTTGGCCATGACTAATTCTCAGATATTTTATTACATATTCCCCACCACCTAGTCATCTCCACCCAACCTTGATCCAGGTGTCACATATTCCCCACCACCTAGTCATCTCCACCCAACCTTGACCCGGGTGTTACATATTCTCCATTACCTAGTCATCTCAACTCATCCTTGACCCAGGTGTCATAAGCCAAACATCTGTAACATGTTAAGTGTCCGCTTTATATGACTGAATGTATAAAGTTGGACACAACATACTCAAATAATCACTGTAACTGCAATTTGTGTGTGTTTCACCTTTTACCCATTCTAGACGTCGCAAGAGGAGAATTAAAAAAAAAAAAAAGTATCCCTCTCGGAGATTGCTATCACATTGGCAACATATGTACAAAGTTTTATGAATTTCCATCCAACGGTTCAGAAGGAGATAATTTATGGACAGACAGATGGTATCACAATCGCATTGGGATATTAATTCTGATGTGGTCAGAATTTCTTGCTTAGTTTTTGCTTTTTATAATCATATATTTTTGAGAACAAAGTTATGCAAGACTAATGGGATCCTTACTTGATTACTGACTTTAATTGTAGTCACTTTTAAGATCATAAAAAGAATTTAAGCTCTTCAGGAGAATTGTTATTTCAAGAGGGCAAGGCAGAGGTAGAGGAAAGCAAGAGTAACAGGAGAACCAAGGAGGGTCCAGTTTAACAGGCAGAGGAAAGAGAGCCGCTGCCCGTGGCCGAGAAAGACTAATTAATAGGGCTGAAGAGGCAATTAATGCAACAGAAGAAATGAAGATTGGTCTTGAGATATCTTGAGGTATATAACAAGTAAAAAAAAATAAAATAATTTAAAAAAAAAAAAAAAAAATTAAAAAAAACGCCCCCACAGTTTGTCAGCTTTTTAGGACTTCAGTTTATTTGTATAGGCAGGATGTCTTGGTAATTGAAGAAAAAGACAACATCAGCAGGGCCAACATGCACACCGCCTGTCATAAATGCGTCATGTGGACACATGGACATCTAGACCAACTAGTTATGCGAGTTATACCCAGTTATTATGTGTGGGCCATATGGGACAAATATCACGATCAACTTGGTTGAGAAGAATAAAATGATTATCTGATGGCATGATGTTACATATCTACTACACTTCATTTCATAAAATTCTGACCTCGCATTTTGCTTTACAAATGCAATTTATCTTCAAGAATAAATCAGCAATATAATGTGGTTAAATTCTCTAAGTTCAACTAAGTTTTGAAAACAAATATGAAATAAAAATCTACATACAACACAAAACAATCTTGTTACAAGCAGGGAAATGCTTTGAAAGTTGGGGCATATAAAAAAAAAAATTCAGGTTGGAGATATTGACTGTTTGCACACTGCTGATATTTATTCAGAATCATAAAAAAAACAATTTCAAATATATAATAGTAATAAATTAAAATTTAAACAAGAACCTTTTTATTCATGCTAATAAATATTATATTGATACAATTGTTTGGTAATCTTAGGTATTCTGAGACATCAAGCCTTGCTACCCAATATAACTACTTATCTAGTTACACAGTCACAATCTAAGCTTAGTGATCCTGTATAAAACAAAAATGAAATAAAGCCTGGACACAAGTGGTCATATCCAGCTATAAGTAAATGTAGTTCAACAATTAACCCGCAATGCATCTTACTTTAAGTTCTATGATCAAACTAAATAAATTGTAAATAATACCATGGGAACGATTTGCATCAATAAGTTTTGAGTATCATCCAAAATGACGTCATAATGTATAAGTATACATATACATCTCAAGATGCGTCCAGTCTGTAAGTTATAATAATCATTCAGGTTATTGTTATAGCTTGGACAAAGCCTTTACTTCCAAGATGCACACATGTAGATGGAACTTTTCTATAAATGGGATGGTCTAAAGGTCAAAGGCAATGTCACAGTTTGGTTGGATGGGTAATGTATCCACAGCGACGTTTTGCGCAGGTGAGACGTTAGATTTACTGATTCTTATTACGTCAAAGAAGTATTGTGATACGAGATCCAATATCAAAGTGTGTGTTAGTGTCACGAATCTTCCCCTGTGTTTATCTTGGAAAAAAGGTATGAAACACGACTAAGTAAAGAATAAGAAATCTATGATGAGACTATATAACTTTGTTTTCTTTTATCACATTCAATCACACAAAATGTGCTAAATTCAAGCCAGTTCAACACTAAGGACATAAAATTTTTTTGCATTGATAGAAAATGTTTACTGCAGTACCGTAACCTACACTGTAATTTGCTCACCGTGTGTCCTGCTCGCTCAAGTTCATAAGCGGCCACTAGTCCGGAAATTCCTGCACCAACAATTATCACGTGTTTAGGTGATGCTGTCTTTTTGTTGGGATTCTTATGGAGACCATTTTCCATAATATCTTCATAAAATTCCCGGTAATTGTCCTCTTGCTGTATGAAGTCTACACTTGATCCACGTGCTTTGTACTGAGCATGTCGTTGTGCCTGCAATATCCTCATTTTCTGAAAGCATATGTTGCTTAATTTCTGTAAAAACTCAAAACTGTCATTCAGACATTTCAAACTGGACTTACATATATCTGAATTCTACCGTCTGAAAAACAAGTATATATATATATATTTTGGTCATGATTTAAAAACAGTGCTTCACAATTCTCGAGATGTAGTTATTGTTTTGGCACAATCACAAAAGAGTTAATTTTCATTCCTAGTTTACGAAATGTTTGAGAATTGATGCATCTGCTTGTAACTCTCTTTTTACCCATCTATATCTCTCAATACAAACTCCAGTAGTTCGCAAAAAATTGACATTTCGAAATTGTTGTCTCTGCAATAAGCAAAGATTTTATAATACTTCAGTCCTCGGGGATTCATATAAGCCTGTGTTTGATTTATGCTTTTAAAAATTAACATTGGATAACCTATGCGAAATAATTTTAAGCTTTTAAGACTTTGACACAATGCCTTGGTATTGTATGACGTCATTAAGTGATCTTAAAATGCATCTTTAATGAGTAGATTGATCTATGAATCACACGATTAAATAGGGCTGTATCAAATATGTAAAAGAGTTTTAAAACCGTGTAAGTGCGTCGTCATTGAGCACGTGCATTCCTCGTGTGCCAATGCCTGAATGGATATATTCATAATGTTCGGCAACCATAGAAAGGAATTTTCATCACAATTCTTGCTAGTCGTGGTGTCATTTTTTTTTAGTAATATGAATCTTTGCCCGACAGGATCCTTAATATTAAATAATAAAGCATATAAAATCATTTTAACTGACTAATTTCTTTACCCAAACTGTTGCCATTTGTCCTTTCCTCTGATCCAAGTAGATTTTTCCCCTTGGTTCAAGCACCCAGATTGCATTTCGCGTATTTAGCAGAAGCTGGGTGGCAATTTTCCACTCCTACCTGCTGTTGTTTGTCAGTCAATTAATGTGACACAAACTTTTCTGATGCTGGGTCCTTGATTCAAAATAGTCTTTATGTTTACAAATTTAAGCCTGTTATCTCCTGTTGGCCATCTCCTCCACAGTACATTACGTCTGCCTCGACGGATCATTGTACAGTAGCTCTTCACTTTATTATATTTAAAGTCGACTCGGGCGGAAGGGGGTGGAGTAACTTTAACCGATTCTCAGATTTAGAACGATGAAACCATCTTAAAAATGAGAGATAGGATAAAACAATGAACCCACAAACTTTATACAACATTGCTTTAATCCGCTTTAGAAAACTCTGACAAATCCTGAGCTTCTCAATACGCTCGATGGTCAGCGACAAATTCGATTTCCTTCTCCATCATCCTTATATTCGGTGTCGTTAACATGTAGGGGTGTGTATCGCCACTTTAATCATGGTACAATACGTATCGCGATACGAATGACCCGATACAATACATATCGTGATAATACCGTTCTATTGGTTGTTCAATAACTACATGTGTTAATGATCAGTTTCATCGAGATAGTGTAATCTCATTCTCTTGAATTTTAAGAGAAAACCGCCGTGGTTCTTTGTCACATGCGAATAACTCCTGTCCTATGAGCAGGAATAACTTTACACACACACACACATATTCACTTTTGCAGTAATTGTAGATACATTTGGAATATGTGCTTCATAACAATGCTTTTATAAATGGAACATAATTTGATTTTTTCAGTCGTATCGTGAGTATCGTGATATGGGGTCGCAATAAGACATATAGTATCGCCAAGAAAATATTGCGATATCCAATATGTATCGGAGCATCGCTATATCCCTAATGGCTAGACGTGAAAGCAGCAAAGTTAATCTTTCCCACCGATTTTTCGGAAGCCGCTCATGCCGTATAATTACACTTTACAAGGAAAATCCGTGCATATTTCAAACCTTACATTAAAAGCTGCATAGTTCTCATATGGATATGTAGAAAGCAGTCAAAATATTATATTGCACCTATATTATTAAATAGCTGGATAAAACATTGATCCAGAGAAAAATCTGAGAAACCCAAAGCCTTTTGCTACCATATGATTTTAATATGATTTTTTTCATTTTCAGGACGGAAGTTCCAATTTTAGTTTTATTTTGCAAAAAACGAGAGAGAGAGAGAGAGAGAGAGAGAGAGAGAGATAGAAGGAGGAGGAGGAATTTACCTTATATTATTTTCACTGTTGCCTCTTCTTTCTCACGCCTGTATATACTAGATATGTCTGTCTTTTCTGTTGTTATAATCGTGGCGAGTTTGAAACGCCCAGTATGGAAACGCCTGCAAAATAAAACAAAAGATGTTTGCGCAAAACTAAATCAATAGCTGCGAATGCTTGAGTTAAGCCCGACCAGACTAACACAAGTAAAAAAAAATTGTGTGACAACACATGGATCTTATTTCAACATGTGTTTACACTCATGACAATTTTTGGTATCAGCTTGTATTTAGATTAAGAGAGAGAGAGAGAGAGAGAGAGAGAGAGAGAGAGAGAGAGAGAGAGAGAGAGAGAGAGAGAGAGAGAGAGAGAAAGAGAGAGAGAAAGGAGGAATTTACGGTATATTTTTTTTTTTTACTGTTGCCTCTTCTTTATCACGCCTGTAGATACTAGATATATCTGTCTTTTCCGTTGTTATAATCGTGGCGAGTTTGAAATGCCCAGTATGGAAACGCCTGCAAAATCAAACACAAGATTTTTTGCGCAAAACTAAATCAATAGGGTTGATTGGTTGAGTTAAGTCCGCCCAGACTAAAAGAAGTGCATTTTTTTTGGATAACAACACACGGATCTTATTTCGACATGTGTTTACACTCATGACAATTTTTTGTATCAGCTTGTAATTAGATTGAGAGAGAGAGAGAGAGAGAGAGAGAGAGAGAGAGAGCTGTATTTCGATTGAGAGAGAGAGTTGTATTTAGATTCAGAGAGAGAGAGAGAGAGAGAGAGAGAGAGAGAGAGAGAGTTGTATTTAGAGTCAGAGAGAGAGAGAGAGAGAGAGAGAGAGAGAACTTCACGAGCTTTTGTTACCTCACTAAATACCATGTTTTCACGTTCCTGATTGTACCATTTTGTGTTAACGTCCATTAATGTCAGTTATATTAATCCAATTGTATATACAAGCTAGTAAAATTGTATATAGATGCCAATATGTATACGGTAGCTATATTCATCTACCTAAGTAATATATATATATATATATATATATATATATATATATATATATATATATATATATATATATATATATATATATATATATATATTCTACTTTCTGCCCTCTCAATTTCCATGCTACTTGCTGTGCTGGACCACTGGTGAAATTTGGAACATGTTTTTTTTTTTTTTTTTTTTTTTGGCGGCGGGGAGAGGTTGCACGGTAATTTACACACGGCTTAATAGGGAATTTTCCTCTAATTCCGGCTTGCCCCACCGGAGGTGGCATTATTGGTGCCAAAAGGTAATATTTTACTGCGGTCTGTTATTGCTATCACGGAGCTCAGCATGGTCCAGTGTGTAGCACTGAATTGTTCCAATCGACAAATAACCTATGTAACCTTCAACTTTGGTCAAAATGATACTTAATAACTTTAAAAATTAATGACCTTTAATGTTTTCACTTATATAGTTCAATGAACTGAGGTAAGTGATTTTTCATCTCTCAGTGATATAAAACGAAACGTTTTTCCAATGGTGGGGCTGTCAATTTCTTCCCAGGCAAGTGATTTTGGAAAAGCTACTGGTCCCATTTTCTTTTTGATATTTTCATCTTTTTCCAGTGTCTGTAATGCAGTCTATGGACAATATACAAGATACAAGAAATTGTATTTAACGTCGGTGGTCTGGGTAAAACACATAACACAGTAGCTCTATACGAGCTGTTTTACTCATATGACATAGTAAAAATATTTCAGAATTAAACAGACAGGTACACAGATAGTACATATTTATAGTGAAACAATACACATGTAAACATTACAATGCCGGAGAAAAACAGCAGCTTAAATGACAATACAATAGTAAATAACATGCAATTATACCCAAAAAAAATTTATTTTCTTTTTACGTATGAACATAAATAACACATCACAGAAAGGAGTACATTTACTAATTTAAGTAGGGAATATGACAATTGTATTGTTAAAAGCATGCGCTATGTCAACGATAATAGCAGATTAAAAGTCAAGACAACCGAATATAACATGCACATAAAGGCGAATATTTGATAAGAAATAATATATCATGAGAATGAGGGTGATAAAAATTAAACTTAAAGCCATAAAAAACTAAAACAAGAAATATATATATATATATATATATATATATATATATATATATATATATATATATATATATATATATTTAAGAAGGTGAGTAATTAAAATAGGCGTTATGGGTGCTGGATTTAAGTCAGATTATCTCAGTGAAGTTGATGAGCTTAAAGTTGAAATGCCGCTGACCGCTAAATAGAGAGACATAAAACACAGTGCTTCCTGGATCATGTCTGAACCATTCTGTTGAATTCGTTGAAATCAGGGAGTGTCCTCAGTTCAATCGATAGGCTGTTCCAGACTCTGAAGGTGTTATATTTGAAAGACAGCTTACCATACCTGTGCTCTTTACCCTTGGTACTGTTGTCAAATTCTGGCGTCTAAGATAAAATTTTGCAGTTTTTGAATGTGACCAGATTACTCATGTAATTAGGTGTTTTCTTGTGAAGTATTTTATGTACTCAAGTTGCCAAAGATCTTATTCTACTAAAGTGTTGAGTAGGAAGGTTTGCTTTTCTTAGCAGAGAGTCATATGAGCTATTAAAGTCATCCAACACCAATTGTATTGCCCTATACTGTGTATTTTCCTTAAGTATTTATGTGGGTATGACTGTACTCTTCTTTATTAGGTACTTGATTATGTACTGCAATGTAATGCAGCTATGTCTTTTATATATGATATGCTGTTATATATACACGCAATTCTGTTTTGAGAACGACTAACCTGTTCATTTTACTGTTGTATTTCTCTGCTTGTCAGAATAATAGCTAATTTGCATTGCTCAAACTGTCAACGATAATGATTCATACGATACGATTCAAGAATGTACTAGATAACGTATTTTAGAACGGTACGCCAACGTAAGAAATGAAGGCTGCCATTATGCTCCCGTCAATGACATACAAATGCATTTTCCTGTCTGCATACCTGTCTAAGATATTTTGTCTTCTGCATTCCCGAAACGTATCAGATGAAGAAACAATGTGATATATTCACCTATTGTCACCTGGGTGAATGCTATTTTTCCTGGGAAAACACCAAATTATGTTACACCTTTCTGGGAAAACTCCAGATTATGTTATCCCTTTCTGGGGAAATAATCATTTAATATAAATGTTTTGTGTCAGTAAATATCACTCTAGTGTCTTGCAATGCACTTTTATGTCCTTTCGTCAAATAAAATTGTATATTTCGTTATGTGATAAATCTGATATGATAAATTCTTTCAAGACATGACAAAGAGTTTCATAAATTTCATTTAAGCTGAACATACGTATATCCTAACCAGTCACTTGATTTTTCGGACATGAAATCAAATTTCAGATATATCCGTCGTCAACAAAGGCTCCTGCAGTCTGTTTTTATCCGCAAGGACTTAGCCCCATGGGTCATAACTTGGAAAGTTTTGACATCCCCAACCAAAAGCCATATATATATATATATATATATATATATATATATATATATATATATATATATATATATATAATTTCTGGGCATGATCATACGAAATCAGATTAACATTTGACATTAGCCCCTGGTCTATCCCTAACCTCAAAGGAATTATCCCTTTGACATATTAGGAACCAATTGCGATTCCTATACCACATATATGACTCTTACTCATTTCAGATTGAAATTGGTTATTTCAAAGTGCACAACTTTTTAACTAATGATCAGACAATGCCGATATATCATAATTTTAGCATTTACAATACATTTACCATACATCTTTGTCAATAGACTGAAGCATCTTAGTTCATTCCCTTGCCTCAAATCTGTATAGAAGAGAAATATCAGGTATACTGTAATATAGAAAGGGTTTACATTTCTGTGAATAAGAAAATTATTTTCCAGTAAATCACGTTTGCTTATCTGTTTTAGTCGTTTTTAAACCCCCACTGCGATATCAGAAGGAAGAAGTTTTATATAAAGATCATTATGTAAAATAATAAGTATTTTCATGATACTACTACTACTACAACAACAACAACTACTACTACTACTAATATAAAAGTACGAGGATAAAACTTGAATGGGGGCAAGACGGTCACAGCAGTCAATACGTGAGCAGCCTCCATCATCAAGTATACTGCGGGCATCGTCTACTGGACCAAAAACGAGTTGTAAGATATTGATAGGAAGATTAAAATGCACTCGCCATGTGACAATATTGCGTGTATTGTATCATAAGATAAAATATATCGGATTACTGTAATAACTCGGGGAGAGAAAACACCTCCAATTATATTTTAAAATTTCTTGTCATAGAAATATTTGCTAAGATCTTTCCTTAAAATTAAGATGATGAATAGTAGTCAATGTGTTGTGCTAGATAATGACTGTTAATTATGCCTCCAAAAGTACGGACTGCATCACACACTATAGAGATAATTGATGTATTGCAATCGGACAATAGGAAAATGTCATGGACGAATGTTTTTATTTTATTTTTATTTTATAAAAACATAAAATCTCCTTTGACATTTTCATAGATTACTGATTTAACTCGACTGTATTTGAAAGAACACGGATCCTGGAAACAAATTTTATCGTTTGTTAAGTATCAATTGCATCTCCGCATAATACGTAAGAATGATTTTGCAGTTTGCAACAAAGACTTAGGTATCGTGTTTCATGCAGTGGTTGAGTTTGCAATAATTATGTTGTCTACTTCATTCAAAAGACATTCCTGAGCATGAAACTGAATATTTCAAGCATTATGCGCCACATTCAAAAGTAGTCTATGCGTGTTCTTGTTATCATATCTGAATAAACTGTATGATTTTTAAGTGAGAATTATAGCGATTTGTTTTAAAAGAAGCCAAAGCGACATAATCGACCGCTGCAAGATACCGCCATTCCTTTTTCTTAATGACTGTTTTTTTTCTTCTTCTTTTGTCTTACACATTTTTCTATATTCTTTCTTTATTTACATTTCTTTTCCATGTGAGAGCATTGATATACAAGTACGTGCATGTTGTATGTATAACTTAGTTCAAGGTTACTTTCTAATGACTGAGCCTGTGAGATTCAATTAGGCGATTTGTCCAGAAGATGATATCATAGCCAATGGGGTTCTTTTTAGAGATGATAAGTTGATCCATTGTAAGGTGAAAGAAAACTCTAGAATGCCTTTTCAGCTCTCCGTCAGGTGTACAAAGGTCAAATATGCAGACAGAAATACTCACGTTTACAAGATATATCTTTTGAAGTATCATGTTGTGTTTACTTGGAAGTGTCAGTTGAGCCGGTACTCTTTTTTTTTCTTTTGTATGTACGTCGGGGAAATTTGGAAACTTTTTTCAGTATAACTTGAGTTCTTACAATCTACTGCATATCACAATAACTCAGAGGAACGCGGATGTTGGAATCATCTTTCTATCTTATGTCTATAAAGTTCAGTATATTATGCAGAGCCGCTATTCGATCCCGAGTCTAAAGTAATTCCATGAAAGTGTTCTAATTTCAATATTACAGCACAGACCCATGCCTGTTGTAGATTTGGTGCTGCGTGAGTAATTGTTGCGAAGCTTTATACATATTTTCCGACTTAGTTGGCAACAAAATGTCGTGAATATTATTAATTTTGTTATAAGGAATCAAGCAAAAATCAAAAAGAGCACCTGTTTCCCATGCAAGTAAAAAAAGGCATTATTTGAAATTACTGATAAAAATTCTTTATGTATACCTTTTCCCCCTCCTGCATTTATGTCTATTATCTATCTATCGGTCTATCTATCATAACAAAGATACATCTATAGTTTTGCTAACTCATTCGCCGCAACTCTGTGATTGACAAATTCCAGTCGCTAGATTTATTGACGGTAAAAGTTAGAATCACTGAGCTAAAAAAAATAGATAAATAATTACAACTAGCAATATATACATGTTTTAATTCATGCCACTGACCGGGAACAAAATAAAATAATTGTTTTGTTTTTTCATCTTTATTCTACCAGAAGAAAATAAAGGGGTATGTCTGGAGATCTTTCTATATCAAATAGATCAGTACTTTCATTAAGATTCAGTCCACACGTCACCTTGACCGTTATCGATCGCAGAGTAATAAAACAGGGCCGCTACTCAATCACGAATCGGAAAAAAGAACTCTATGAACGCGTTCTAATTTCAATATTTCAGAACAGGCACATGTGTGTTCTAGATAAAATGATGCGTTAGCAATGATTGCAAAGCTTGCTCCACACTTTCAGACTCACAAGAAAATGTTCACAGTTTTGAATTTTTATTATAACGTGCCAGGGAGAATTAAAACGTATGTAGAAATTGCTGAATATTATTCTTATTATCTGGCTACTGTTCTATGCATACACACATACGGACGTACGTACGTTCATAGATAATACCCAAATTTGCTTATTATTCGCAATACCTCTGTGCATGCAGAATTCCCGTCGCAAGATTTACAGAGTTCCTAGCAATGAGCTAAAAATATTTAGCTAAACAATAGAAAATGCAACATACGCATGTCATAATTCATCTGACTGACCAAATCAGGATCAACTGTTTAACCAATAGTATTATTATTTTTGTTCCTTTTCTGTTCTTTTCGTTTTTATTCGATGAGCAAAGAATAAAAAAAAAAACTAGTATTGCGCATGGCATTATAGATTGTAAAGTCGACTAAAATGAGAAAAGGAGTTATATTTACATCACAGTGATATTTATTGGAAATTATTATCGATACATTAGCAATGTATAAGATGAAACAAGAGTTATTTCCTCTCATCCATTTTCCAGTTGAAACCAATTAAAATGGTATTGAACTGTTTAATTAAGAAGAAACGATGTTGTTTACCGCAGACAACATTTAACCTTGATTTTCATCGAGTTTTAATAATACCAAAAAATCATAATTCCAAGAAGTGATTGTTCTTGCAGAAAAATCCCTTAGGTATCCTATCTATCACTCTGTCTGTACATATATACATACATACATATATAGCCAGCATGCCCATATTGGACCAATGGCAGAGTTCCAGAGAAGTCGTTCACCCAAGTTTCCCCACCTCCACCCCATCGAAAATTTACACTAGAGTAGCCCCCCCCCCCCACCCCCATGGTCCTATTCTGGATTTATTTCACCCTATTGGATATGCGCGTTTTGTTCCATCAACTATTTTTTGACTGTGAGTAGGACACGATCCAGGTTTTAGAAGGTGTACATTAAAGTGATAAGTGCAAAAACAGGATCGTTCTATACAAGAGTTATCATACAGTTATTGTTGTTTCTTATCTTCATTCACTTACACCTAATCTGAGTGTTAGGGACCGGCCATTTAATTTTAGCGGCGGGGGGCAGGTGACAGGGGGCGGGTATGGGATAATTTTAAAATAGCTTAAAAAATACTTTTTCTCTGATTTCTATAAAAAAAGAACTAATTCTGTTCATCATATTAGGAGAAAATATATTGATCGATTTTCAAAGAATAGTACAATCATAGCGTTTATTTACTCTCAGGTCATTTGTTATGCATCGCATTGGACCTCAGTCAGGCTTACACACACAACTTCTGAGACAAGAGAGAGCAATCAAGGTAGGTAATGAATCCTCTGCATGGGGCGTACATAAGTCTGCAAAGTTTATGCTAATACTTTAAGTATGACTTTTTAACTGGCTTGCAAGTACATTTTGTAATGCACTGCTTATTTTCAAACAATGTTAGAATATCAATAATAATTCAGAATATTAAAAAGAAAATCCGAATTAGGACCAGCAAAGAACCAAACACACAAAACTAAAAATAAAAAAAAGAATAGAAAAACCCAAGCAAAACAAAACTAAAACTAAATTGTATCGAGGACAGTTCAAACTGTATGCTTGACCCACCCAGTCCCAATTGGGGCAGTCTGCAGTGGGACAATGACGATTGCTGACAAGTGGACGATATTGTCATGGCATGGAACGAGTATAGTCATGCCAACTATATATATATATATATATATATATATATATATATATATATATATATATATATATATATATATATATATATATATATATATTGGTAACGGCGATATTACAAAACAGATTCCCAATGTTTCGAGCAAATCAAGCTCTTCGCCGGCAGATTTGGGTCTATACAGTTTGTAAGGACTTATCAGTAGAGCAAACAACATAGACCCTAATCTGCCGGCGCATTACAAGCTAAGATGGGAGGGTTTAATAATTGAAGAAGATGTGGGTGGAAAGCAATACATTTTGTACCGGAGAGAGACACAAAGACAAGAAAATACACCAGGGATGAAAGGCCAGAAAGATGTCCAGTAAACCAACTTTGTTTTGCACCCATAAAAGACCCCTGACAATGTGTCGTCCCGACTCCCCGTTCTACCCTCAGACACGCAATTTAGGTCAAATGAAAGCAACATCCATCGTTTTGTACAAAACTCTGTCCCTCGGGGTACACTCACTGGGAGAATTAATGGCAAAAATGGCAGCAGAGGCTGATCTGCTGCCGGGAAGAAAGACTAACCATTCTGGACTGAAAACAACCAGCAAGAGATTAAGAGAGAGCTCCATCGATGCATGTGATATTGTGCAACAGGCAGGTCACAAAAATATACAAACAATAAATCAGTATAGTGATGTATCTATCCAAAAACAAAAACTGATGTCCGACATACTGATGTCTGGAAGTACTGCTGTGATGACGCCAGCGACAACTGTCAATATGATAGAGGAAGTAGAATTTGATATGAATGATGGACTGGATGAAATTCTTGCTGCCATAAAAACTGTGGAGATGTCAGACAGTAAAGAAAATCATGTACCTGAAGATTTCAAAACAAAGGAGAAACAATCATTAGATCTTGGATATACTCTTTTTGCTGGGTCAACCTTATCCAGATGCACATTTAATACAACTCTTAATATTCATGGAAAGTAGTATCTTTTCCACACTAACACACCAGAGATTTACTATATTCATATTCTACGTTTACTGTAACTTTGTACCGCAACAGTAACAAAACATTTCTTCAAGAGACTTTTCTTTAATAAAAATTATATTCCGTAAGTAGTTATTCAAAATGTTAAGAATTTTATTTCGAAATTTTATTAAAATGTATAGCACACGTTTTGTCCTTGTTAATAATTCATAATAAAAATAAATGCAGACATATTGAAATGTAATTCGGGTTTATAATAGAAAGGTTAATCCAAAAGAGTTGTTCCTCCACCAAATTGCATTTAGCAAACTTCTGGGATTATTCTTCCCATAGTATCTAACTGAAACATAATAATTACATATAAGTTACATATGCTCTATAATAATAATAATAATAATAAATATTATTATATATTTCATTTATGCATATATTTTTAATCAGCAGGCATTTTATTACAATACAGCTCGAATTAACGCAGCTATTCGTGACTTGTATAATTAGTTCTCCTTGCGTGATCTATTGAAGCAGTAATTTTGGGAAATATAATTTTTTTTCCTCTAGAACTGTATAGAAAAACAACAGTTTATCCATGATACCAAGTTTTACATAATTCTAGTCTGGTTAGTAAAAAATTTTGAAAAAAGAAGTAATACTACGCAAACATTTGATTTTTGTTTAATAAACATAAATATTTCAACCAAATATTCTTCAATATATTCAAAATATAAAAATAAAATCAATACTATGGGATTAGTTTAATATAGTTAAAATAGTAATAATCTGAAACAAAAGAAACGCTCAGCATATTAATGGAGATAAGCACTGGAATAAAGATTTAAATACTCTACCTCTTCTTCTTCCACTGATAATTATCATTATAATGGATCGGCCCTTTTGAGCATTCTACCCAAACCTTCCCTTTTCCATGTCTTCCTCTTCGCACACAGGACTAATCTACAATTTCTAAATTCCTCTCTCCGATGTATGTTTTTGCTATAGTTCTTACTGGCAAGGTATCTTTAAGGCTGTTCTGGATTGATTTTAACGAATCTGGTTCGTACCGCTATCGGTTCGTTTTCATTACTGTGATGAAGAAGTAACGCAGGTCCTGAGCATGTATTTCATTAATGTCTCTGTTTTTAGTCGGTAGTTTTTCTTATAGCTATCTTTTGAATACTTGAAAATCAAAATCTATTTTTTTTTTGTTGTATTTTTTTTCTCCGGTAGCATTTTAATCATAGCGTCTCTAGGGAAGTAACTAAAGTAATTTGAAATTTGGTAAGTCCACAAAATTAACATCCCTTCCGTCCAATATAGAATTTCACCATTCAATATGGATTTTGTGGCATCCAATATAGCCTATGCATGCGAGTTAGATTCAGAAACTGTACAGTATGTAATTATACTAGCCATTCAGATGATATAAATGAAAGACACTGTAGCAGGTATATATATATATATATATATATATATATATATATATATATATATATATATATATATATATATATATATATATAGAGAGAGAGAGAGAGAGAGAGAGAGAGAGAGAGAGAGAGAGAGAGACTTACAAATATACACCAAACAGAGCGGAAAGTGCTATCCCTGGATTTTACAGGAGAATGCTTGATAACATTAACAGACTATGTATTTAGATGAGAATTAATTACTGGGTAGACATGCGGGTATGTCTACTACGCATGAATGCCTGTCCTACCGACTTTGTAGCATCCTTTTTTGGTGCTGTGTTCATGGTCTAGATGGTATAGGGGATGGTGCTTACAGGCAAGGCGATGGGTGCCGTAACCCGCGGATCCGAGTTCGAATCTCCGTAGAATACGAATTACAAATTCTCTAACATGTATGATAATATTATTTATTCATATATGTATATATATATATATATATATATATATATATATATATATATATATATATATATATATATATATATATATATATATATCTGTGCACACATCCGTGTTCTTGTGAAATGCCAACTTGAGATTTTTCCATTCATACCTACATGAATACCCTATATTCTTTCAAGAAACATTTGGAAGATGAATCTTGAAACAACGGTTCTCTATCTTGAATAGAGATGGGAAAATTCGGGTCAGGATTCCAGTTTGGATCTCGACAGTATCTACTGGAAACAGCGATATTCAATATTCACCTTCCAAATATGTTTCTGAACAGAAAATAAGGTATTCAAATATAAGTTTCCAAAATTTGAAATCGGTGTGTCATCCCAAGATTATTTAAACATGAGAAGCAGCATGAGAAAATGTACTTGTAATCCAGTTAAATTTCATACTTAAAATATTAATATCCATTCAATTTTAGCAATTTTGCAAAGTCTATGTATGCCCTATGAAGAGGATTGGTTAACTACCTTGATTGCTCTCCCTTGTCTCAGAAGATGTGTCTATCTGTCCGACTGAGGTCCAATACAATGTAACTCTATTTTTCTGTTATTCTTTTAAAATCAATCAATATAAGTTACAGTTAAAAAAATTCCAAAACGGGGTAAAAACTGATGCATATAAAACTAACTGTTCGGTGCCTGTTAATTATTTACAAATAACACTAAGGTTGGCCCTAAGGAGTAACAGTGCCAGAAATTATTGCCCAATATGCCGCTCTGCCGTGTCATGCAACAATTACGTAACTATTTATTTAATCTCCGCTAGGTAAATCTACCCTTCTCCGGGAAAAATGTCTTTAGAAATGCCCCCCCCCCCCCTCGTTGGAACTATTGTCCTTGCATGAGAGAGACGTTCTTCGGTTTTTTTTTGTAACCAAAAAAAAAAAAAAAAGAAAAAAAAAAAAAATCTGGTCAAAACTAACAACACATACATTATTGCCTGATATACCGTTTTATGGCGCTGTTGCATAGCGATTTGTTAATCTCCCAGGTAAATCTACCCCATACATACATACATACATACATACATACATACATACATACATACATACATACATACATACATACATACATACATACATACATACTTACTGTTGCTGAACAAGTAAAGTTTCGAGCAGGAATAAACCTTACACCAATAATAAGGAATCGTCTCGGTTAATCCCTGCAAAGCTATGGATTATAGGTGTAAAATTCCTGGCAATTCCTTATGCAGTATTTAAACTAGGACACACGAGTGTCTTTTCTGCAATATTGAAAGTAGAACAAATTCATCGAGTCATGTATGCGTGCAACAGTGAAGCGGCCAAGTTAAATACCTTTTTGTCAATTGATTGAGGTCAAGGTAACAGGTAGGCTTCTTCTGGCCTCGCTGATATTTTGAAGGAAAAAAGAACTGTTATAAGACTATATACAGAAGCTAATTTAACGTTATTTTCTTATACTGTACTGTACCTAGAATTTTTCTTCACGAAGTTTTCGTATTTACGTGGACGTTGAGGAATTTGGCTTCCAAAATAACACACGTACAATTCCTGTTTACATGTTGGTTTTGTAATCAGGTCTATTACTCATGCAAAGGTGTAGCAGGTTCAAGGTTCAACTGAAAACTTATGGAAGTCGTCTGACGATAACACTAGGACTGCGATACTGTTCAGGGTCCGTATTAACGAAACTCCTCACGTTGAGTGAAAAACTCAACTCGGCATACTGGGGTTTGTCCCTCATGTGAGTGTCCACTCAATTTCTGATTCACGAACACCTGTCTCCTTAAATTTAGGTGAACACATCTGAGCGCGACGTATATAATTCTGTTTCAAATAATATAACTTTTTTTGAAAAAAAGGTTCTCAGTACTCAAGTCAAGGCTAGTCTACATACATTATTTTAAGTGGTCGAAATTTGTTTTTGCTGCTGATATTTAAACTGATGTGGTAAACATTTAGTGAACAGATAAAGTTAATAAAGATTAAAAGAGACAAAGAGTAGTCCTTGTTTATTATGAGAAAAAAAGAGTAAATATAATGGAAGAAGAAAAGTTCTACAGTACAGATACAAGACACGATACTAGATAGCTACCAATTGTTTTGATACGCGTGAATTTGTTTTTACTAATATTTAACTTTTGTAATTTTTTTTTTTAAAATGCTTCTGCCCTAGGATTAGTTTATATCAGAACTGCACCACTCACCACCAACAGTGGTAGGCTTTTCGCTCCAGGATACAACTGTTTGTGCTCCGTTTATGTGTACGTGAGATTCTGTGTCACACTTCATTTGTGTTAGCCATACGATTAATTTTGTTTTATTTTATTTATTGGCATGTCTTATTTTAAACCTATATGATTTATTTTATTCGATCATAGAGTTTTTAAAAAAAATCAACCTTGTATGTGGCCTACATTAGATACTGGGGTGGTTCTCAATTTATATAACATAATATTTCAGTGGAAATGGAGATTCGAAATATCAATTTCTTGATCTTAGAGACAATACTTACACCGACTGAGCTGTGTAACTCAGTTAATAACACTCTAATTGCTATTCTATATTAATAAAGAAAGCGACGCTTTCAGCTAAGTATGAACTTGGCATTCCATTATTTATTTTCTGGCAGCCTGTGATGTAGTGTTTTCACTTTAAGATATACATTTATTGTTAGCAGGACGATTTAAATATAATGTTAGAGTGGTCTAGCTTTGAAATATAGACCTGTGGATGGCGTATTTTATTTTTTTAAAAAGTGGTCTAGAAATATTCTCGTGTAGGGATACGAGATTTTAAAATTTTAATTTAAAAATCTGTAAGCGGACCAGAGCTCTCAAGTACTATCTACTAGTTTAAGAAGGGACAGATCTTGCTATCTTAAAACTTTTGGAAATAGAGGGGAAACAAGGAGCTCAAGCCAACCTCATGCAAGGTTCGATATAGTATTTGTTTGCCCTTGGTCTTGACATGAACATTTGAGCAAGTTGCTTTTAGACCCATGGGTTGTTACAATATGAGAAAATGACAAGATTTTTCCCCAGGCACTCATGGATGTTTTGAGATCAGTGAATCGCATCGATGTTAAAGCTTTCGAGTGTATATATACAGACATACATACTGTGCTTCGAAAACCGTTACCTGACATATCTCTCGTTAATTTTGTACATTTCTACAGTTATGTATTCCAAAAGTAAAGATTGAAATCTGTTACATACTCTTTAAAGAAAAGAAGAGAGTATTAAAAAAAGAATGTACGCTATACCTCAATAAAATTAAGTTCCTATTTACACAGTTGTTAAGCGCAATGTCTTGTTTACACACAGGAAAATCAGTTTCATTCAATCTCCTCTTAAACATCACATGCTTATAGAAAATGATCTTAAATTTGATGTGTAAGGTATCTCTAGCAAAACAAAAGCATAATACAAGATGTATAACAGTTTGAAATTAGAAAAAAACTACACTCAGTAGATAATAGAAAAAAAAAACAAATACTAGAGGATAGGCTATGATTCAAGAGCCTGCTTTCCCGATTCAGTAGTAGGGAAAACCTTCGTGCAACGCCACTTATCGAATTTTTGACCCATTTGTTGCTTTTTTGGACGCTTTTCGAATTCAAAATTACCTAGAAACACTGTGTTAAAGCACTTATTGACTAAAATATTGCTTTTTACTCTAAAATCTTAACTTTTTACCCAGATTCACCAAAATTATTAACTGATTTTATTATTTAAATTTGACTAAAAACTGCACTGTTAAGCATTTTCACCCAATTTCTAACTTGTAGTGTTTAAATCTTAACTATTTTACTAAATTTTCAGAGCTTGCGGAGTTAGATTTTTGTTATAACAAAGAACGATAAAAAAAGAAGCCACTGTAGCCTAAATTTTACTAAAAAAGGAGAGACCACTGGTAGTATAAATTTTACTTTAAAAAAGCCGAGGTCATTGATCGCCAAATTTTACCAAAAAAACCGAGGCAACTGGAATCCAAAAACTTACTAAAAAAACCGAGGCCACTGGTCGCCAAAATTGTACTAAAAACAACGAGGCCCCTGGTCGACATAATTTTTAAAAAAAGAGGCCACTGTAGCCTAAATTTTACTAAAAAAAGAGAGACCACTGGTAGTCCAAATTTTACTATAAAAAAGCCGAGGTCATTGATCGCCAAATTTTACCAAAAAAAACCCGAGGCCACTGGTGGCCAAAATTGTACTAAAAACAACGAGGCTACTGGTCGACACAATTTTACTTAAGAAAACAGAGACCACTGTTAGCCCAAATTTTACTAAAAAAAAAACACAAAGGCTACTGGTCTTAAAACCCCAAATTTTACTAGCAAAAACCAGGGCTACTGGTCGCCAAATTTAAGCTTCAAAAGCTGAGGCGACTGGTCGACAAAATGTTACATAAAATTTTAATAAAAACAACCGAAACCACTGGTCTTCAAAACCCACTGACCCAAGCCACCAACTGTTTATCTAACCGGGCCTCCTCACACAAAGTCAGCGTCCATCCCCTATTTTAGTAACCACATACTCAACAATGAAACCTTGTTTCCAAAATGCCCACCCTACTGCCTAAAGCCTCTCCCCATGTGCATCATCTCCCACTGCATGTACTTTGCACAAGACTAGCACCTTCCCAGCGCCATTCTGGTAGACCTTATACGCTTCATATATATATATAGCAACATTTTAATATTTTTTTTATTGTTAAATGTTTTTTTTAGTCAGTGGTATGGGACTCAATTAATATGCAAAATATTTGTGGCACGAACCAGGGTTCGAATCAACGACCTTTGATTCACAAATATGACGATTAGAGCGATTGGTCCATCTCCCACAGTTGTTAATACTATAATTTCTAACGTATATGAGCACACTTCACTTCCAGTTTGCTTAGATGAATAGTTTTTTTTTAAATTAATATTATCTACAGAGAAGCAGTCCCGACCGTGTACATTTGAATTATTTCCTATAAAGAAATATTTACTATATTCTAATAAATTAAAGTGGGTCTATAGATAAGCGAATCAGTGATCAAAGTTATACGAACTGACTTGGGGGCCCCGGGTGGCCAAGTGGTCTAAGGCGCTCGCCTTTACCGATCACCGCCATCTCACCTCTGTCCGCGTATGTTCGAGTGTTGCTGTGCCTTAAAATACCAAACCAAACCAGGTCAAACTCTAAGGTGTACTATTTTGCTAATTTGTATAAACTGTCCTACTGAAATGTATGCATCTTGTATTGGATATCTCTGCTCCAAAATAATATTTTTCACTAGCAAGAGCTCTACCAAAGTTTCACTTTCTGGAATCAGTGCTTTGCTGACTACTAATTGTAGTACTATTCCAGATTTCTTATCTGTTTCACAATGTTGTATTAGGGTTTTCAAGTACATCAGTGCCATAAGTCAGCTTGTTCAGACAGAGGTATTTTGAGAAAAGAAATGAAAATTGCACTCTAAATTGCCTGCATTTTAATTAGGCTTGGTATTCTGCCTTTTTGACATTTAAATTCAAAATGCCGCTTAATAGGGGGTTGACCAGCATGCTGTCTGTTTTTGTCCATCCAGAATGCACATCGGACTCGTATTCAACATCATTTTTGGGCTCAAAATTACTCACTGATATTTCCAGTAACACTTCAAAGGCTCCAATAATCTCATATACTTCAAAACTTTAAAAATCATGTATTTGCCGAACTAAATCGTCATCTGGAATAAGACCACAATTTATTTTCCTATACAGTCTCAACATGTGTTTGTCAGTACTGAACTTTCCACTGTGTCCAAATCCTAATAAATCATATGTTGCTGTAAAGTATTTTCAAAGATGAACTGAACCGGAAGTATTAATTGTGTCCTGATTCCTGATTATCAGGCTCAGAAATTTTCAACTGAATGGAAAAAAACCCCTAAAATAAATGTGTCTGAAATACTGCTGCAAAGTTTCAATGAATTTGATGCATGCATATACATTTTATCTGATACCATTGTATTACAAACCCTATGAATTTCAAAATGGCCGACTGTGAACAATGCACAAAACTTCAAGTTGAATGGTGAATTTATTAATTAAGATAAACACTTGAAATAAACTGTAGTTAATTTTTAGTCCTCATATAAATCTGCAAATTACTAGAAATTAAACCTGGCTGCTAAACTCTTTGTGGAGAGTCAATTTTAAAATATGATACATATTTTTATTTAAAAATTTGAATTTAAATTAAATTATCATGAAAATTTAAAAACTCAAGTTGACAAATTTTGTTCCTTTGCAACATGTCTCCATTCCTTTATCACAAACATCAATGGTTTGTCTTATCAGCTGTGAAGTAATTAAACCAGGACCTGTTAATAATAGGTAGCACCTTAAGTCTGGTAGCATCTGAATATGCTAGTTAGAGGTGGTAACTAAGGTAGTGATGTCATTTCCACCCCTGAAGGGGAGATGTTAGGCTTCCAATAGTATTGAAGATTTGGTGGAGTTCTATAATACCAGGGCAGCACACCTTTTCCTAGTTATATAAGAGGGAGAGAGGATAATTCTTGTACTTTTACAGGCAGTTATTTTAACTGAAACCATGAAAGGGTACACCAAGAAGAAGAAAACTTTTTTTAAACCAGGAAATATTCCACATAACAAAGGGGTCAGATTTCTGACTGATGATACTCTACCAAGTTCCAGTGCTGCATCTGCTCAAGTGACCAGAAGAATGGATGCAGACAAGTTCTCTCTTATGGCAGTGATGAAGCCGACAGGTTGGGGTCTCCAGTCAGTTGTGGCACCAGACTGTAAGGGAACACCTGGGTCTGCTAGAATTCTATGGCCATCATCCAAAGCAAGACTGACCCTGAAAGAGACAGAAGTGAATCAGCATGAGGGGACACATATGATCTGTATGAATAAAAATGTTGAAATGTGGAATGATATCATCCATTCGAATGTCAATCAAGACAACAGACAACAGATGTGAGAGACCTGATCTCAAACAGTCAGGTTCTGCAACTTTTAGTGAAAAATATGTTTCTAGGAATAAGAACAAGAGAAGGAAAAAAGCTTAAGCAGACAATTCTCAGTCAAGATGTTAAAGCCCGCTGCACTTTTGATCTTCAAACAAATGATGGAAGACACCGGTGGTGATGTTAGAATTATCCAATGTCAACTTCCCCAAGTACTGGATGCCGCTCTGCAGTATTATTCTGGGGACTGCAACAAATGTCAGCATTATTCGAAGGTTTGTGGGGGAGGAAGTACTAACAGTTGGTGGATATAATTTGCATTTCTGGGCTGGACTGTAAACAAAGCAACGTTCAATGGGTTAGAGATTTCACTTCCGGATCAGCACCAATGCCTCATTACTCACTGTGCACTCAGTGTTCTCCCGAGGACCTTTTACCGTAGCGGGCCCACTATGCTATCGTTTCAAACTCCGATAACCCCGACGCTTTAGAACCTGCCGCTCCGCTATGCTCTTGTGCCGCTCCGCTTTGATGTTTCCCACTACCCTTATAAAATTAATCTGTTCAACAAACATCCTGTCACCTAATTCAAAGCCCCACTCAAATGACACCTGTTCTTACGTCTTCTGGGGTATTTTAATAAGATAATCCAGGATAATTGCTCACTCACTTAACCATTATCTATTGTACCTGGCTTGCGTGACCGCCGATCGCGACCTTTGGTGAGGGTTTCGTCTGCACCTAGTCACGTGATTGGCCAGCAACAATGGAGTCTACTGGCAGTGTGTTATATATATGTCAGTCGTTTTTATTAACAGCCAAAGCAGTTACACCGATTAAATTAAAAATTATTTTGAAAAATGAACACACCACCTTCCAAGAAACGAAAAATTACCCAGCGCCTGGCTAGCCCCATGTTGGCCTGGTTACGAAAATCAGAAATTAGCGTCACAAATTTCCACTCCAAGGCCCAAGACAATTATACAAGGGTTGAAAGAAAGAAAAGAGGGAAAAAACATAAGGGATCGGAAAGCCCAAAAGAAGAGGGGAACATCCCAACGCACATAAATCCCTATTACCTTCTACAAGACATTGAACTAGAAGGATCTGATGAAGAGACTAAATCAGAAATAGAACAACTCAGTGACGAGGAGGTCATGAGCAAAAAACCCGAGGAGGAAGCTATACAAATAGCCTCAACACCTATTACATCTCAAAAAAGAAAAAGGAAAGTGGTGGAAACACCATCCATCTCTTCAACCGAAGAACAATCTCAAAGGGAAGAAACCACTCCACCACCGCACATAGAAGAGAGCACAAATTTCGTGACTACAGCAATGGTACAAATAAAGGCCCCAAAAACCAAAGAAGGGCAAAAAACCACAATAACCATTGCCGACTACAATAGTAGAAAAATGGAACAAGCTAAAACAAAACAAATTGAAACAAATACTACACCAAAACAACCGGAACCGGAACCGGTAAAAACAAAAAAACATGAAATAAAGAAAACTGGAACTAAAAGCTCATAAAAAGACAAAGATATTACATTAGAATACGGAAAGGAAATATAAAACATCAACCAAATAGAATATATAAAATAACTAATTTAAATCTTAATAGACTCCTTAAAAACCATCATGGATCACAATTTGAAAATCTTATCTCTAAATATAAACGGTTTTAACATAGAGAAAATAGGAAAATTATACAAAGCATCACAAAACTATGACATAATAATGCTACAAGAAACTCATAATATAAATAAACAACTACAACACCAGATTGAGAAAACCTTTAACACAAATATAGAAATAAGTAATAACACAAATGAAAATCATGCAGGAGTAGCCTGCATAATCAAAAACAAAAAAAACTTTCCCACATGGCAAAAAATAGAAACTAAGGAAACTTTTAAAGGAAGGCTTCTACACCTAAAAATAAATGATTGGCATCTACTAAATGTGTACGTGCCGGCCCAATATAATACAACTAAAATCAAATTCATGGAAGATCTCACAAACTATGTTGTGAGTATTCATACTGACAAGATCATTATAGGAGGTGATTTTAACTGGGTAGAATCAGAAATAGATAGAACCACGGGCCTAAATAAAAAGGATAAACTACTACTCCCAATTACAAGGGACTTTATAAATAAAAATAAACTAATAGACGCGTACAGAACACAAAACCTTATAAATAGAGATTTTACTTTTAGATATGGCAACAACCAAGGTAGCAGATTGGATAGATTCTACGTCTCAGAAAAAGGAAAAAGGAACATAGAAACATGCACTATAGAAGATACACAAATTTCGGATCATAAAACAATAATATTACACATAAAAGAAGTTAAAAATACAAAATGGGGACAAGGAACATGGAAATTAAATAATTCAATTCTATTAGATAAAGAATATGTAGAAATAATAACTAAAACATTACAACAACAAATAAATACAGAAACATATGACATAATTAGAGAATGGGAGTCTTTAAAGGAAAATATTAAAAAAATCACAAAATGTATATGTACCAAAAGAAGGATAGAAAGAGAGGCGGAAAAATGGAAACTTTTGGAAAAACTTAAGGAAACAAACATAACAAAAGAAGAGAAAGAAATATATCTAAAAAGACTTAAGGAATTAGAGGAATACATAAACAAGGGGATAGCAATAAGGGAGGGAAAATATGAGGAACTATACGGTATAGGGAAGGGATTATATAGGAGAGAAGAACAAAGGAAAGGGAAAATAAAGAATCTAGAAATAATAAAGAAAGATGGCAAAACATATAACAAAAAAGATGAAATACTTGGAGAAATACACAATTTTTACAAGGACCTATATACATCACAAAATATAGAAAAAACTGAAATACACAAATACACTAAAGATATAACCTTTGCACAAATAGACATAAGTGGCAAAAATACATGCGATAATTTTATAACTATGGAGGAAGTGGAAAAGGCGATAGACCAACTAAATAAAGGAAAATCGCCTGGTTCCGACGGACTCACAACTGATTTCTATAAAACCTTTAAAAAACAATTATTACCAATATTAGAAAACCTCTACTGTAATATATATCTAACGGGAATAATGTCAAAGAAAATGAGAGAAGGTATAATTACCCTAATATACAAAGGAAAGGGCGACACAGAAAACCTAAAAAACTGGCGCCCAATATCACTTCTCAACACAGATTACAAGATCCTTAGCAAAATTCTAACTAATAGAATCAAAACATGTATGACCCCAATCATAAATAACAACCAAAGCTGCGGAGAGCAAGGTAGGAACATACAAAATAATATCCTAACAATAGAAACGGCAATACAATACATAAACATAAAAGGGGATAAAGGAGCTATAATTTGATTTGACCAGGAAAAAGCTTTCGATAGAATCGAACATAAATATGTAGAAGAAATTTTAAAAAAATTTGGTTTTGGTGAACGCTTTGTCACATGGGTTAGAATCCTATATAAAAACATAAACTCAAAAGTGCAAGTCAATGGAGCATACACAAAACGTTTCTCTATAGACAGGTCAGTTAGACAAGGATGCCCACTTTCCATGTTACTATATGTGATAGCTCTTGAAGCACTATGTAAAAAAATAAACATGAATAAAAATATAAAAGGAATAAAAATCCCAAATCTGGAAGCAGAGCTGAAAATGGTGCAACATGCAGATGACTGCACAAACTTCATTACAGATGAAAACTCTTTTAAGCATCTGGAAAATGAGTTTAACAACTTTGGGAAAGCCTCAGGCTCCCTACTCAATCATGAAAAAACTGAAATCCTGCTAATTGGAAATTGGAGGGGAAACCATCCAGGCTTACCCCCACATCTGATTAAAAATCAGATTAAAACTCTAGGGACTTTATTTGGAAATAATGCAATTACAGATAACTACAAACAAATCTTAGACATATTAAAAACAAATATCGAACTATGGTCGAGCGAAACTTTGAATACCATAGAGAGAATTCAAATTGCACAAACATACTTATATAGTAAAATAGCGTATAAAATAAATGCAATAGATCTTACAGATATAATGCTAGACACAATAGATAAAATAATAATCGACTTCATCTGGAAAGGGAAACTACATTACCTTCCAAGAGAATATTTATATAAACCAAAAAAAGACGGAGGCCTGGGTATACCCCATCTACGTTATAAGAAGACAACCAATATTATAAATAGATTTAGAAATATACAAGATAAACGGACACACACATGGGCAGCACTATACATATACTGGTTCGGCTACTTACTAAAACATATACCAAATATATATAAAAATAATAAACTAACAAAACTCTTTCAGCCACCAAAAAATCTACAATATATAACAACAACAATACAAAAATATAGAAAATATGAACAAATATGGAAAGAAGAGAAAGATTCAAAAATATACCCCCTAATCAAGATAGAAATAGACGCCAAAATAAAACTAAAAATCCAAACAAATCATCCAGAAGTAAACTGGAAATTGGTATGGAAAAACTGGGCGGAAATTAAATCCGCAGCGAAGCAGAGTATGCTTTATAAATATCTACATGATGTGTGGTTTACAGGAGAGGTAGCCTTTAGAAGGCATATTGTAAAAAAAATGCCTACCTGTCCCATATGCAACATAGGGCCACACAGTAAATTACACCTCATTTTAAAATGCAAGGCTTTAGAAAAAGAAAGAAATAAAATAATAAATAACATCAAAATACTATACAATTACAATGATAAACAACTACTATACACAAATAATATTGATAATAAACTACTATACACCCAAATTGTAGACTATATAATTGATATAATGCTGCGCTGTGGCAAAATAACATCAGTAGATCACAGAATCCATAAGATAAATATAATTGGATATACAAATAAACCCTATACATACTCTCTAAAAGAGCTCTAACCTTACATACTCATATTTATATATTGCCATTTTATAAAATGGATGTTTTTAATTTCTTTTTTTTTTTTTTTTATATATATATATACATATATATATATTTACAATATTCTTACTTATATATATTCTATGTACATTCAAATAATTTAATATTGACACGAAATTTCAAGTCACCTGTTTCAGACAAAAAAGGAAAATTTACATTGGAAGAAAATCCTAAAATTTAGATCAAGAAGTCACCACATACTAGTGTTGGCTTCTTAGAGGACCGAGTATGACCACTGAGAGCGAGATAATATAAATAAAAACCCTCGCACTCATGTTAGAAAGGAACTCATCAAAACATGAACGTGTCTATAATAATAATATCTGTGCACACAAATAAAATGTAAAGACACGTTTCATAAATAGTGATTCTTCAATTTTCCAATAGCAGACGGAGGATGGTGGGACTCCCCACCTTCATACCAGACAGCTAAATTATCAGTTTTTCAATAAGGGGCTTTTCCATTTTGGACTGGGATTTAAGGGATAAATAAAAAACTGATAACAAAAGTGAACAGGAACTCTGAAAAAAAAAAAAAAAAAAATGTGTCAAAACAAAATGCTCATCAACCAAACAGGGGAAGGGGATCCGCAGATAGTGGGAAGTACAGGGTGTGGATACTGCGGGGCTATGCTACGTGGCTCACGCGAGGTAGACAGACCTGCAGAGGAGCCCTAGAAAATCACTGTCTGCGGAAATACACATGCAAACAAAACAAAACAGACCTACCCATATCATCATTATACTCTACATCTTTATCTCTATAAACTAAAACAATATCTCAAAATAAGCGTATGCATACGGTAAAGATGTAATACGTGCATATACGAAGGTACATGCATGCACACGACCGTCATAATACTTTAGAACCTTTTTGGCCTATACTCCAAAACATGTAAATTTTCGCCCACGGCGTGAACGGGAGAAGGATACTGCCATGAACAGACGGAAAAAAAAAAGTATGAATGCGAAGGAATACTAGATAATAAACTACATATACGGAAAATAAGCCGCATGCAGTGCCGCTAAGGCATATAGAGAAGGTGAAAGTGTGGAAGAAACAAACCCACACCGACCCTTCGTAAAGGAATGAGTACATACAAAAAGAAATAAAGGGACCTCTCTCTGCAACTGCAAAGAGAGATAGCTCTCCAAACAGGATGAGGGAGAAACCCAAAAACACAGAACACACACACAAAACAACAGTACCACTCTTATCTAATTTTTTCTTCTATTTTGTTATTTTTCTTCCTATCCTTCTTTACATCTCTTTTTTCTCTTTTCCTTTCTCTTTCCTCTTTTGTATGTATGAGAAGAATGTATGCCAGCTACAAGAAGAATAATTAACAGAACAGAAATCAAGAATGAAGAAAGAAGAACAATAACAACAACAACAACAACTATAACAACAACAACAACAAACAAGCTCTATTATTTTATTATTATTATTTATAGTAATTATTATTATTATTTTTATTATTTTATATTTATTTTATTTTATTTTATTTATGTTTATTTATTTTCTTAAAATACTGCTTTCTCTTATAAAAGTAAATAACAACTCTTGCGATTTGACCCTTATAATGCTGTCCATACAAAAATACGCATAGCACAAAAAACAAAATATAGCACAAACACATAGCATACACTGGACAAGAAGAGTTCCTAGCAAGAACTCACAAATAATGGGATATATGGAAAGGAAACCAGCCGAAAGGTATAATGCCTGAGGAGGGGAGTACGGACCATCAAATAAATGAAAAAACCCTTTTAGACCTAGGGACGGAACGCCAGGGGTCCATAGAGTGGAACCTGAGCAAATACGCCCCATCAAAAATAAAAACGTTAGGAACAACCCGAATCAAAAATATATCTAAATTAAATTTTTCTTCTAAATTCTTTTATTTGTGAAAATACCCACAACAACAGACCTTTGGGGGATACAAACAGACATAAAAACCCTTTATCACACTTTAGACCAAACGGGGGTCTCCTCAAGGGTTCTCTGGCTAATATAGTTAGAGGCCCGAGGGGAGTCCACAAATAAAACAAATAGTGGCAGTGCTTCTGATTCCGACAGCACCAGCATGATTTCCAAAAAGAATGATATCAAGAAATGAAGGACGGGATTTAATAATGAATGGAAGACGTTATTCCCTTGGGTGGAAATTGCTGGATCGGATGGTAAGTTTTCCATATTGCTAACTTAAGTGAGTGCTGCCCTATTAATTTTTCTTTTCTGTCTCTCCAAGTAATAAACGGAACAATTTTTATCTTCCAGTTTTACCTCTTTTGAAAAGATATAAATAAAAAGTATTCCTTTATAAATATAACTAAAATAATGTCATCCATATTCTTACTTATTATTCAGTGAAGTCATGACCTCAAAAGTTTATTCCACCCAGTCTATATCAAATTCTTGAAAATAAGACTATGTAATTACATATTTATTTTGCAGGTATGCTGTGTAAATTGTGCCGGAAGAATTTTTCCATGGTAATTAACTTAATTAGGATTCAGGTATATTTGTCTCTTTTTTGTACATCCATTAATAAATTTTATTTTCCATTTTTTCAGATTGTGAAAGGTCATTCTCCTCAATGAATAGAATTAAGAGTGTTTTAAGGAACAGGTTGTCACAGAGGGTACTGAACTACCTGATGACAATCAGTACTGAAGGACAACCCTTAAAAGACTTTAATTATGATGTTGCAGTCAGTTTATATGGTGAAATGAAGAAAAGACGAATATCATTTATTTAAATTAAGAAATAAATGAGATATGCATTGTTGTTACTGTTATAACATAGGTAAATACAAAATACTATGTAAATATATGCTCTTCTTTTTATTTCATTGATATTAATTTGTTTCACTATTATAACGTTACCCTTAGCAAGAAGAAATGGTCATTTTCCATTGTTTTACCATTTAAAGTGCATTGAAAGACCATTGCAATGTACAAATCCATTGATATCCCATTTACATGCGAGAGTAGGGATGCTGGCGCTTCTTTGATTGGCTGATTTACAGGATTAGAGGGAAACTCAAACTTCGAAGATGGGGGTCGAATCACAACTGGCTTCGAAAGTGTGATAACAGTTTACAATGTTTACCGAAGTCGGTCAAATCACAACTGGTTTCGAAAGTGTGTTCCATGGATAGTTCCCACTTTGTAGTTTTCTTCCAGTATGATAACAGTTTACCAAATTCCCGCATGATTTGGCCAAGTGAACGTGATAACACACGGATATCTGTTATATTTATAACTTTTCTGCTAGACGAAGAGGGATTGGAACATATAATTGATCAATCCTAGGTCGGGTGGGTCGTTTTTTCAGGTAGTAAGTACTTAATTTATTATTCTTATTCTTAGTAGTAGTAGTATTTTTATTATTAATTTATAGTTTTAACATTCTTGTTCTGCATTCCGTATTCCCCCCACCCCCAGAAAGAAAAAACTTGTCAGTCGTTCATAATTTCCGATGCAAATATAGTAAACCTGTACAGATAAAGGTCCAACAATTTTTTTTTTGGTGGTGGTGGTGGTGGTGGTGGTGGTGGTGGGGGGGGGGTTGCTTGGAATTCTCTTTCGAGCCTAGAGATTTTCTTTTATCTCAAGAGAACTTATTATTTTCAACTAATATAATGGATATAATAAGATTTTTCTTTCTTGTTGCTATGAATCGGAGCAAGAGAATTTTATTCAAGGTATTTGAGAGCTAGAATTTGTTTTATCCAAAAATCCATTCCCCACCCCACGCACCTCCATAAATGGTCGGTCCCTAAATACTAAATACAAAATTGGAAATGCAAGACATACTCAAAAGCCTAAACTTTCACAAGTTTAAATTGAGAAGTTATACATCGTCAGAGCTGTCTGTAGTGAGAGTCCGGATGCGCTGGCCTGCTTCGACGGTCTCCTCTTTGTGATTATGGACACCTGATCATTTTCCCAAATTTGATCAAATGTTTTCTTCGTTTATGTGTTTATTTTAGAAATGTAGCTTGGATCTCAACTTTAGATTCAAAATCCTACAGAGAGCTCATACTACAGAAAATTTACAGCACATAATTTGTATTTCCTAGATTTAGAGGACAAATAAAAACTTAGAATCATATAAACTGCTAAAAGGAAAATTATACTTTGAAAATTAGAAGTCTGGGAGTTCTATAAATAGAATGTTATACATATGCCACAAATATGCTCAAAATTTACAGTTTTCTCCAAATTGTGATAGACAATCAAGCAACATTTCTTTTCTTGTGCAAGGTTTGCCGTTAATGCCCTTTTGACTCCGTGCTGATAGTCTAATTACAAATAGATTCAGAATGTACTCATCAGATCAGAAACAATATGATCCTTTTATTAATGCACTAATTATAGATATACATTTGGCAAATCATAATTCAGTTAAAATGATTTTTTTTTACACTGAAGCCCTTGTGATAAAATTAATTTGCAAGATTGTATTAAAGCTGATTATGCTGTACATGTTATACATTTTGTTGTTATCTATCCATGGGTTACACAGATTCAAAACGTTAATTTTCCATACAAATCAAGATTGTAATTAACTTTTGTCAAACATTAGATTTCGGTTTCATTTTCTGCTGAATTCTGGTACAAGGAACGAATAGACTATATCACCAGCAAAATGTTCAGCTTTTGCTTGTCTGCCAGAAAACAGTTTCGATCATTGTCATTAATTGCCATCGTCAAGACCTTGATTTCGGCACCTTTAATTTTCCATGGATTGTTGAGATTCAACCCAATTGATCATGTGCCTTTATATTGAAAAGAATTTGAATTTCTTGCATTTCTTGCATTTTCTTCAAAACTTGACAGAACGTATGTTCGCATGATTGTCAACTTGAATTTGCTTTTCATATTATTTCTCTGAAAATTGTAGTTCGATTTCAACAATATTTGTCACGCAAGTTTATATAAATGAGACAGTGATTTGATCTCCAGCATACCACATCATCATTTATAGAAATTATGGCCACTAATTGCCTGGCATCCTGACTTTAATCTCTGCAGCATTACTTTATCACGATTTGTTGGAATTCATGCCGTTTTGAGCCTGATACTTATATTATTCAAATCTTCAACAATTTCCATTTCCAGCGTTCCGTTTAGGTATTTGGAGGAGTCACGGCCCCGGAATTCCAATTCTCCTTCTTCTGTTCTTAAAACACAACGTGCGATGTTTAAGATTATGTCAATGCATATGAGCTAAGCGGATCCTTATGTGATGTACCGAAATTATATTGCGACAATTATGTAAAGATACCCTCAGTTCAGTATCCACTATAATTCTTACACATTTGAATTCAGATGCGGTATGGATGTTTATTGTTTTGTGATGACCAGGCCGAATACATTGATACTGGTACCCAATACCTGTTCATATAAAACAGACTACACAAATGGCAGTGATACATGCAAAGCAGATAAGCAGATTGTATGGGCAGGTCACGCTAGAAAAGTGGCAATCAGTTGGTTACATTATCTCTTAAAATTATCAAAATGTAAAGTTTGGCATTATGAACCGTCTATTATTATTTTGCACGAGAACAAAGCTGTAAAGTTACAAACATCTCATATAAGCAGCTTTTTCAAGACTAAACTATTGCTCTCTCTCAACTTGTGCAAAGACTAAGTTATTCTGATCTAATATCTCTATCACAGATCTGAATTTGACGTGTAGAGTGAATTCTGACTTTCGTGACACCTTTGCAAAATGCAATGCTGCAACTCTCACCTGCCTATGCAAAATGGGATACAGAAATGTAAATGAATCTTGTAAAGCAGGTAAGAAACTGTCATGGTTTTCAAAACATATAAAATTACCAATCCCAAGATAGAAACAAACACGCAATTTATTTTCGCAAAATTGACAGCATTCTGTTATTTTAGTCTCTCCATTTCACATTATATTGACTTCGATGCCAAACATTTTTTAACATTCAGTATCTTCAGAAAATGTAACTATATTGATATAAATATAAATCTCTCTCTCTCTCTCTCTCTCTCTCTCTCTATATATATATATATATATATATATATACATATATAAATGTATGTGAGTGTGACCTTTTATATATATACACTTTCAGTGAAGAGATTGTTTCATGCTGAATTAGCTGCTTTGTTCTGTACAATATCGCAGACAGTTACTTTTTTTCCGGATTAAATGGAAATGCAATTACCGAAGTTGGTTTTTCCGTTGTTGGCGGTCTGAAAAAGGGAGAAATATGATTTTCATACATATTGAAAGTTCCTTCTAATGAAACAGCATATACATCAAATGTATATGCGATCACTGAAATAGTTGTACAATATTTCTCAGCAACGTCAATTTCTTACCTAACTTTCATCAAATAATAATTGTACGCATCCAGCCATCCATTATGATGTCGTCACATCAGTGGGAATTGTTATGCTTGCCTCGAGAAAAACATTATCAGGGATTAAAAGGAGCGAACAACTGGGTTCAGTGTAAGGAATCTGATTCTTATTTATCATGCGAAAGGCACTTACGACATTCGCTTTTTAGCAGCAGCCTTTAACTGATCCATTCACAAAATCCATTCGCGTTTCGTTGAACATTCATCGTTCACCGATTTACATAGTCACTCTTCGTTTTCTTCATAAAGCATTCATCATTGTATTTGGGTTCATTCTAAATACGGTTTTTGTTTCGCTAGTAAAAATAGCAATTTCAGGATTTGTAATCACGTTTTCCATCCATTCGTCCGTACGTTTGTCCCTTCCTCTATCAAATAGTCGGTTTCCGCAAGATAACTTGACTGGGAATTATTGGATTTTAACCCAATTTGGTTTGATGCTTTATATCAAGAAGACATCAGATGAGTTCAATTCTAAGCCTTCCATATCATCATTTAGAGAAGTTTTGGTCCCTGATTTCCAATTCTCCTAAAACAAATTGCCGCAGTGTGACAGTACTAAGAAATGTTAGATTTCTTGGAAGGTGTGCAGGGTTTCAACCATTTCTTGTGTATGCCTTTCTGTCCAGTAATCTTTCAATGAGTTTAATTGCAGTTTTCCACCGCTACCTTTACAGACATTATAACCATTGATTAACCTTCCTTCTGACTTCAGGAGCTGTATTATAACTTTAGAAATTAAAGCTGCATTTCAGGCAAATTAGGTACGCGGATCTATCTTGAAGAGTCCTCAAAAAAGTTTATTTTGCAGCATTGTGTGACATCATTTACAGGGGTTATGCCCTTTCGCAGCTGCACAGATTCAAAACGTCAATTTTCCATACAAATCAAGATTGTAATTAACTTTGATCAAACATTAGATTTCGTTTTCATTTTCTGCTGAATTCTCGTAGAAGGAACGAATTGACTATATGACTACCAAGATGTAAAGCTTTTGCTTGTCTGCCAGAAAACACAGTTTCGATCATTGTCATTAATTGCCATCGACATGACCTTGATTTCAGCACCTTCACTTTTCCATGGATTGTTGTGATTCAACCCAATTGAGCATGCGCCTTTATGTTGAAAAGAACTTGAATTTCTTGGATTACTAGCATTTTCTTCAAAACTTGACAGAACGTATGTTCGCGAGATTGTCAACTTCACTTTGCTTTCCATGTTATTTCTCTGAAAATTGTAGTTCGATTTCAACAATATTTGTCACGCCAGTTGATATAAATGAGACAATGATTTGATCTCCAGCATTCCACATCATCAATTATAGAAATGATGGCCCGTAATTGGCTGGCCTCCTGACTTTAGGTTTTGCAGCATTACTTTACCACGATTTGTTGGAATTCATCCTGTTTTGAGCCTGATACTTATATTATTCAAATCTTCAACAATTTTCATTTCCCGCGTTCCGTTTAGGTATTTGGAGGAGTCACGGTCCAGGAATTCCAATTCTCCTACTTCTGTTCTTAATACACAACGTGCCCTGTTTAAGATTCTGTCAATGCATATGTGCTAAGCGAATCCTTATGTGACACACCGAAATTGTATTGCTACAATTATGCCAAGATACCCCTCAGTACAGTGTCCACTATAATTCTTACACATTTGAATTCAGATGCGATATGGATGTTTATTGTTTTGTGATGACCAGGCCGAATACATTGATACTGGTACCCAATACCTGTTCATATAAAACAGACTACACAAATGGCAGTGATAAATGTAAAGCAGATAAGCACATTGTATGGGCAGGTCATGCTAGAAAAGTGGCAATCCGTTGGTTACATTATCTCTGAAAATTAATAAAATGTAAAGTTTGGCATTATAAACCGTCTATTCCTATTTTACACGAGAACAAAGTTGCAAAGTTACAAACATCTCATATAAGCAGCTATTTCATGAATAAACTATTGCTCTCTCTCTTTTTGTGCAAAGACTAAGTTCATCTGCTCTAATTTCTCTATCACAGATCTGAATTTGACGTGTAGAGTGAATTCTGACTTTCGTGACACCTTTGCAAAATGCAATGCTGCAACTCTCACCTGCCTATGCAAAATGGGATACAGAAATGTAAATGAATCTTGTAAAGCAGGTAAGAAACTGTCATGGTTTTCAAAACATATAAAATTACCAATCCCAAGATAGAAACAAACACGCAATTTATTTTCGCAAAATTGACAGCATTCTGTTATTTTAGTCTCTCCATTTCACATTATATTGACTTCGATGCCAAACATTTTTTAACATTCAGTATCTTCAGAAAATGTAACTATATTGATATAAATATAAATCTCTCTCTCTCTCTCTCTCTCTCTCTCTCTATATATATATATATATATATATATATATATATATATATATATACATATATAAATGTATGTGAGTGTGACCTTTTATATATATACACTTTCAGTGAAGAGATTGTTTCATGCTGTATTTAGCTGTTTCCCGCTGTAACAATTTCGCAGATTGTTACTTTTCCTCCTGATTAAATTGAAATGCAATTACCGAAGTTGGGTTTTCCGTTGTTGGCGGTCTGAAAAAGGGAGAAGTATTATTTTCATACATATTGAAAGTTCCTTCTAATGAAACAGCATATACATCAAATGTATATGCGATCACTGAAATAGTTGTACAATATTTCTCAGCAACGTCAATTTCTTACCTAACTTTCATCAAATAATATTGTACACATCCAACCATCGCGTATGATGTCGTCACATCAGTGTCAGTTGTTATGCTTGCCTCGAGAAAAAAAAATATCAGGCATTAAAAGGAGAGAAGACCTGGGTTCAGTGTATGTAATCTGATTCTTATTTATCATGCGAGAGGCACTTGCGACATTCGCTTTTTAGCAGCAGCCTTTAACTGATCCATTCACCAAATCCATTCGCTTTTCGTTGAACATTCATCGTTCACCGATTTACATAGTCACTCTTCGTTTTCTTCATAAAGCATTCATCATTGTATTTGGGTTCATTCTAAATACGGTTTTTGTTTCGCTAGTAAAAATAGCAATTTCAGGATTTGTAATCACGTTTTCCATCCATTCGTCCGTACGTTTGTCCCTTCCTCTATCAAATAGTCGGTTTCCGCAAGATAACTTGACTGGGAATTATTGGATTTTAACCCAATTTGGTTTGATGCTTTATATCAAGAAGACATCAGATGAGTTCAATTCTAAGCCTTCCATATCATCATTTAGAGAAGTTTTGGTCCCTGATTTCCAATTCTCCTAAAACAAATTGCCGCAGTGTGACAGTACTAAGAAATGTTAGATTTCTTGGAAGGTGTGCAGGGTTTCAACCATTTCTTGTGTATGCCTTTCTGTCCAGTAATCTTTCAATGAGTTTAATTGCAGTTTTCCACCGCTACCTTTACAGACATTATAACCATTGATTAACCTTCCTTCTGACTTCAGGAGCTGTATTATAACTTTAGAAATTAAAGCTGCATTTCAGGCAAATTAGGTACGCGGATCTATCTTGAAGAGTCCTCAAAAAAGTTTATTTTGCAGCATTGTGTGACATCATTTACAGGGGTTATGCCCTTTCGCAGCTGCACAGATTCAAAACGTCAATTTTCCATACAAATCAAGATTGTAATTAACTTTGATCAAACATTAGATTTCGTTTTCATTTTCTGCTGAATTCTCGTAGAAGGAACGAATTGACTATATGACTACCAAGATGTAAAGCTTTTGCTTGTCTGCCAGAAAACACAGTTTCGATCATTGTCATTAATTGCCATCGACATGACCTTGATTTCAGCACCTTCACTTTTCCATGGATTGTTGTGATTCAACCCAATTGAGCATGCGCCTTTATGTTGAAAAGAACTTGAATTTCTTGGATTACTAGCATTTTCTTCAAAACTTGACAGAACGTATGTTCGCGAGATTGTCAACTTCACTTTGCTTTCCATGTTATTTCTCTGAAAATTGTAGTTCGATTTCAACAATATTTGTCACGCCAGTTGATATAAATGAGACAATGATTTGATCTCCAGCATTCCACATCATCAATTATAGAAATGATGGCCCGTAATTGGCTGGCCTCCTGACTTTAGGTTTTGCAGCATTACTTTACCACGATTTGTTGGAATTCATCCTGTTTTGAGCCTGATACTTATATTATTCAAATCTTCAACAATTTTCATTTCCCGCGTTCCGTTTAGGTATTTGGAGGAGTCACGGTCCAGGAATTCCAATTCTCCTACTTCTGTTCTTAATACACAACGTGCCCTGTTTAAGATTCTGTCAATGCATATGTGCTAAGCGAATCCTTATGTGACACACCGAAATTGTATTGCTACAATTATGCCAAGATACCCCTCAGTACAGTGTCCACTATAATTCTTACACATTTGAATTCAGATGCGATATGGATGTTTATTGTTTTGTGATGACCAGGCCGAATACATTGATACTGGTACCCAATACCTGTTCATATAAAACAGACTACACAAATGGCAGTGAGAAATGTAAAGCAGATAAGCACATTGTATGGGCAGGTCATGCTAGAAAAGTGGCAATCCGTTGGTTACATTATCTCTGAAAATTAATAAAATGTAAAGTTTGGCATTATAAACCGTCTATTCCTATTTTACACGAGAACAAAGTTGCAAAGTTACAAACATCTCATATAAGCAGCTATTTCATGAATAAACTATTGCTCTCTCTCTTTTTGTGCAAAGACTAAGTTCATCTGCTCTAATTTCTCTATCACAGATCTGAATTTGACGTGTAGAGTGAATTCTGACTTTCGTGACACCTTTGCAAAATGCAATGCTGCAACTCTCACCTGCCTATGCAAAATGGGATACAGAAATGTAAATGAATCTTGTAAAGCAGGTAAGAAACTGTCATGGTTTTCAAAACATATAAAATTACCAATCCCAAGATAGAAACAAACACGCAATTTATTTTCGCAAAATTGACAGCATTCTGTTATTTTAGTCTCTCCATTTCACATTATATTGACTTCGATGCCAAACATTTTTTAACATTCAGTATCTTCAGAAAATGTAACTATATTGATATAAATATAAATCTCTCTCTCTCTCTCTCTCTATATATATATATATATATATATATATATATATATATATATATACATATATAAATGTATGTGAGTGTGACCTTTTATATATATACACTTTCAGTGAAGAGATTGTTTCATGCTGTATTTAGCTGTTTCCCGCTGTAACAATTTCGCAGATTGTTACTTTTCCTCCTGATTAAATTGAAATGCAATTACCGAAGTTGGGTTTTCCGTTGTTGGCGGTCTGAAAAAGGGAGAAGTATTATTTTCATACATATTGAAAGTTCCTTCTAATGAAACAGCATATACATCAAATGTATATGCGATCACTGAAATAGTTGTACAATATTTCTCAGCAACGTCAATTTCTTACCTAACTTTCATCAAATAATATTGTACACATCCAACCATCGCGTATGATGTCGTCACATCAGTGTCAGTTGTTATGCTTGCCTCGAGAAAAAAAAATATCAGGCATTAAAAGGAGAGAAGACCTGGGTTCAGTGTATGTAATCTGATTCTTATTTATCATGCGAGAGGCACTTGCGACATTCGCTTTTTAGCAGCAGCCTTTAACTGATCCATTCACCAAATCCATTCGCTTTTCGTTGAACATTCATCGTTCACCGATTTACATAGTCACTCTTCGTTTTCTTCATAAAGCATTCATCATTGTATTTGGGTTCATTCTAAATACGGTTTTTGTTTCGCTAGTAAAAATAGCAATTTCAGGATTTGTAATCACGTTTTCCATCCATTCGTCCGTACGTTTGTCCCTTCCTCTATCAAATAGTCGGTTTCCGCAAGATAACTTGACTGGGAATTATTGGATTTTAACCCAATTTGGTTTGATGCTTTATATCAAGAAGACATCAGATGAGTTCAATTCTAAGCCTTCCATATCATCATTTAGAGAAGTTTTGGTCCCTGATTTCCAATTCTCCTAAAACAAATTGCCGCAGTGTGACAGTACTAAGAAATGTTAGATTTCTTGGAAGGTGTGCAGGGTTTCAACCATTTCTTGTGTATGCCTTTCTGTCCAGTAATCTTTCAATGAGTTTAATTGCAGTTTTCCACCGCTACCTTTACAGACATTATAACCATTGATTAACCTTCCTTCTGACTTCAGGAGCTGTATTATAACTTTAGAAATTAAAGCTGCATTTCAGGCAAATTAGGTACGCGGATCTATCTTGAAGAGTCCTCAAAAAAGTTTATTTTGCAGCATTGTGTGACATCATTTACAGGGGTTATGCCCTTTCGCAGCTGCACAGATTCAAAACGTCAATTTTCCATACAAATCAAGATTGTAATTAACTTTGATCAAACATTAGATTTCGTTTTCATTTTCTGCTGAATTCTTGTAGAAGGAACGAATTGACTATATGACTACCAAGATGTAAATCTTTTGCTTGTCTGCCAGAAAACACAGTTTCGATCATTGTCATTAATTGCCATCGACATGACCTTGATTTCAGCACCTTCACTTTTCCATGGATTGTTGTGATTCAACCCAATTGAGCATGCGCCTTTATGTTGAAAAGAACTTGAATTTCTTGGATTACTAGCATTTTCTTCAAAACTTGACAGAACGTATGTTCGCGAGATTGTCAACTTGACTTTGCTTTCCATGTTATTTCTCTGAAAATTGTAGTTCGATTTCAACAATATTTGTCACGCCAGTTGATATAAATGAGACAATGATTTGATCTCCAGCATTCCACATCATCAATTATAGAAATGATGGCCCGTAATTGGCTGGCCTCCTGACTTTAGGTTTTGCAGCATTACTTTACCACGATTTGTTGGAATTCATCCTGTTTTGAGCCTGATACTTATATTATTCAAATCTTCAACAATTTTCATTTCCCGCGTTCCGTTTAGGTATTTGGAGGAGTCACGGTCCAGGAATTCCAATTCTCCTACTTCTGTTCTTAATACACAACGTGCCCTGTTTAAGATTCTGTCAATGCATATGTGCTAAGCGAATCCTTATGTGACACACCGAAATTGTATTGCTACAATTATGCCAAGATACCCCTCAGTACAGTGTCCACTATAATTCTTACACATTTGAATTCAGATGCGATATGGATGTTTATTGTTTTGTGATGACCAGGCCGAATACATTGATACTGGTACCCAATACCTGTTCATATAAAACAGACTACACAAATGGCAGTGATAAATGTAAAGCAGATAAGCACATTGTATGGGCAGGTCATGCTAGAAAAGTGGCAATCCGTTGGTTACATTATCTCTGAAAATTAATAAAATGTAAAGTTTGGCATTATAAACCGTCTATTCCTATTTTACACGAGAACAAAGTTGCAAAGTTACAAACATCTCATATAAGCAGCTATTTCATGAATAAACTATTGCTCTCTCTCTTTTTGTGCAAAGACTAAGTTCATCTGCTCTAATTTCTCTATCACAGATCTGAATTTGACGTGTAGAGTGAATTCTGACTTTCGTGACACCTTTGCAAAATGCAATGCTGCAACTCTCACCTGCCTATGCAAAATGGGATACAGAAATGTAAATGAATCTTGTAAAGCAGGTAAGAAACTGTCATGGTTTTCAAAACATATAAAATTACCAATCCCAAGATAGAAACAAACACGCAATTTATTTTCGCAAAATTGACAGCATTCTGTTATTTTAGTCTCTCCATTTCACATTATATTGACTTCGATGCCAAACATTTTTTAACATTCAGTATCTTCAGAAAATGTAACTATATTGATATAAATATAAATCTCTCTCTCTCTCTCTCTCTCTCTCTCTCTATATATATATATATATATATATATATATATATATATATACATATATAAATGTATGTGAGTGTGACCTTTTATATATATACACTTTCAGTGAAGAGATTGTTTCATGCTGTATTTAGCTGTTTCCCGCTGTAACAATTTCGCAGATTGTTACTTTTCCTCCTGATTAAATTGAAATGCAATTACCGAAGTTGGGTTTTCCGTTGTTGGCGGTCTGAAAAAGGGAGAAGTATTATTTTCATACATATTGAAAGTTCCTTCTAATGAAACAGCATATACATCAAATGTATATGCGATCACTGAAATAGTTGTACAATATTTCTCAGCAACGTCAATTTCTTACCTAACTTTCATCAAATAATATTGTACACATCCAACCATCGCGTATGATGTCGTCACATCAGTGTCAGTTGTTATGCTTGCCTCGAGAAAAAAAAATATCAGGCATTAAAAGGAGAGAAGACCTGGGTTCAGTGTATGTAATCTGATTCTTATTTATCATGCGAGAGGCACTTGCGACATTCGCTTTTTAGCAGCAGCCTTTAACTGATCCATTCACCAAATCCATTCGCTTTTCGTTGAACATTCATCGTTCACCGATTTACATAGTCACTCTTCGTTTTCTTCATAAAGCATTCATCATTGTATTTGGGTTCATTCTAAATACGGTTTTTGTTTCGCTAGTAAAAATAGCAATTTCAGGATTTGTAATCACGTTTTCCATCCATTCGTCCGTACGTTTGTCCCTTCCTCTATCAAATAGTCGGTTTCCGCAAGATAACTTGACTGGGAATTATTGGATTTTAACCCAATTTGGTTTGATGCTTTATATCAAGAAGACATCAGATGAGTTCAATTCTAAGCCTTCCATATCATCATTTAGAGAAGTTTTGGTCCCTGATTTCCAATTCTCCTAAAACAAATTGCCGCAGTGTGACAGTACTAAGAAATGTTAGATTTCTTGGAAGGTGTGCAGGGTTTCAACCATTTCTTGTGTATGCCTTTCTGTCCAGTAATCTTTCAATGAGTTTAATTGCAGTTTTCCACCGCTACCTTTACAGACATTATAACCATTGATTAACCTTCCTTCTGACTTCAGGAGCTGTATTATAACTTTAGAAATTAAAGCTGCATTTCAGGCAAATTAGGTACGCGGATCTATCTTGAAGAGTCCTCAAAAAAGTTTATTTTGCAGCATTGTGTGACATCATTTACAGGGGTTATGCCCTTTCGCAGCTGCACAGATTCAAAACGTCAATTTTCCATACAAATCAAGATTGTAATTAACTTTGATCAAACATTAGATTTCGTTTTCATTTTCTGCTGAATTCTTGTAGAAGGAACGAATTGACTATATGACTACCAAGATGTAAATCTTTTGCTTGTCTGCCAGAAAACACAGTTTCGATCATTGTCATTAATTGCCATCGACATGACCTTGATTTCAGCACCTTCACTTTTCCATGGATTGTTGTGATTCAACCCAATTGAGCATGCGCCTTTATGTTGAAAAGAACTTGAATTTCTTGGATTACTAGCATTTTCTTCAAAACTTGACAGAACGTATGTTCGCGAGATTGTCAACTTGACTTTGCTTTCCATGTTATTTCTCTGAAAATTGTAGTTCGATTTCAACAATATTTGTCACGCCAGTTGATATAAATGAGACAATGATTTGATCTCCAGCATTCCACATCATCAATTATAGAAATGATGGCCCGTAATTGGCTGGCCTCCTGACTTTAGGTTTTGCAGCATTACTTTACCACGATTTGTTGGAATTCATCCTGTTTTGAGCCTGATACTTATATTATTCAAATCTTCAACAATTTTCATTTCCCGCGTTCCGTTTAGGTATTTGGAGGAGTCACGGTCCAGGAATTCCAATTCTCCTACTTCTGTTCTTAATACACAACGTGCCCTGTTTAAGATTCTGTCAATGCATATGTGCTAAGCGAATCCTTATGTGACACACCGAAATTGTATTGCTACAATTATGCCAAGATACCCCTCAGTACAGTGTCCACTATAATTCTTACACATTTGAATTCAGATGCGATATGGATGTTTATTGTTTTGTGATGACCAGGCCGAATACATTGATACTGGTACCCAATACCTGTTCATATAAAACAGACTACACAAATGGCAGTGATAAATGTAAAGCAGATAAGCACATTGTATGGGCAGGTCATGCTAGAAAAGTGGCAATCCGTTGGTTACATTATCTCTGAAAATTAATAAAATGTAAAGTTTGGCATTATAAACCGTCTATTCCTATTTTACACGAGAACAAAGTTGCAAAGTTACAAACATCTCATATAAGCAGCTATTTCATGAATAAACTATTGCTCTCTCTCTTTTTGTGCAAAGACTAAGTTCATCTGCTCTAATTTCTCTATCACAGATCTGAATTTGACGTGTAGAGTGAATTCTGACTTTCGTGACACCTTTGCAAAATGCAATGCTGCAACTCTCACCTGCCTATGCAAAATGGGATACAGAAATGTAAATGAATCTTGTAAAGCAGGTAAGAAACTGTCATGGTTTTCAAAACATATAAAATTACCAATCCCAAGATAGAAACAAACACGCAATTTATTTTCGCAAAATTGACAGCATTCTGTTATTTTAGTCTCTCCATTTCACATTATATTGACTTCGATGCCAAACATTTTTTAACATTCAGTATCTTCAGAAAATGTAACTATATTGATATAAATATAAATCTCTCTCTCTCTCTCTCTCTCTCTCTCTATATATATATATATATATATATATATATATATATATATATACATATATAAATGTATGTGAGTGTGACCTTTTATATATATACACTTTCAGTGAAGAGATTGTTTCATGCTGTATTTAGCTGTTTCCCGCTGTAACAATTTCGCAGATTGTTACTTTTCCTCCTGATTAAATTGAAATGCAATTACCGAAGTTGGGTTTTCCGTTGTTGGCGGTCTGAAAAAGGGAGAAGTATTATTTTCATACATATTGAAAGTTCCTTCTAATGAAACAGCATATACATCAAATGTATATGCGATCACTGAAATAGTTGTACAATATTTCTCAGCAACGTCAATTTCTTACCTAACTTTCATCAAATAATATTGTACACATCCAACCATCGCGTATGATGTCGTCACATCAGTGTCAGTTGTTATGCTTGCCTCGAGAAAAAAAAATATCAGGCATTAAAAGGAGAGAAGACCTGGGTTCAGTGTATGTAATCTGATTCTTATTTATCATGCGAGAGGCACTTGCGACATTCGCTTTTTAGCAGCAGCCTTTAACTGATCCATTCACCAAATCCATTCGCTTTTCGTTGAACATTCATCGTTCACCGATTTACATAGTCACTCTTCGTTTTCTTCATAAAGCATTCATCATTGTATTTGGGTTCATTCTAAATACGGTTTTTGTTTCGCTAGTAAAAATAGCAATTTCAGGATTTGTAATCACGTTTTCCATCCATTCGTCCGTACGTTTGTCCCTTCCTCTATCAAATAGTCGGTTTCCGCAAGATAACTTGACTGGGAATTATTGGATTTTAACCCAATTTGGTTTGATGCTTTATATCAAGAAGACATCAGATGAGTTCAATTCTAAGCCTTCCATATCATCATTTAGAGAAGTTTTGGTCCCTGATTTCCAATTCTCCTAAAACAAATTGCCGCAGTGTGACAGTACTAAGAAATGTTAGATTTCTTGGAAGGTGTGCAGGGTTTCAACCATTTCTTGTGTATGCCTTTCTGTCCAGTAATCTTTCAATGAGTTTAATTGCAGTTTTCCACCGCTACCTTTACAGACATTATAACCATTGATTAACCTTCCTTCTGACTTCAGGAGCTGTATTATAACTTTAGAAATTAAAGCTGCATTTCAGGCAAATTAGGTACGCGGATCTATCTTGAAGAGTCCTCAAAAAAGTTTATTTTGCAGCATTGTGTGACATCATTTACAGGGGTTATGCCCTTTCGCAGCTGCACAGATTCAAAACGTCAATTTTCCATACAAATCAAGATTGTAATTAACTTTGATCAAACATTAGATTTCGTTTTCATTTTCTGCTGAATTCTTGTAGAAGGAACGAATTGACTATATGACTACCAAGATGTAAATCTTTTGCTTGTCTGCCAGAAAACACAGTTTCGATCATTGTCATTAATTGCCATCGACATGACCTTGATTTCAGCACCTTCACTTTTCCATGGATTGTTGTGATTCAACCCAATTGAGCATGCGCCTTTATGTTGAAAAGAACTTGAATTTCTTGGATTACTAGCATTTTCTTCAAAACTTGACAGAACGTATGTTCGCGAGATTGTCAACTTGACTTTGCTTTCCATGTTATTTCTCTGAAAATTGTAGTTCGATTTCAACAATATTTGTCACGCCAGTTGATATAAATGAGACAATGATTTGATCTCCAGCATTCCACATCATCAATTATAGAAATGATGGCCCGTAATTGGCTGGCCTCCTGACTTTAGGTTTTGCAGCATTACTTTACCACGATTTGTTGGAATTCATCCTGTTTTGAGCCTGATACTTATATTATTCAAATCTTCAACAATTTTCATTTCCCGCGTTCCGTTTAGGTATTTGGAGGAGTCACGGTCCAGGAATTCCAATTCTCCTACTTCTGTTCTTAATACACAACGTGCCCTGTTTAAGATTCTGTCAATGCATATGTGCTAAGCGAATCCTTATGTGACACACCGAAATTGTATTGCTACAATTATGCCAAGATACCCCTCAGTACAGTGTCCACTATAATTCTTACACATTTGAATTCAGATGCGATATGGATGTTTATTGTTTTGTGATGACCAGGCCGAATACATTGATACTGGTACCCAATACCTGTTCATATAAAACAGACTACACAAATGGCAGTGATAAATGTAAAGCAGATAAGCACATTGTATGGGCAGGTCATGCTAGAAAAGTGGCAATCCGTTGGTTACATTATCTCTGAAAATTAATAAAATGTAAAGTTTGGCATTATAAACCGTCTATTCCTATTTTACACGAGAACAAAGTTGCAAAGTTACAAACATCTCATATAAGCAGCTATTTCATGAATAAACTATTGCTCTCTCTCTTTTTGTGCAAAGACTAAGTTCATCTGCTCTAATTTCTCTATCACAGATCTGAATTTGACGTGTAGAGTGAATTCTGACTTTCGTGACACCTTTGCAAAATGCAATGCTGCAACTCTCACCTGCCTATGCAAAATGGGATACAGAAATGTAAATGAATCTTGTAAAGCAGGTAAGAAACTGTCATGGTTTTCAAAACATATAAAATTACCAATCCCAAGATAGAAACAAACACGCAATTTATTTTCGCAAAATTGACAGCATTCTGTTATTTTAGTCTCTCCATTTCACATTATATTGACTTCGATGCCAAACATTTTTTAACATTCAGTATCTTCAGAAAATGTAACTATATTGATATAAATATAAATCTCTCTCTCTCTCTCTCTCTCTCTCTCTCTCTATATATATATATATATATATATATATATATATATATATATATACATATATAAATGTATGTGAGTGTGACCTTTTATATATATACACTTTCAGTGAAGAGATTGTTTCATGCTGTATTTAGCTGTTTCCCGCTGTAACAATTTCGCAGATTGTTACTTTTCCTCCTGATTAAATTGAAATGCAATTACCGAAGTTGGGTTTTCCGTTGTTGGCGGTCTGAAAAAGGGAGAAGTATTATTTTCATACATATTGAAAGTTCCTTCTAATGAAACAGCATATACATCAAATGTATATGCGATCACTGAAATAGTTGTACAATATTTCTCAGCAACGTCAATTTCTTACCTAACTTTCATCAAATAATATTGTACACATCCAACCATCGCGTATGATGTCGTCACATCAGTGTCAGTTGTTATGCTTGCCTCGAGAAAAAAAAATATCAGGCATTAAAAGGAGAGAAGACCTGGGTTCAGTGTATGTAATCTGATTCTTATTTATCATGCGAGAGGCACTTGCGACATTCGCTTTTTAGCAGCAGCCTTTAACTGATCCATTCACCAAATCCATTCGCTTTTCGTTGAACATTCATCGTTCACCGATTTACATAGTCACTCTTCGTTTTCTTCATAAAGCATTCATCATTGTATTTGGGTTCATTCTAAATACGGTTTTTGTTTCGCTAGTAAAAATAGCAATTTCAGGATTTGTAATCACGTTTTCCATCCATTCGTCCGTACGTTTGTCCCTTCCTCTATCAAATAGTCGGTTTCCGCAAGATAACTTGACTGGGAATTATTGGATTTTAACCCAATTTGGTTTGATGCTTTATATCAAGAAGACGCCGAATGAGTTCAATTCTAACCCTACCATATCATCATTTAGAGGAGCTATGGCCCCTGATTTCTCATTCTCCTGAAACAAATTGCCGCAGTGTGACAGTACCAAGAAATGTTAGACTTCGTGGAAGGTTTGCAGTGTTTCAACCATATCTGGTGTATGGCTTTCTTTCAGTAAACTTTCAAAGAGTTCAATTGCAGTTTTCGCAGCTACCTTTACAGACATTATAACTATTGATTAACCATCCTCCTGACTTCAGGAGCTGTATTATAACTTTAGCAATTAAAGCTGCATTTCAGGCAAATTTGGTACGCGGCTCTACCTTGAAGAGACCTCAAAAAAGTTCAATTTGCAGCATTGTGTGACATCAGTTACAGGAGTTATGCCCTTTCGCAGCTGCACAGATTCAAAACGTTAATTTTCCATACAAATCAAGATTGTAATTAACTTTTGTCAAACATTAGATTTCGGTTTCATTTTCTGCTGAATTCTGGTACAAGGAACGAATAGACTATATCACCAGCAAAATGTTCAGCTTTTGCTTGTCTGCCAGAAAACACAGTTTCGATCATTGTCATTAATTGCCATCGACATGACCTTGATTTCAGCACCTTCACTTTTCCATGGATTGTTGTGATTCAACCCAATTGAGCATGCGCCTTTATGTTGAAAAGAACTTGAATTTCTTGGATTACTAGCATTTTCTTCAAAACTTGACAGAACGTATGTTCGCGAGATTGTCAACTTGACTTTGCTTTCCATGTTATTTCTCTGAAAATTGTAGTTCGATTTCAACAATATTTGTCACGCCAGTTGATATAAATGAGACAATGATTTGATCTCCAGCATTCCACATCATCAATTATAGAAATGATGGCCCCTAATTGCCTGGCCTCCTGACTTTAGTTTTTGCAGCATTACTTTACCACGATTTGTTGGAATTCATCCTGTTTTGAGCCTGATACTAATATTATTCAAATCTTCAACAATTTTCATTTCCAGCCTTCCGTTTAGGTATTTGGAGGAGTCACGGCCCAGGAATTCCAATTCTCCTACTACTGTTCTTAATCCACAACAACGGATTTTTAGATTCTGTCAATGCATATGAGCTAAGCGGATACTTACGTTATGCGCCGAAATTATATTGCTACAATTATGCCAAGATACCCTCAGTTCAGTATCCACTATAATTCTTACACATTTGAATTCAGATGCAGTATGGATGTTTATTGTTTTGTGATGACCAGGCCGAATACATTGATACTGGTACCCAATACCTGTTCATATAGAACAGACTACACAAATGGCAGTGATAAGCTTAAAGCAGATAAGCAGATTGTATGGGCAGGTCACGCTAGAAAAGTGGCAATCCGTTGGTTACATTATCGCTTAAAATTATCAAAATTTAAACTTTGGCATTATGAACCGTCTATACTTATTTTACACGAGAACAAAGTTGTAAAGTTACAAACATCTCATATAAGCAGCCATCTCATGATTAAACTATTGCTCTCTCTTCTTCATCGTGCAAAGACTAAGTTCTTCTGCTCTAATATCTCTATCACAGATCTGAATTCGACGTGTGGAGTGGACGCTGACTGTCGTGACACCTTTGCAAAATGCAATACTGCAACTCTCACCTGCCTATGCAAAATGGGATACACAAATGTAAATGGAGCTTGTGAAGCAGGTAAGGAACTGTCATGGATTTCTCAACATATAAAATTACCAATCCCAAGATAGAAACAAACACGCAATTTATTTTTGCAAAATTGACAGTATTCTGTTATTTTAGTCTCACCATTTCACATTATATTGACTTCGATGCCAAACATTTTTTACTATTCAGTATTTTCAGAAAATATATCTGTATTGATATAAATATATATATATATATATATACATGTAAATTTATGTGTGTTTGACCTTATAGATATATGCACTTGCAATGAAGAGATTGTTTCATGATGTAATTAGCTGCTTCGCGCTGTACAATTTCGCAGACAGTTACTTTTCCTCCGGATTAAATTGTAATGCAATTACCGAAGTTGGGTTTTCCGTTGTTGGCGGTCTGAACAAGGGAGAAGTATTATTTGCATACATATTGAAAGTTCCTTCTAATGAAACAGCAAAGACATCAAATGTATATGCGATCACTGAAATAGTTGTACTATATTTCTCAGCAACGTCAATTTCTTACCTAACTTTCATCAAATAATAATTGTGCACATCCATCCATCGCTTATGATGTCTTCACATCAGTGACTTTTGTTACGCTTGCCTCGAGAAAAACAATATCAGGCATTAAAATGAGAGAAGAACTGGGTTCAGTGTAAGGAATCTGATCCTTAAGTATCATGCGAAAGGCACTTACGACATTCGCTTTTTAGCAGCAGCCTGTAACTGATCCATTAAGAAAATCCATTCGCGTTTCGTTGAACATTCATCGTTCAACGATTTACATAGTCACTCTTCGTTTTCACATTAAGCATTCATCATTGTATTTGGGTTCATTCTGAATACAGTTTTTCTTTTGTTGGTAAAAATAGCAATTTCATGTTTTGTAATCACGTTTTCCATCCATTCGTCCATTCGTTTGTCCATTCCTCTATCAAATAGTCGGTTTCCGCAAGATAACTTGACTGGGAATAATTGGATTTTAACCAAATTTGGTTTGATGCTTTATATCAAGAAGTCATCGAATGAGTTCAATTCTAAGCCTTCCATATCATAATTTAGAGGAGTTATGGCCCCTGATTTCCAATTATCCTAAAACAAATTGCCGCAGTATGATAGTACGAAGAAATGTTAGACTTCGTGGAAGGTTTGCAGTGTTTCAACCATATCTGGTGTATGGCTTTCTTTCAGTAAACTTTCAAAGAGTTCAATTGCAGTTTTCGCAGCTACCTTTACAGACATTATAACTATTGATTAACCATCCTCCTGACTTCAGGAGCTGTATTATAACTTTAGCAATTAAAGCTGCATTTCAGGCAAATTTGGTACGCGGCTCTACCTTGAAGAGACCTCAAAAAAGTTCAATTTGCAGCATTGTGTGACATCAGTTACAGGAGTTATGCCCTTTCGCAGCTGCACAGATTCAAAACGTTAATTTTCCATACAAATCAAGATTGTAATTAACTTTTGTCAAACATTAGATTTCGGTTTCATTTTCTGCTGAATTCTGGTACAAGGAACGAATAGACTATATCACCAGCAAAATGTTCAGCTTTTGCTTGTCTGCCAGAAAACAGTTTCGATCATTGTCATTAATTGCCATCGTCAAGACCTTGATTTCGGCACCTTTAATTTTCCATGGATTGTTGAGATTCAACCCAATTGATCATGTGCCTTTATATTGAAAAGAACTTGAATTTCTTGCATTTCTTGCATTTTCTTCAAAACTTGACAGAACGTATGTTCGCGTGATTGTCAACTTGACTTTGCTTTTCATATTATTTCTCTGAAAATTGTAGTTCGATTTCAACAATATTTGTCACGCAAGTTTATATAAATGAGACAGTGATTTGATCTCCAGCATACCACATCATCATTTATAGAAATTATGGCCACTAATTGCCTGGCATCCTGACTTTAATCTCTGCAGCATTACTTTATCACGATTTGTTGGAATTCATGCCGTTTTGAGCCTGATACTTATATTATTAAAGTCTTCAAAAATTGCCATTTCCAGCGTTCCATTTAGGTATTTAGAGGAGTCACGGCCCAGGAATTCCAATTCTCCTACTACTGTTCTTAATCCACAACAACGGATTTTTAGATTCTGTCAATGCATATGAGCTAAGCGGATACTTACGTTATGCGCCGAAATTATATTGCTACAATTATGCCAAGATACCCTCAGTTCAGTATCCACTATAATTCTTACACATTTGAATTCAGATGCAGTATGGATGTTTATTGTTTTGTGATGACCAGGCCGAATACATTGATACTGGTACCCAATACCTGTTCATATAGAACAGACTACACAAATGGCAGTGATAAGCTTAAAGCAGATAAGCAGATTGTATGGGCAGGTCACGCTAGAAAAGTGGCAATCCGTTGGTTACATTATCGCTTAAAATTATCAAAATTTAAACTTTGGCATTATGAACCGTCTATACTTATTTTACACGAGAACAAAGTTGTAAAGTTACAAACATCTCATATAAGCAGCCATCTCATGATTAAACTATTGCTCTCTCTTCTTCATCGTGCAAAGACTAAGTTCTTCTGCTCTAATATCTCTATCACAGATCTGAATTCGACGTGTGGAGTGGACGCTGACTGTCGTGACACCTTTGCAAAATGCAATACTGCAACTCTCACCTGCCTATGCAAAATGGGATACACAAATGTAAATGGAGCTTGTGAAGCAGGTAAGGAACTGTCATGGATTTCTCAACATATAAAATTACCAATCCCAAGATAGAAACAAACACGCAATTTATTTTTGCAAAATTGACAGTATTCTGTTATTTTAGTCTCACCATTTCACATTATATTGACTTCGATGCCAAACATTTTTTACTATTCAGTATTTTCAGAAAATATATCTGTATTGATATAAATATATATATATATATATATATATATATATATATATATATATATACATGTAAATTTGTTTGTGTTTGACCTTATAGATATATGCACTTGCAATGAAGAGATTGTTTCATGATGTAATTAGCTGCTTCGCGCTGTACAATTTCGCAGACTGTTACTTTTCCTCCGAATTAAATTGTAATGCAATTACCGAAGTTGGGTTTTCCGTTGTTGGCGGTCTGAAGAAGGGAGAAGTATTATTTGCATACATATTGAAAGTTCCTTCTAATGAAACAGCAAAGACATCAAATGTATATGCGATCACTGAAATAGTTGTACTATATTTCTCAGCAACGTCAATTTCTTACCTAACTTTCATCAAATAATAATTGTGCACATCCATCCATCGCTTATGATGTCTTCACATCAGTGACTTTTGTTACGCTTGCCTCGAGAAAAACAATATCAGGCATTAAAATGAGAGAAGAACTGGGTTCAGTGTAAGGAATCTGATCCTTAAGTATCATGCGAAAGGCACTTACGACATTCGCTTTTTAGCAGCAGCCTGTAACTGATCCATTAAGAAAATCCATTCGCGTTTCGTTGAACATTCATCGTTCAACGATTTACATAGTCACTCTTCGTTTTCACATTAAGCATTCATCATTGTATTTGGGTTCATTCTGAATACAGTATTTCTTTCGCTGGTAAAAATAGCAATTTCATGATTTGTAATCACGTTTTCCATCCATTCGTCCGTTCGTTTGTCCATTCCTCTATCAAATAGTCGGTTTCCGCAAGATAACTTGACTGGGAATAATTGGATTTTAACCAAATTTGGTTTGATGCTTTATATCAAGAAGTCATCGAATGAGTTCAATTCTAAGCCTTCCATATCATAATTTAGAGGAGTTATGGCCCCTGATTTCCAATTATCCTAAAACAAATTGCCGCAGTGTGATAGTACGAAGAAATGTTAGACTTCGTGGAAGGTTTGCAGTGTTTCAACCATATCTGGTGTATGGCTTTCTTTCAGTAAACTTTCAAAGAGTTCAATTGCAGTTTTCGCAGCTACCTTTACAGACATTATAACTATTGATTAACCATCCTCCTGACTTCAGGAGCTGTATTATAACTTTAGCAATTAAAGCTGCATTTCAGGCAAATTTGGTACGCGGCTCTACCTTGAAGAGACCTCAAAAAAGTTCAATTTGCAGCATTGTGTGACATCAGTTACAGGAGTTATGCCCTTTCGCAGCTGCACAGATTCAAAACGTTAATTTTCCATACAAATCAAGATTGTAATTAACTTTTGTCAAACATTAGATTTCGGTTTCATTTTCTGCTGAATTCTGGTACAAGGAACGAATAGACTATATCACCAGCAAAATGTTCAGCTTTTGCTTGTCTGCCAGAAAACAGTTTCGATCATTGTCATTAATTGCCATCGTCAAGACCTTGATTTCGGCACCTTTAATTTTCCATGGATTGTTGAGATTCAACCCAATTGATCATGTGCCTTTATATTGAAAAGAACTTGAATTTCTTGCATTTCTTGCATTTTCTTCAAAACTTGACAGAATGTATGTTCGCATGATTGTCAACTTGACTTTGCTTTTCATATTATTTCTCTGAAAATTGTAGTTCGATTTCAACAATATTTGTCACGCAAGTTTATATAAATGAGACAGTGATTTGATCTCCAGCATACCACATCATCATTTATAGAAATTATGGCCACTAATTGCCTGGCATCCTGACTTTAATCTCTGCAGCATTACTTTATCACGATTTGTTGGAATTCATGCCGTTTTGAGCCTGATACTTATATTATTAAAGTCTTCAAAAATTGCCATTTCCAGCGTTCCATTTAGGTATTTAGAGGAGTCACGGCCCAGGAATTCCAATTCTCCTACTACTGTTCTTAATCCACAACAACGGATTTTTAGATTCTGTCAATGCATATGAGCTAAGCGGATACTTACGTTATGCGCCGAAATTATATTGCTACAATTATGCCAAGATACCCTCAGTTCAGTATCCACTATAATTCTTACACATTTGAATTCAGATGCAGTATGGATGTTTATTGTTTTGTGATGACCAGGCCGAATACATTGATACTGGTACCCAATACCTGTTCATATAGAACAGACTACACAAATGGCAGTGATAAGCTTAAAGCAGATAAGCAGATTGTATGGGCAGGTCACGCTAGAAAAGTGGCAATCCGTTGGTTACATTATCGCTTAAAATTATCAAAATTTAAACTTTGGCATTATGAACCGTCTATACTTATTTTACACGAGAACAAAGTTGTAAAGTTACAAACATCTCATATAAGCAGCCATCTCATGATTAAACTATTGCTCTCTCTTCTTCATCGTGCAAAGACTAAGTTCTTCTGCTCTAATATCTCTATCACAGATCTGAATTCGACGTGTGGAGTGGACGCTGACTGTCGTGACACCTTTGCAAAATGCAATACTGCAACTCTCACCTGCCTATGCAAAATGGGATACACAAATGTAAATGGAGCTTGTGAAGCAGGTAAGGAACTGTCATGGATTTCTCAACATATAAAATTACCAATCCCAAGATAGAAACAAACACGCAATTTATTTTTGCAAAATTGACAGTATTCTGTTATTTTAGTCTCACCATTTCACATTATATTGACTTCGATGCCAAACATTTTTTACTATTCAGTATTTTCAGAAAATATATCTGTATTGATATAAATATATATATATATATATATATATATATATATATATATATATATATATATATACATGTAAATTTGTTTGTGTTTGACCTTATAGATATATGCACTTGCAATGAAGAGATTGTTTCATGATGTAATTAGCTGCTTCGCGCTGTACAATTTCGCAGACTGTTACTTTTCCTCCGAATTAAATTGTAATGCAATTACCGAAGTTGGGTTTTCCGTTGTTGGCGGTCTGAAGAAGGGAGAAGTATTATTTGCATACATATTGAAAGTTCCTTCTAATGAAACAGCAAAGACATCAAATGTATATGCGATCACTGAAATAGTTGTACTATATTTCTCAGCAACGTCAATTTCTTACCTAACTTTCATCAAATAATAATTGTGCACATCCATCCATCGCTTATGATGTCTTCACATCAGTGACTTTTGTTACGCTTGCCTCGAGAAAAACAATATCAGGCATTAAAATGAGAGAAGAACTGGGTTCAGTGTAAGGAATCTGATCCTTAAGTATCATGCGAAAGGCACTTACGACATTCGCTTTTTAGCAGCAGCCTGTAACTGATCCATTAAGAAAATCCATTCGCGTTTCGTTGAACATTCATCGTTCAACGATTTACATAGTCACTCTTCGTTTTCACATTAAGCATTCATCATTGTATTTGGGTTCATTCTGAATACAGTATTTCTTTCGCTGGTAAAAATAGCAATTTCATGATTTGTAATCACGTTTTCCATCCATTCGTCCGTTCGTTTGTCCATTCCTCTATCAAATAGTCGGTTTCCGCAAGATAACTTGACTGGGAATAATTGGATTTTAACCAAATTTGGTTTGATGCTTTATATCAAGAAGTCATCGAATGAGTTCAATTCTAAGCCTTCCATATCATAATTTAGAGGAGTTATGGCCCCTGATTTCCAATTATCCTAAAACAAATTGCCGCAGTGTGATAGTACGAAGAAATGTTAGACTTCGTGGAAGGTTTGCAGTGTTTCAACCATATCTGGTGTATGGCTTTCTTTCAGTAAACTTTCAAAGAGTTCAATTGCAGTTTTCGCAGCTACCTTTACAGACATTATAACTATTGATTAACCATCCTCCTGACTTCAGGAGCTGTATTATAACTTTAGCAATTAAAGCTGCATTTCAGGCAAATTTGGTACGCGGCTCTACCTTGAAGAGACCTCAAAAAAGTTCAATTTGCAGCATTGTGTGACATCAGTTACAGGAGTTATGCCCTTTCGCAGCTGCACAGATTCAAAACGTTAATTTTCCATACAAATCAAGATTGTAATTAACTTTTGTCAAACATTAGATTTCGGTTTCATTTTCTGCTGAATTCTGGTACAAGGAACGAATAGACTATATCACCAGCAAAATGTTCAGCTTTTGCTTGTCTGCCAGAAAACAGTTTCGATCATTGTCATTAATTGCCATCGTCAAGACCTTGATTTCGGCACCTTTAATTTTCCATGGATTGTTGAGATTCAACCCAATTGATCATGTGCCTTTATATTGAAAAGAACTTGAATTTCTTGCATTTCTTGCATTTTCTTCAAAACTTGACAGAATGTATGTTCGCATGATTGTCAACTTGACTTTGCTTTTCATATTATTTCTCTGAAAATTGTAGTTCGATTTCAACAATATTTGTCACGCAAGTTTATATAAATGAGACAGTGATTTGATCTCCAGCATACCACATCATCATTTATAGAAATTATGGCCACTAATTGCCTGGCATCCTGACTTTAATCTCTGCAGCATTACTTTATCACGATTTGTTGGAATTCATGCCGTTTTGAGCCTGATACTTATATTATTAAAGTCTTCAAAAATTGCCATTTCCAGCGTTCCATTTAGGTATTTAGAGGAGTCACGGCCCAGGAATTCCAATTCTCCTACTACTGTTCTTAATCCACAACAACGGATTTTTAGATTCTGTCAATGCATATGAGCTAAGCGGATACTTACGTTATGCGCCGAAATTATATTGCTACAATTATGCCAAGATACCCTCAGTTCAGTATCCACTATAATTCTTACACATTTGAATTCAGATGCAGTATGGATGTTTATTGTTTTGTGATGACCAGGCCGAATACATTGATACTGGTACCCAATACCTGTTCATATAGAACAGACTACACAAATGGCAGTGATAAGCTTAAAGCAGATAAGCAGATTGTATGGGCAGGTCACGCTAGAAAAGTGGCAATCCGTTGGTTACATTATCGCTTAAAATTATCAAAATTTAAACTTTGGCATTATGAACCGTCTATACTTATTTTACACGAGAACAAAGTTGTAAAGTTACAAACATCTCATATAAGCAGCCATCTCATGATTAAACTATTGCTCTCTCTTCTTCATCGTGCAAAGACTAAGTTCTTCTGCTCTAATATCTCTATCACAGATCTGAATTCGACGTGTGGAGTGGACGCTGACTGTCGTGACACCTTTGCAAAATGCAATACTGCAACTCTCACCTGCCTATGCAAAATGGGATACACAAATGTAAATGGAGCTTGTGAAGCAGGTAAGGAACTGTCATGGATTTCTCAACATATAAAATTACCAATCCCAAGATAGAAACAAACACGCAATTTATTTTTGCAAAATTGACAGTATTCTGTTATTTTAGTCTCACCATTTCACATTATATTGACTTCGATGCCAAACATTTTTTACTATTCAGTATTTTCAGAAAATATATCTGTATTGATATAAATATATATATATATATATATATATATATATATATATATATATATATATATATATATATACATGTAAATTTATGTGTGTTTGACCTTATAGATATATGCACTTGCAATGAAGAGATTGTTTCATGATGTAATTAGCTGCTTCGCGCTGTACAATTTCGCAGACAGTTACTTTTCCTCCGGATTAAATTGTAATGCAATTACCGAAGTTGGGTTTTCCGTTGTTGGCGGTCTGAACAAGGGAGAAGTATTATTTGCATACATATTGAAAGTTCCTTCTAATGAAACAGCAAAGACATCAAATGTATATGCGATCACTGAAATAGTTGTACTATATTTCTCAGCAACGTCAATTTCTTACCTAACTTTCATCAAATAATAATTGTGCACATCCATCCATCGCTTATGATGTCTTCACATCAGTGACTTTTGTTACGCTTGCCTCGAGAAAAACAATATCAGGCATTAAAATGAGAGAAGAACTGGGTTCAGTGTAAGGAATCTGATCCTTAAGTATCATGCGAAAGGCACTTACGACATTCGCTTTTTAGCAGCAGCCTGTAACTGATCCATTAAGAAAATCCATTCGCGTTTCGTTGAACATTCATCGTTCAACGATTTACATAGTCACTCTTCGTTTTCACATTAAGCATTCATCATTGTATTTGGGTTCATTCTGAATACAGTATTTCTTTCGCTGGTAAAAATAGCAATTTCATGATTTGTAATCACGTTTTCCATCCATTCGTCCGTTCGTTTGTCCATTCCTCTATCAAATAGTCGGTTTCCGCAAGATAACTTGACTGGGAATAATTGGATTTTAACCAAATTTGGTTTGATGCTTTATATCAAGAAGTCATCGAATGAGTTCAATTCTAAGCCTTCCATATCATAATTTAGAGGAGTTATGGCCCCTGATTTCCAATTATCCTAAAACAAATTGCCGCAGTGTGATAGTACGAAGAAATGTTAGACTTCGTGGAAGGTTTGCAGTGTTTCAACCATATCTGGTGTATGGCTTTCTTTCAGTAAACTTTCAAAGAGTTCAATTGCAGTTTTCGCAGCTACCTTTACAGACATTATAACTATTGATTAACCATCCTCCTGACTTCAGGAGCTGTATTATAACTTTAGCAATTAAAGCTGCATTTCAGGCAAATTTGGTACGCGGCTCTACCTTGAAGAGACCTCAAAAAAGTTCAATTTGCAGCATTGTGTGACATCAGTTACAGGAGTTATGCCCTTTCGCAGCTGCACAGATTCAAAACGTTAATTTTCCATACAAATCAAGATTGTAATTAACTTTTGTCAAACATTAGATTTCGGTTTCATTTTCTGCTGAATTCTGGTACAAGGAACGAATAGACTATATCACCAGCAAAATGTTCAGCTTTTGCTTGTCTGCCAGAAAACAGTTTCGATCATTGTCATTAATTGCCATCGTCAAGACCTTGATTTCGGCACCTTTAATTTTCCATGGATTGTTGAGATTCAACCCAATTGATCATGTGCCTTTATATTGAAAAGAACTTGAATTTCTTGCATTTCTTGCATTTTCTTCAAAACTTGACAGAATGTATGTTCGCATGATTGTCAACTTGACTTTGCTTTTCATATTATTTCTCTGAAAATTGTAGTTCGATTTCAACAATATTTGTCACGCAAGTTTATATAAATGAGACAGTGATTTGATCTCCAGCATACCACATCATCATTTATAGAAATTATGGCCACTAATTGCCTGGCATCCTGACTTTAATCTCTGCAGCATTACTTTATCACGATTTGTTGGAATTCATGCCGTTTTGAGCCTGATACTTATATTATTAAAGTCTTCAAAAATTGCCATTTCCAGCGTTCCATTTAGGTATTTAGAGGAGTCACGGCCCAGGAATTCCAATTCTCCTACTACTGTTCTTAATCCACAACAACGGATTTTTAGATTCTGTCAATGCATATGAGCTAAGCGGATACTTACGTTATGCGCCGAAATTATATTGCTACAATTATGCCAAGATACCCTCAGTTCAGTATCCACTATAATTCTTACACATTTGAATTCAGATGCAGTATGGATGTTTATTGTTTTGTGATGACCAGGCCGAATACATTGATACTGGTACCCAATACCTGTTCATATAGAACAGACTACACAAATGGCAGTGATAAGCTTAAAGCAGATAAGCAGATTGTATGGGCAGGTCACGCTAGAAAAGTGGCAATCCGTTGGTTACATTATCGCTTAAAATTATCAAAATTTAAACTTTGGCATTATGAACCGTCTATACTTATTTTACACGAGAACAAAGTTGTAAAGTTACAAACATCTCATATAAGCAGCCATCTCATGATTAAACTATTGCTCTCTCTTCTTCATCGTGCAAAGACTAAGTTCTTCTGCTCTAATATCTCTATCACAGATCTGAATTCGACGTGTGGAGTGGACGCTGACTGTCGTGACACCTTTGCAAAATGCAATACTGCAACTCTCACCTGCCTATGCAAAATGGGATACACAAATGTAAATGGAGCTTGTGAAGCAGGTAAGGAACTGTCATGGATTTCTCAACATATAAAATTACCAATCCCAAGATAGAAACAAACACGCAATTTATTTTTGCAAAATTGACAGTATTCTGTTATTTTAGTCTCACCATTTCACATTATATTGACTTCGATGCCAAACATTTTTTACTATTCAGTATTTTCAGAAAATATATCTGTATTGATATAAATATATATATATATATATATATATATATATATATATATATATATATATATATATATATATATATATATACATGTAAATTTATGTGTGTTTGACCTTATGGATATATGCACTTGCAATGAAGAGATTGTTTCATGATGTAATTATCTGCTTCGCGCTGTACAATTTCGCAGACAGTTACTTTTCCTCCGGATTAAATTGTAATGCAATTACCGAAGTTGGGTTTTCCGTTGTTGGCGGTCTGAACAAGGGAGAAGTATTATTTGCATACATATTGAAAGTTCCTTCTAATGAAACAGCAAAGACATCAAATGTATATGCGATCACTGAAATAGTTGTACTATATTTCTCAGCAACGTCAATTTCTTACCTAACTTTCATCAAATAATAATTGTGCACATCCATCCATCGCTTATGATGTCTTCACATCAGTGACTTTTGTTACGCTTGCCTCGAGAAAAACAATATCAGGCATTAAAATGAGAGAAGAACTGGGTTCAGTGTAAGGAATCTGATCCTTAAGTATCATGCGAAAGGCACTTACGACATTCGCTTTTTAGCAGCAGCCTGTAACTGATCCATTAAGAAAATCCATTCGCGTTTCGTTGAACATTCATCGTTCAACGATTTACATAGTCACTCTTCGTTTTCACATTAAGCATTCATCATTGTATTTGGGTTCATTCTGAATACAGTATTTCTTTCGCTGGTAAAAATAGCAATTTCATGATTTGTAATCACGTTTTCCATTCATTCGTCCGTTCGTTTGTCCATTCCTCTATCAAATAGTCGGTTTCCGCAAGATAACTTGACTGGGAATAATTGGATTTTAACCAAATTTGGTTTGATGCTTTATATCAAGAAGTCATCGAATGAGTTCAATTCTAAGCCTTCCATATCATAATTTAGAGGAGTTATGGCCCCTGATTTCCAATTATCCTAAAACAAATTGCCGCAGTGTGATAGTACGAAGAAATGTTAGACTTCGTGGAAGGTTTGCAGTGTTTCAACCATATCTGGTGTATGGCTTTCTTTCAGTAAACTTTCAAAGAGTTCAATTGCAGTTTTCGCAGCTACCTTTACAGACATTATAACTATTGATTAACCATCCTCCTGACTTCAGGAGCTGTATTATAACTTTAGCAATTAAAGCTGCATTTCAGGCAAATTTGGTACGCGGCTTTACCTTGAAGAGACCTCAAAAAAGTTCAATTTGCAGCATTGTGTGACATCATTTACAGGAGTTATGCCCTTTCGCAGCTGCACAGATTCAAAACGTTAATTTTCCATACAAATCAAGATTGTAATTAACTTTTATCAAACATTAGATTTCGGTTTCATTTTCTGCTGAATTCTGGTACAAGGAACGAATAGGCTATATCACTAGCAAAATGTTCAGCTTTTGCTTGTCTGCCAGAAAACAGTTTCGATCATTGTCATTAATTGCCATCGTCAAGACCTTGATTTCGGCACCTTTAATTTTCCATGGATTGTTGAGATTCAAATCAATTGATCATGCGCCTATATACTGAAAAGAACTTGAATTTCTTGGATTTCTTGCATTTTCTTCAAAACTTGACAGAACGTATGTTCGCGTGATTGTCAACTTGACTTTGCTTTCCATATTATTTCTCTGAAAATTGTGTCAGCTAAAAGTCAACCGATATATATTATTATCACAGTAACGCGATCTTGATTGCTGGATCACGTTGAGTTGGCAGCATTAGAAAATCCGGATCATTACGAGACGCGAAGCGTCGAGTCATGATCCGAATTTTGTATGCTGCAACGAGACGTGATCAAGCAATAAAAGTGGCATTACTGCGATAGTTATATTTTTGTTATATACCTATCAATTTTCAGATAATTTAATAAAATCACTATATGTAGCTGACAAACACAAGAGATTGGTAAACATTTCGACCTCTTTAATACTAACGTCATCTTAAAGCATGAACCGAATTACTTTTTGAAAAGCTGACATGCGCATGAATATTAGTTTTATGAAAGTAGTTTGTAAAATAACGCTCACTCAGTTTGACTACCATAACTGTCAATAACACGAATTTTTCGACGCTTATGGGCAGCAGACTCATATATGTTATTTACAGTTTTTGTGCAGTTCTCAAATTTTGCATCACGGAAGATTTCAGCAGCTGAAAATGACCGGAAGTTTCTTGTTTTTGTGAGAGGCTCCGATGGGAATTTGATATGGGAATGACAACATTATTTTGGCAGTTATTTACAACAGGATTGGAGAAATTGTTGGGACTTGATGGTACAGATTTGTTGCAGAGAATGTTACTCATTTATAATTTCAAATTCATCCATTATGCAGGAAACTCACTGACGTTACCATTTATGAATTATCGTAAATTTGTTGTACTGTACAACTGTAATATTTCGGTACAAGATTTTCGAATGTGATTTTGTTTCAGACGAACCTTTTAGCTATATTTTACTACTTCAAAATAAAGGAATAAATGTTGTTTTTTTTATTGTTGTTGTGACAAAAACATGGTTTAGACCTTTCAGATATTTTACATATAACGCAAGGTTTCTTAACTAACGTCGCTGTGAGAGCTTTGTTTACTGCTAGTGTTGGCATTTTGTCGCTAGGGGTGCTGCTATTGTCACCAGGAAATCTCGAGGATAAAGAAGTTCCAGCCTTGTTATCAGTCACTTCCATGGCTGATAGCAAGATGTTGTCATGTATGTAGTCAAATTTACTCTCAAATTTCATTTAGATACTGATGTTTAGACTCAAATAGAGTTAAATGTTTATATAGTACCGTACAAGCGCAACCGATTTTATTCCGCCAACACAGGCTGAAAAACAATGTATCCAGGCAGAAAAACAATACAAACTGCGTACTTCAACGACGGACCTTATACTGCCGAAATATTAGCGGTGATAGACTACCAGGACCCTTGGTTTAGTTAAAGCATTTCATAAACCTTCCGTTTACAACTTCGAATGCAAATGTTCTGAATTCATCACAACCTGCCACATGACATATACACAACCGTAAAAGCGAAAGAAAAAAAAAGAAAAAAAATAAGTGCTGCATTAACTGCTACCCAGAAAATAAGATGCCGCACATCTTGAAAAAAATATTCAATATATCACTCGAGGAATGCATCGAATTTCGTACAAGGATACAAGGTTCTCGAACATAACAGCGCGGGATCAAGAAAAGGAACGCTAATCTACTTATAAAGAAATGAGCCAAATTAGCTGTACGCTAATCTAGTTATAAATAAATGAGCCAAATTAGCTGTACGCTAATCTACTTATAAAGAAATGGGCCAAATTAGTTGTACACTAATCTACTTATAAATAAATAAATTAAGGTGGAATTGAACCTGTTATTGCTAGAAGTGTAAACAAAAAGTAATTAAATCGACCCTAACTTGCTTATAGTTTGAATAAGGAAATAAGCGAATCAAATATGTTGATATATCAAATAATTACTATAAAAAAACAGATAAATTAAAAAACAAATGCAACAGATAGATAAACAGATAGATAGATGAATGGAGGGATGTAATAACTGACAGACGGACAGAGATATAACAATAGTGAATATATAAACAATGGAAAATATGATATGTTAATATGTGTATGATATGTTAATAGGTATATTATATGTTAATATGTGTATGATATGTTAATATGTTCATGATATGTCAATATGTTTATAATATGATGATATGTTAATATGTATATGATATGTTAATATGTATATGATATGTGAAAACATAACTTTGACGTTTAAAGCCCTAAGTGTGATATTAATTGAGGGCTGATACGTCGTATAATGACGTCAAAGCTATGTATTAACCTTTACGTATCCCGTTAAAGTTGAACGAAATAGAAATATACTTGAGGACCATCATGTCAATTCGCCATTTCCCTTAACAATTAGAAATTCCTGGGTTATAAGTAAAGTCAAGACACGTAGAACTGTTTCTGACACCTAGGCGACGTTCCCTTTGCGCGTTAAGTTGTGTGATGTAGTTGTCAGATCTCTCAGAATAAACTGAAGTAGCCAACATACGTAAGAAGCATTCTTTCTTGCAAGTTTTATTTTGCCAATACTTTCAAAAATGTAGCTATCTTTAGAAAAAAATGATATAATCCATTAAGTTAAAAAATATGAGCGATCTGAATGTTTGTCAAATGAAGGCTCATCATCACAAATGACATGAGGATTCTAGTGTGGAAAAGCTTGGACGTGTATATATATATATATATATATATATATATATATATATATATATATATATATATATATTATGACTCTGTGGCCTACAAATATGTAACAGAAACAAAGTGAAACCAACAATGTAAGTAAAATGTATTTCTAGACAATTAAAATGAAAATAAAAAAACATTTACAATATTGTGAATTAAAATCCGAATAGTTCAATAATCCTCACTGTCCTAATCACAAGTCCTAAATATAGAATGTTCTGAATTAATTCCAGTAGCCTTGAATGTCCTAATGTGCCAATAGTCTTGAATGTCCTGAATAATGTAATCCACCACATCTTTGAATGAATTCACAAAAGGTCCCAAAGTCAAGTATTAATCCAAAAGGAGAATGAGCACTTTTAGTGATTCCAATGAATATTTCGAAATAAAAAATTCCTCTCTCTGAATTGGCTCTGATTTTCACAACTTGAACATCTGATTAATAAAATAAATTCCATAATAGACTCATCTTTATAACATGAAGTTTAGTATAGGGATGGAATGCTCTATAAATATAAAGACAAGTCACCTGGCAGAATATTATAGAATATGAGTAGCTCTAATGGCAAATTACTGTGCGTACCTGTTACAGAATCATACCTTTTTACCTTTTAATAATGATTTAATTTACTAATTTATGATCTCTGTTTTTAGTCTGAATAGCGGTTAGCACATTAGTATAGATAAGACTATTGCTCGATCGATAAGTGGTCACATGATCAATTGCGCGGGAAAATGAAGTCGACCTAGCTTTGTACTTAGAAATCAACATTGAAAGGTCACATTCCATTCTGAATCAATAATATGTTTACTCCTTAAGAGTTTTAGTACGCTAGACCTTTGGGTAAATGACGCGTAACAAAGTTCCTGATTGGTTCTTAGAGGGTTGTGTTATTTTGTAATACCATAAAGACGGAGAAAGGGTTTTCAATATCTGCGCACTTGTAATGTATATATAGCAGATAGTCAAGTGATAATTCATTCTTTTACAATTGCTTGAATGAAGAGAGGTTATTGAAATTATTCATTTCAGTGTGGAATTTATCTAATTAGTAACTCATCTGAATTACTATACAGCTCCGTGGAATTATCGGACATTATTCTAAAACTTGTGAGATTCCAGACTTGCAAGGATTATTGTGGATTTTATCAGAACTTGTCAGATTCAGCACAGTGCAGGTTATTTTTCATTCGGAATACTTCATCCGGATTACTCGGATTAACAACAGGAAGTGAACTTTAAAACAATTTAGGACTTTTTAGGATATTCTATACTGTAAGTTATTTTAATTCTTTCACTTTGATTGTTTGTTGAATTATTTTAATTCTTTTAATATTTTAGGAAATTAAAGATTTGCATTTTATTCTTGAAAGCTTGTTTGTGTCTTTTATTCTGTTACATTACCCCTAGAGTCGTAACAGGATAAATTGGGGGCTCGTCCGGGATTAGAAATTAGAATAATTTCGGGATCCGAATTTAAATATTTTGAAATTTAGATTTAATTAAATATTTTCGAAGTTTTAATATTTCAGAGATTTTGATACTTCGGAAAGTTTTCTTTTTGGGATTTGAATTTCATTGTTTGAAATTTTAGTAGTTTTTTGATTTCCAGAAAAGAAATAAGAGAAACTAACAGGCTTTCATAATGTCATCCAGAGTAGAGAGTTTCTTAACTGATCCTACCCAGGAGAAATTTGAGTCCTTAAAGAAGGACGAATTACTTGAAATTGCTCAACATTATAGTCTTACTGAAGCAAGGCTTCCATGTTGAAGCAGGATATTAGAAGTATCTTGATTCAATATTTGGTACAATCAGGTATTTTTGAAGAGGGGGTTTTAAGTGTTAAGAAAAAATCTCCGTCTAGTTTGGGAAAGAAATTGCAGATAGCTAAGGACATAGAGATTGAAAAGATTGAACTTCAATGGGAACAGATGCAGATGCAGGAAAGAAGGGAAGATAAGGAAAGGGAAATACAAAGGGAGGAAAAGGAAAAGATTAGGGAAAGAGAAGAAAGAAGGGAAGATAAATTAAGAGATAATGAAAGAGAAATTCAGAAGGAATTAAGAGATAGGGAGAATAAAGTAAAAGATAATGAGATACAAATACAACAGAGTGATAAACAAAGGGGAATAGAGAAGGAATTAAGAGGAAGGGAGGATAAATTAAGAAAAAATGAGGAAAGAGAGAGAGACAAAGTTAGAGAATTTCAAAATCAAAATTCTGCAAGAGAATTTAGACTAAGGGAATTATAATTGACCAGCAAAGGGCACTGTTATGGCAATCAGTGTTCATACTTTGATTTGGCTAAACATTTGAGACAGGTTCCCCCTTTTAGAGAAAAGGAGATAGACAAATATTTTATCAGTTTTGGGAAAATTGCCAAGAATCTTTAATGGCCAAAAGAGAAGTGGACCTCATTTTTGCAGAGTGTGTTAACTGGCAAAGCTATTGATGTTTATACTGCACTCTCATCTGAACAATCTGCTGATTATGAAGTGGTCAAAGAATACATTTTAAGAGCTTATGAGTTGGTACCTGAAACTCATCGTCAAAATTTTAGAGAATGTAAAAAGGAAACTAATCAAACTCATGTAGAATTTGCTTGGGAAAAGAAACGTTTGTTTACAAGATGGTGTACATCTAAGAAGGTTGAAGGCAATCATGATAATCTTGAACAACTGGTATTGATTGAAGATTTCAAGAATTGTGTCAGTGATGATATTAAGGTGTATCTTAATGAGAATGGAGTTGAGACTTTAGAAAAGGCAGCCATCACAGCTGATGAATATTCTTCAATACACAAGGTTCCATTGATAACTAAAACTTTTCCTCAACAATCTTATGTTAAGAAATTATTTCAAACTCGTTCAGGAAATTTCAGACCTCAGGGTGATGTGATTGTAAAGAATCAAAATTCTGATAGGGAATATCAGAAAACCTTATCTCTGCCCACGTGTTCATATTGTAAGATGAAGGGACACGTCATTTCTGATTGCTTAAAGTTGCAATTTAGGCCTCAGAATTATAATAGAGCAGTTCCAAATGCTCTAGTTATTAAGAAGTCAAGGTCAGGGTCATTTATCAATGAGAATGATATTTGTTTGGAGGCTAGCTTACCTCAGTCTCATTTTATAATGAAGGATTACGAACCATTCATGTCGAAGGGTTCTGTGTCACTTGTTGGTGACTTGGATAAGGCTACTCCTATTAAGATATTAAGAGATACAGGAACTTCTCAGAGTCTATTGTTAGATAGTACTTTGCCGTTTTCTGAGAAGTCTTCTACTAGTGAAAGTGTATTAATACAGGGGGTAGATTGTGGATATGGTAATGTCCCTCTTCATTGTGTTAATTTGTCATCAGACTTAGTTTCGGGACCTGTGACCATAGGAGCAGTGGCTTCTTTGCCTATTAAGGGCATCCATTTTTTACTAGGTAATGACCTAGCTAAAGATAAGGTCGTGGTTAATCCACTTGTAACTAACAAGCTTAGTATGGATCAAAGAGTTGATCATATTGAAGTAGAAATCCCTGGTTTAAATCCAGCTTGTGAAGTTACTAGAGCTATGGCAAAGCGTGCTATTGAGAATATTGTTGTTGAACAGGATGTATTTCCTTTAGCGGACACCTTTGTGGGTCAGGCTTTTCATGAGGTCACTTCTGCTCCTCAATCTAGTATTGATAGTGATACTCTTTCAACTACTATGTCTCATAAAAATAATCAGGGTGTAATAAGACAAGCACTAGATGTCTTACAACAGGGAGGTTCGGATATCTCCTGTTTTGTTTCAGGGGGCTATGACTGAAACTGAAGCCACGCAAGAAGGTACTTGTTACTTCTTGACGAGTGAAGTCCTTGAACGGAAACAGAGATTGCTTAGAGTAATTGCTGGTGATGAGTGGTCAGTTGGTAAAATAGTAGTTTCTAGATACTATCGTCAGGAATTACTTAGTGTAGTCCATGAAACGTCGTTGTCTGGTCGTTTAGGAATAAATGAGACGATGATAGGCAACCAATACTTGTCGGCGAAGTGTGCGTCTACAAGTTTTATAAAAGCTATTCCTTTCTGGAATATTAAAACTGAGACCATAGTGAGAGTTTTGGTCGGGTTCTTCACACTGTTTGGTCTTCTGAAGCTGATACTATCTCAGGCTTTAGAACGAATTATTGTAACATATTGTTATGAGATGGTATATAATTGGGAATCGTTGTGGAACAGGAAGGGAGTTGGTTGAAGGTCTCCAATTATTGTTGTTTGCTGCGAGGGGTCAGTATAGGAGCTTTTTTTTAGTTGGATAATAGAGTATTAGTTTTGCTACTTATACCCCTGAGAGGGTTAAAAGAGACACTCTTATAGCTTCTTTTAAGGAAGGGGGATTAAATATGATTCACTTGCATTCATTTGTGTGTTATATAAAACTTTCCTGGATTAGGCGTCTCTTACTAAACGAAGATGGCTTATGGCAAAAACTGGTTTCTGAACAAATATTTGGAAAATTTTTAGGTACGCTGTTATTTACATTAGGAAAAACTAAATTAAAAGTAATTTCTAAATCAATTAAAAATATTTTTTGGCGTGATGTTATTTATGCTTTATCACAATGGAAAAATGAACCATCTACTGTCCATGAATACTTGTCTCAAGATATTCTTAATTTAGTGACTGTAGATAATTTTAAATCATACACAAGGTGGAGAACAAACGGTGTTGTACTTATTCAACATCTTTTTGATGCACAAGGATCTCTATTAAGTTTTGATGAAATAAAACAAAAAACAAAAACAAATAATTTCATACAGTACTTTGCTCTTATTTCAAAGATCTCGGTGCTGTGGAAAAAGAAAATTAAAAGGTTTTTTGAAAGTGGAAATAGTTTTCATGTAGTTTTGGACAAAACATCACTCCTTAGGGTAAGAGCAAAGAATAAATTTATCTATAAAGACCTGATAAGAACCAAGATACAAAAGCCAAATGGTAAACATGAAACTTGGTCCAGGCAGCTAGAGTGTGCAATTGGTGCAAATGAATGGACCAACTCTTTTGTTTTGGCTAAACTTTGTACAAAAGACACAAAACTGATTAGCTTTAATTTTAGATTTCTCCATAGAAACATTGCCACAAACCAGTTTCTAAAAAAGATTAATTTAAGTGATAATGATAAATGTACCTTTTGTAATGAGGGAATAGAACAAATTGAGCACTTATTTTATGACTGTTCAGTTACTGAACACTTTTGGAAACTGTTGGTGGAATGGATCCAAACTTATGACCCAAATTTTAGAATTACACGAAAAGACGTCTTTATAGGAAATAACAACTTTGATGATCTTATTAACTTCCTAATTTTGCTTGCAAAATATGTGATATACAGATCACGTTGTGCATCAAAAATTCCAAATCTATCATATTATAAAAATTGTGTTTTATCATACAAAACACTGGAAAAATATGTCGCCAAAGTGAATAACAGAAGTGACGAGTTTAAGAAAAAGTGGATCCTATTATCAACTTTTGGTACATGATTTTTTTTTTTTTTTTTTTTAAGGCAATTTAAAACATCTTGGGGTTTGTATGCGAGTATGACTTTGTGTACAATAATTGTGAATGTAAGTGTCTGTGTGTGCATGTGTGTGTGTGTTGTGTAGGGAACACATGTAAAAGATAAGGACGCAAAATAATTTAAGATAATGCCCCATACACCAGGTCAGGTGGTGATGTAGGGGAATATGTAAAATCCTGACACCTTGTGTTCAATAAAAGAAAAAAAAAAAAAAAAAAAAAAAAAAAATCCTCTTTAGGTTAAGTATTTTGGTCCTTATACTACTGACAAAAGGTTAGGGAATTTAAATTATTATGTTATGTATGATGTTTACATAATATTATAAATATTTTGGGAAATTATAAATGTTTCTTCACTTTATTATTTGCTTAAATCTTAATGTTTATCAGGAAAAACATGTTTAACTAGTGTCCTTGAATTGGGTTGTTTTGATCAATATGTTTTCTCAATTTGAAGGTCAAGGTTGAATTTTGTTTACAGGTAGAATTCCATTAAGATGACTCATATTCTAGAACATTCTGTCATGTGACCAATCTTTATATATGCCATGTTTGGTGGACATTTATTCAGTTTCGACATTACCATCAGTCTTGTAAAGAGCTATTACAGTTGTGAAAATTCATTCCAAATTCTAAGAGAGGAATTATTTTAAATATTCATTGGATTATAACAGTGCTCATAAACTTTGGATTTTGGATTTTTAATTGATGATTTTGGAATTTATGTGAACTTATATTCAGATATTTTGGAATACTTCATTTTGACATCAGCACATCAAAGATTACTAGTACATCAGGACTTTGGAGACCATTAGCACATCATAACATTCAAGGACACAGCCGTGAATTCGGAACATTCTATATTTAGGACTTGTGATTAGAACAATCATTCTTATTGGATTATTACGATTTCAAAACACATTACTGTAAGTGACTTTTTGATTTTTCATTTTAATTATCTAGTAATAAATTGCTTGTTGATTTTTACTTGATTTGTTGGTTTCACTTTCTTTCTGTTACATTTTTCTTAGACCATAGAGTCGTAACATAAATTGGGGGCTCGTCCGGGATCTGAATTTCATTAAAGCATATTAGAGATATTAAATTTATCTTTGAAATTCATATTGATTTTGTCTCATAAAATTTTTTTGTCTTCAGCAAAGATTTTTAAATAGAGAATTTTGTTTGTGTGAAACCAACAAGCATTTACAATGGCATCTAATGTTCAGAATTTCATTTCAAAACCTACCCAGGAGGGGTTAGAGTGTATGAGAAAGGATGAGTTGCTCGAGCTTGCCAGAAAATACAGTCTATCTGAGGCAAAAGTATCATTGACAAAACAGGAAATAAAGATTATTTTAATTCAGTATTTAGTAGGAAAGGGAATTTTTGAAAATAAAGCTTTAAGTTTGAAGAGAAAGCCTGTATCTGGTTCTGACAGGAAATTAAGGGAATTAGAGTTAAAGAACCAGATGGATTTAGAGTTGGCAAAGCTTCAGATTCAGAGAGAGAGAGAGAGAGAGAGAGAGAGAGAGAGAGAGAGAGAGAGAGAGAGAGAGAGAGAGAGAGAGAGAGAGAGAGAAAGAAGAGAGGCAGAGACAGATGGAGAGAGAGAAAGAAGAGAGGCAAATACATATGGAGAGAGAGAAAGAAGAGAGACAAATACAAATGCAGATGCAAAGAGAAGAAAGGGAAATGCAATTTAAGTTAAGAGAATTAGAACTGACAAACAGAGCACACTCCACTCCTTCAAAAACAAGTTCAGGTTTTGATGTTACTAGGTACATTAGGTTAGTACCCCCTTTTCAGGAAAAAGAAGTAGATAAATACTTTCTTCATTTCGAGAAAATTGCTGAAAACTTGAAATGGCCCAGAGAGCATTGGACTTTGTTATTACAAAGTGTACTTATTGGCAAAGCTCGTGAAGTCTACACTTCACTGTCAGTACAACAAAGCACTGATTATGATGTGGTTAAGGAGTACATCTTGAAAGCTTATGAGTTGGTACCAGAGGCATATCGACAATGGTTTAGGAATTGTAGAAAAGAAACTGGACAAACTCATGTCGAATTTGCAAGGGATAAAGAACAACTATTTGATAGGTAGTGCTCAGCCAAGAAAGTTGATCAAGGTTATGATAACCTTCGACAGCTCGTATTAATTGAAGAGTTCAAGAGGTGTATCCATAGTGATGTTAAAACCTATCTTGACGAGCAGAATGTGGAAACTTTGGAAAATGCTGCTCGTATGGCTGATGATTATTCCTTGACTCACAAAATTTCATTTGGCAATAAGTCGTCCTCTCAGCAGTTTTCTGGTAAAAAACAATTTCAATCTCATTCGAGTACTTCCAAATTTCACAACTGCACAACTGTTAGGAATCAAACATCTGATAAGACTGATCAGAAATCCTTATCTCTTCCTACGTGCACTTATTGTAAAAAGAAAGGGCACGTTATTTCTGATTGCTTCAAGTTGAAAAATAAGCAACAGAGTAAAGACAGAGCTTTTCCAAATGCTCTTATTTCTACGAGGTCAAGGTCACGGTCTTGTATTGAAAGCAATACATTTGTTGGGTCAAACAAACCCCAGTCTGATTCTATTTTGGAGGCTTATGAACCATTCATGTCAGAAGGTTCTATATCACTTATTGGTGATTCTGCCATCCCTATCCCAATTAAAATATTAAGGGACACTGGAGCTTCTCAGAGTCTTTTATTATCAGGTACTTTGCCTTTGTCTGAGGAGTCTTCTTCAAGTGAAAGTGTTCTTGTTCAGGGAGTAGAGTGCGGCTTTGTAAATGTTCCTCTTCATTGTGTAAATTTGGCACCAGACTTAGTTTCTGGACCTGTGACTGTTGGGGCAGTGACTTCTTTACCCATAGAGGGTGTTAATTTATTACTAGGCAATGACCTAGCTGGAGATAAGGTTGTGGTTAATCCACTTGTAACTGACAAGCCTTGTTTGGATCAGAAAGTTGATCCTGTCGAAACTGAAATCCCTGATTTGTACCCTGCTTGTGCAGTTACTAGAGCTATGGCAAAAAGAGCTCTTGAGAGTGATGTTGATCAGGATATTATTCCTTTATCTGACACATGTATTGGTCAGTCTTTTGATGAGGTCACTTTTTCCTCAGGTATTGATCAATCAAACGGTATTGATCACAGTGATCCTCTTTTGGCAACTCATTCTCCTTGTTCTACTCAGGGTGACAAACGACAATCCCTTGTCGTTGAACAGGAGCAAGATCCCGAGATATCTTGTTTGTTTCAGAGGGCTATTAGTGAAACTGAAGCCACACAAGTTCCAGTGTGTTACATTGTGAAAAATGGGGTCCTTATGAGGAAATGGAGACCACCTGATGTACCTTCTGGTGACGAGTGGTCAGTGAGCTATCAAATTGTTGTTCCTAAGTCATATCGACAGGAAATTCTTAATTTAGCCCATGAAACTCCTTTGGCTGGTCATTTAGGAGTCCGTAAGACTTATCACAAGATCTTGAATCATTTTTATTGGCCGAAACTCAAAAGTGATGTTTCTAAATACTGCAGATCTTGTCACACTTGTCAAATGGTAGGAAAACCCAATCAGAAGATACCTAAGGCTCATCTGCAACCTATTTATGCATTTAATGAACCATTTAGTAGAATAATGGTAGACTGTGTTGGTCCTTTACCTAAAACCAAGTCAGGCAACCAATACTTGTTGACCATCATGTGTGCATCTACAAGATTTCCAGAGGCAATTCCTCTGAGAAATATAAAAACTAAAACTATTGTGAAAGCTTTGGTGAAGTTTTTTACACTTGTTGGCCTTCCCAAATCTGTCCAGTCGGATCAAGGGTCAAAATTTATGTCTGGAATTTTCCAACAAGTTATGCATGAATTAGGCATCCAACAGTTTAAATCTTCTGCATATCACCCTGAAAGTCAAGGTGCTTTGGAAAGATTTCATCAAACTTTGAAGAATATGATTCGATCATATTGCTTTGATACAGAAAAGGATTGGGATGAGGGTGTTCATTTGTTGTTGTTTGCTGTTAGGGAATCAGTTCAAGAGTCGTTGGGTTTTAGTCCCTTTGAACTAGTTTTTGGTCATACTGTCCGTGGACCACTGAAATTATTGAAAGAGAAACTTCTTTCAAATGAAGATTGAAAAATTAATCTTCTTGATTATGTCTCTGATTTCAAATACAAGTTGTCAAAGGCCTGTGAAGTAGCAAGAACTAATCTTCACACTACCCAGTCAAAAATGAAATTAATGTATGACAGAAATACACAGGAAAGGAGTTTTAAACCTGGTGACAAAGTTCTGGCTCTCTTTCCCATACCTCAGAATCCTCTTCAGGCAAAATTTTTTGGTCCTTATACCGTTGAAAAGAAAGTAAATGACTTAAATTATATCATTAACACTCCTGGGAGACGGAAACAGAAACAACTTTGTCATTAAATATGTTAAAGGAATATTTTGACAGAGATAGCTCAGCTAATTATTCTGTTAATTTAGTTGTACCTGTCCCACACAGTGAAGATATCAACGATGGAGTACAATCAGACTATAGTGACTCTGGTATAACCAATCTTCGGAATTCAGAAATATTGAACAACCTAGACCAGAAACTTTCACATCTACAACAACAGGAAAGAAATGAACTAAAACAGCTATTACATGACTATGAGCACTTGTTTCCTGATGTTCCAACACGAACAAGTAAAATTTATTATGACGTTGACATTGTAGATTCTGCGCCTGTGAAACAGCATCCTTATAGGATGAATCCTCTCAAACAGAACTATCTATAGAAAGAAATTCAGTATTTACTGGAGAATGATTTCATAGAACCAAGTAAAAGTAACTGGAGTTCACCATGTATTCTTGTTCCCAAGCCAGATAATACATTCCGTATGTGTACTGACTATAGAAAAGTCAACAGTGTCACCAAAACTGATTCATTTCCAATCCCAAGAATGGACGATTGCATTGATAAAATTGGAAATGCGGAATATGTCACCAAGTTTGACCTTTTAAAAGGATTCTGGCAAATTCCACTGACGGAAAGGGCAAAAGAAATTTCAGAATTTGCAACTCTAGATGGACTTTATCAATATAAAGTCATGCCGTTTGGAATGAAAAATTCGCCTGCAACGTTTCAACGTCTGATGAACATAATAACATTTGGTCTTGATAATTGTGACGCTTATATCGATGACGCCATTATCTACAACAACACCCGGGAAGATCATTTGGAAACCATTCGAAAATTCTTTGATCGACTCAGCGATGCGAATCTGACAATTAATTTGAGCAAAAGTGAGTTTTGCCATGCTTGTGTCACATTTTTAGGACATATTGTGGGACAAGGTCAAGTTAAACCTATAGAAGCTAAGGTCAAAGCTATATCTAAATTTCAAGTTCCAATTTGTAAAAAGCAACTGATGCGATTTCTAGGTATGGCTGGATATTATCGGAAATTTTGTTCCAATTTTTCCAAAATTGCTGAACCTTTGACAAGTTTATTGAGTAAGAAAACCAAATTTCATTGGTCTGACAAGTGTCAGGAATCTTTTGACAAGTTAAAGGCCATGCTTAAGAATGCACCAGTTCTTTCTGCACCAAATTTCAGCCAATCATTTAAATTTTCTGTTGATGCAAGTGATGTAGGGGTTGGTGGAGTATTGATTCGGGAAGACAAAAGTGGTGTGGATCACCCTGTGTGTTATTTTTCTAAAAAACTAAACAAGCACCAGAAAAATTATTCCACAATTGAGAAGGAATGTTTGGCTTTGATATTGGCTTTACAGCATTTTGAAGTGTATGTCACCTCAGCTCTTTCTCCAATTATTGTGTACAGTGATCACAATCCCCTTACTTTCATCAACAAAATGAAAGATAAAAATCGGAGATTGTTGAGATGAAGTTTGATATTGCAAGAATATAACATTGACATTTGACACATCAGGGGAAAAGACAATGTGATTGCAGATGCACTCTCACGTGCCTAGAAATGTAATATTGCTTGATGTAATTAAGTCCAGTATCATAAAACATCATCTTATGTAATTTTGGTTATTATAGTATTAGATGTATATTCAAAAGAAAGCTTTATTATATAAATCTTTCTTTTTCTTTATGAGGGGAGGTGTTATGTATGATGTTTATATAATATTATAAATATTTTGGGAAATTATAAATGTTTCTTCACTTTAATATTTGCTTAAATCTTAATGTTTATCAGGAAAAACATGTTTAACTAGTGTCCTTGAATTAGGTTGTTTTGATCAATATGTTTTCTCAATTTGAAGGTCAAGGTTGAATTTTGTTTACAGGTAGAATTCCATTAAGATGACTCATATTCTAGAGCATTATGTCATGTGACCAATCTTTATATATGCCATGTTTGGTGGACATTTATTCAGTTTCGACATTACCATCAGTCTTGTAAAGAGCTATTACAGTTGTGAAAATTCATTCCAAATTCTAAGAGAGGAATTATTTTAAATATTCATTGGATTATAACAGTGCTCATAAACTTTGGATTTTGGATTTTTAATTGATGATTTTGGAATTTATGTGAACTTATATTCAGATATTTTGGAATACTTCATTTTGACATCAGCACATCAAAGATTACTAGTACATCAGGACTTTGGAGACCATTAGCACATCATAACATTCAAGGACACAGCCGTGAATTCGGAACATTCTATATTTAGGACTTGTGATTAGAACAATCATTCTTATTGGATTATTACGATTTCAAAACACATTACTGTAAGTGACTTTTTGATTTTTCATTTTAATTATCTAGTAATAAATTGCTTGTTGATTTTTACTTGATTTGTTGGTTTCACTTTCTTTCTGTTACATTTTTCTTAGACCATAGAGTAGTAACAATTAATACTTCTGGGAGGAGAAAGCAGAAACAACTTTGTCAAAATGTTAGAATGTTAGAACAATATGTAGATAGAAATAGCCATATAAATTATCGATTACTTTAGTAGTACTTGTCTCACACATTAAAGATTTGAATGAAGATGAGATATCCGATAGGATGATTTGAAGTTACTGAACTGAAATAGTTGATAGAAGAAAATGGATATTTATTTACAGACATTCTACACGAACCAAAAAAGTGACTGGAGTTTACCATGTTTCAGTGCAGAAACAAAATAAAACTTTTCGTACATGTATAGAGAATAGAAAGACATATTAATTTCCAGTTTCTAGACAAGATTGGAAATGACTAATACGTCACAAGATATTGACATATTGAATGGATTCTACAAAATTTCACTTACGGAGAGAAAGAAAAATTTGCATTCACGACTCCAGAACTTTACCAATACAAAGTCGTACCATTTGGGATGAAGGTTCCCCAAGTTTCCAACGTCTGATGAATATAATAACATACGAATAGAAATTGCGATGTATACATCGAAGATGTCATCATTTGCAACGACATGTGGCAAGATCTAATAGAACCATTCTTCAAGAGATTCAGCGAAGCGAACCTGATCATCAATATAAAAGTGACTTTTTATCGTGCCTGTGTTACCTTTTTCAGGACATGATTGTGAGACATGGACAAATAAAATCAATAGAAGCTAAGGTTATGGCTATTTCTTAGCAAAATTTAATCGATGATGTATTTTCATGTGTATAATACCACCGTTACACTGTTTTGTATACATGACTGTATCATGTATTAATTTTCTTTTTGATTTAATTACTTATATGTTGGAAGTACATATTAAAAAGTGTTTTATTGCATAAATCACTTTTTTTGTTGATGGGGAAGGATGTTACGGAATCATACCTTTTTACCTTTTAATTAATGATTTAATTTACTAATTTATGATCTCTGTTTTTAGTCTGAATAGCGGTTAGCACATTAGTATAGATACGACTATTACTCGATCGATAAGTGGTCACATGATCAATTGCGCGGGAAAATGAAGTCGACCTAGCTTTGTACTTAGAAATCAACATTGAAAGGTCACATTCCATTCTGAATCAATAATATGTTTACTCCTTAAGATTTTTAGACCTTTGGGTAAATGACGCGTAACAAAGTTCCTGGTTGGTTCTTAGAGGGTTGTGTTATTTTGTAATACCATAAAGACGGAGAAAGGGTTTTCAATGTCTGCACACTTGTAATGTATATATAGCAGATAGTCCAGTGATAATTCATTCTTTTACAATTGCTTGAATGAAGAGAGGTTATTGAAATTATTCATTTCAGTGTGGAATTTATCTAATTAGTAACTCATCTGAATTACTATACAGCTCCGTGGAATTATCGGACATTATTCTAAAACTTGTGAGATTCCAGACTTGCAAGGATTATTGTGGATTTTATCAGAACTTGTCAGATTCAGCACAGTGCAGGTTATTTTTCATTCGGAATACTTCATCCGGATTACTCGGATTAACAACAGGAAGTGAACTTTAAAACAATTTAGGACTTTTTAGGATATTCTATACTGTAAGTTATTTTAATTCTTTCACTTTGATTGTTTGTTGAATTATTTTAATTCTTTTAATATTTTAGGAAATTAAAGATTTGCATTTTAATCTTGAAAGCTTGAAAGAGTCGTAACAGTACCTGACTTTCTCACATCAAGACATGGAAAGTTCAAATCTAAGTACTAAATGCTATGTAAACAAGACTAACCATGAACTCAAATACAGTAAATATGTTATTTACAAAATGACCACTAAAGTACAACTGACCTCATGTTATAAATTCAAAATTCAATATACATAACTATATATATTTAACTAAATATATATAACTATATATATATATATATATATATATATATATATATATATATATATATATATAACTATATATATATATATATATATATATAACTATACGACTCTAGGGGTAATGTAACAAGATAAAAGACACAAACAAGCTTTCAAGATTAAAATGCAAATCTTTAATTTCCTAAAGTATTAAAAGTATTAAAATAATTCAACAAACAACCAAAGTGAAAGAATTAAAAATAACTTACAGTATAGAATATCCTAAAAAGTCCTAAAATGTTTTTTAAGTTCACTTCCGGAAGTTAATCCAAATAATCCGGATGTAGTATTCCGAATGAAATAGCCTTTAACGTGCTGATGTTGATAAGTTCTAAATAAATCCAAATAATCCTTGTAAGTCTGGAATCTCACAAGTATTAGAAATGTTCCAGATAATTCCACGGAACTGTATGATAATTCAGAGGAAGGCAGTCCTTTTTGCCTAAATGTACTGTATAGATAATAGATGAATCTCCAAATAAATATAGATATATTCCACACTGAACTGCAAATTCAATTATGATCTCTCTCTTTAAAGTAGCTGTAAAGAATAATTTATCACAGGATTACTTGCTATATATACATAACAAGTGCGCAGAATCAAATTGAAAAACCCTTTATCCGTCTTTAATAACATGGTATTACAAAATAATGCAACCCTCTACGAACCCATCAGGAACTAGGTTATGCGTCATAATGTTTACGTTCCCACGTTCTTAAACTCTTAACCAGTAAACATCATGTTGATTCAGAATAGGAATGTAACCTTGCAATGTTAATTTCTAAAAGTATATTAACTAGGTCGACATCTTTATCGCGCGCAATTAGTCATGTGACCATTTATCGATCGAAAGGTTGTCGTATGGATACTCATATGGTAACCGCAGTTTAGACTAAGAAAAGAGATCATAAACTAATAAATTTAACAATATATATATATATATATATATATATATATATATATATATATATATATATATATATATATATATATATATAAATTGGTGTGTTTCGGCAGGTAAAAGTGTTATTGCTGGAAAAATATTTAAATTTGTAGGTATATTAAAGATATTGCGACAAAAAGATTAAGTTTTTAAGAAAATATGCACCAATAAATATCTCTCTTGCAAAGTAAGCACATCATGATAAGTTACATACAGGAACAGCACGACAGTAGTAATAGGGGGGTAAATAAGGTCAAGGGGGTCTCCTATGTTAAAAAGCGGGTAAGGAATATAGGGTCAAAATTTATGGGGTCAAGGGGAATTTAACATGGTGGGGCACTTGGGGGTCATGGGCAAGGAATATAGGGTCAAAATGTATAGGGTCAAGGGGAATGGAACATAGTGGGGCACTTGTTGGTCACACACACACACACACACACACACACACACACACACCAATATTTTTTTGAAAGGCAATAATGACAAATAATCTTTTCGAGAGAGGTGGTTGGCCCTGAAAAGGGCCGTTGGAGTGGTGTCAATCAAGTTAACACAGGTGGCATCTCATGGAGGGTTGTCTTCTTCTTAAACTTCGACGGACTTCAGGTCCGTAGAGAAGGACTCGCTTCAGACAGCCTTGTCTCTCGATATAAATCCTGCTCTTTCCATAGGGCTGTATCTGTCATCTTGGTAATCGCCCATGAGGCTTTGACGTACATGGTGTAGTCTGGGTTGAACAGCATGCCCGATACGATGTTGGAGGGTTGTGTCGGCATCCCTTAGCCTCCTCCCAGCATATATAGCTGGTTAAGACTTAGAGATGTCGCCTTGTTTTGCATAATGGTAATTAATTTTTTATTGTGTTTTTCTTCCTGTCCTTCCCTTTTTTGCGTTTTTGTGTATAAAATAAATAAATAAAAGTTTTCAGTTTTAGTTCTATTTTTGCACAAGGTTGATTTTTGCTTGTTCTGTCATATTTTTTTATTTACTTTATTTCCCTTTTTCGATTAGAACTTTGACTTGTACTATCCTCCCTTCAGGGCATATTATCCTGAGGGTGGAGTTCCTTCCCTTTTTTTCCCCTTTTATTTTTGAGTTATAATTTTTAGTAACCTCTGCCTGGAGGTTAAGTTTTCTTTTGTCCCAGTATGTTGTGCTATATATATGTCTGTTTTTGTTGTAGTGCGGATTTATTCCCATTTCTGTGTCAGGGACAGGCCTAACTAGGTCATATTCTTGTGTAGTTGTTTCTATCCATGTACTATATAAAAGTAACCCTAAATATAATTTAAATTTTTTTTATTTACTTAAATTTAATAATAAGATAAAATAATAAGGTGTTTAGTGCGTTTTGATTTTTTTGCGTGTGTGTTTGCTTCTCTCTTTCTCTCTCTCTCTCTCTCTCTCTCTCTCTCTCTCTCTCTCTCTCTCTCTCTCTCTCTCTCTCTTAGGGTTGTTTCGGTTGTTTGTACTTTGGTTTTTAGTTGGTTACGGATTCAGTTGTAGCTTGAAACAAAAAAGGGATTGAAATTACTTATAGTGCGGACGTAAATGAAAACATCCATTGTGGTTGTTTGAGTTAGTTGTATACCATGGTTATTGTGAGTTATAGTGTCCATTTGAGCTTGAAAATAAAAAGGGATTGAAATTGTTTTTGGACGCGGACGTGAATGAAAACAATCTATTGTGGTTGTTTCAATTAGTTGTATTCTGAGTTGTCAACTTTGTATTGTCTAAGCGACGAGTTGTGTAAAAATGTTTTTTTTACAGAGTTATTCTTGTACATGACATCTGTCCAGGTATGGCTATCGCTGGTTGTTTTCTGGAAAGCTGTTTTTGTCTGAAATATAAATTGGAAGAAAAAAAAATCTCAAATTGCCTTATTTTTTGTTTTTATTTCTCAAATTAAAATAAAAGCAAGGCTTTTGGTTTTCTTTGTCCAAAAATTGCTAAAATATTGTATTTATGTCACTTTGAGAGTCCAGCTCCTTTTGAGGTACTCCCTATGAGAGCGAATTTGTCCTTTCCCTCTTCCCGCTGGTGTTTTTATGCTTGAAAAATCAGCGATTTCGCGTGGTGTTGAAAGCTTGGAGCATTGTAATTTTGAAACTTGTTACATTTATTTTGAAATATTTTGAAGTTTCTCCTAGACAGAGATTAGTAAAAGATTATGCATAAGTTCTTGTCGGCACCCCTTAGCCTCATCCTAGCATAATAGCTGGTTAAGACTTAGAGATGTCGCCTCGTTTGGTCTAAAAGAATTTTGTTTTATTATGTTTTTCTCCCTGTCCTCCCCTTTTTTGTGTTGTTTGTTTTTTGAATAAATAAATAAAATAGATAAATATTTTTTGTTTTAATTGTATTTTTTGCACGATGTTGATCGATGTTCCTTCTGTCATATTCTCCGAGTTTTGTTTATTTCCCTTTTAAAATGAGAACATTGGCTTGTACTATCCTCCCTTCAGGCACATTATCCTTTGGGTGGAGTTCCTTGCCTCTTTGTTTTTATTTTTCTGGTTGTATAATTATCAGGTACCTCTGCCTGGAGGTTGAGTTTTCCGTTGTCCCACTGTGTTGTGCTATATATGTATGTTTGTTGTAGTGAGTATTTATTCCCGTTTTTGTGTTAGGGACAGGCCTATCTAGGTCATATTCTTGTAGAGTTGTTTCTATCTATATATTAAATAAATATAAATGTCCAAAATTAGTATTTATATAATAAAAAGAAATTATTTTTGAGACAAAATTAATTATTTATAAAGAATTTTTTGAAAAGTACGAAAAGTAATAAGTTGTCTAAGTGTATTTGTTTTTTTTTGTTTTTTTTTGTGTGCATGTTTGCTCCTCTCTTGCTTTCTCTCTCTCCTTAGGTTCTTTGGGTTAAATTTGCCTTGATTTTCATTAGTATTAGAATTAGTTGTGGCTTGAGGATAAAAAGGGATTGAAAATGTTTGTAACGCGGACGTGAAAGAAAACATCCAATTGTTTTTGAGTTTTATTTTTTGCTCGTTCGTTCGTTCGTTGGATTAACGACGCGTGCGGCCATTCGGCCATTTGCGTCGAGTTAATGGGCGCAAAGCGCCCTACTTAATTAGTCGTCAATGGGTTACCGACTTGCAACCCAATGAACGCTTTAATGTGTGCAAGGCACACTATTTAATTATTCCTGTCTGGTGTCTGGAGGTGGGAAAGGCGGAGTCAGGGATGGCGTAGGAGGAGCGTAGCGTCACCGGATGGCTCCATCGATCCAGGATTTATTTTATGTGAAATTTTGTTGTCGACTTGCACGCTGTTCTATAATTTTGAATGATGCACTCTCTACTTTGTGGCGTTTGCGGGTTAGCTAAGTGTGAGAATAGAGTTTGGTTCTGTCCAAGGAGTATTCTATAATTTTTGTTCATTACTTAGTCATATGCACCTTTTAACGTTTGTTTCGAGTTTTATTTGTGTCCGATCGTTACCCTTTGTGTGGCTCGTCCTGATGGTTTGTGTTATCTACCACCTTTAGTTTTCTGTTTGTTGTTGGGATGAGTTTCAGCTTCCAATCTCTTGGTGCATATGCTTATTTATTTGATTTGATTAATTAATTAATGTTCAGGGGTACATTTTGTTTCCGCTTTTGTGCGGAGGGCCCCTGATGGTTGGGCTTGGGACCACCTTATAATCTTAACTGAGTTGTTTTGGTGACCTTACGTTCGGGAGGTGTTAACTTTATTGTGGGTTTTGTGGCTTGGGCCTGATGGTCTTGGTTGGGACCATCTTATATCAGCTAAATTGTGCTTTTAGGGACGGGTAATATTGTTGTTCCTTGGACAATTGGACAATTCACCGAGTACCATCACCGAGTTTGAGAAGAAAAGAAAAGAAAGAAGAAAACTGTAGAATTTTTTTTAAAAAATACTCATTCACTCATTCATGCATGCTTGTTAGTGGTCGTGCATTGGCTTAGTTGAAAAGTTAGTTTCGAGGGGGCGGGATGGAATGTATGTGTTTTTCATTTTCTGATACTGCTTGCAGTGCGAGGGACCAGGTTCGCTTTAAACGTATCCCCACCGTAAGGGTAGGTGACGTACTTGGTTTCCTCCCTGCGCGTCTATTCCTATGTTTTAACACTTGCAGTGCGAGGGACCAGGTTCGCCTACTCGTATCCCCTCCGTAAGGGTAGAGGACCTACTTGGTTTCCTCCCTGCTCGTGTGATCTACGATACTTGTTTGTTTATGTTAGCAGTTGTAATTTGAACTTTCCCGACGGATGTTGATTTACTAACCGGGGTTTATATTTTACCTCGCTTTCCGATGTCAGATATATATCCCAGGATGTTTTTGTATACCGAATTGATGTTGTTATTTTTAGTAATTAGGAAATTCGGGTATTCTACTAGGGCTTTTAGTTGTTTTTGCTTTTCTTGGAACTTTTTCCGATGTTGACTGTAGGAGGGGCATTCATTGAATATGTGGCCTAATGTTTCTGGGGTTTGGCAGTGAGGGCAGTTAATTCCTGACTCTTTTATGCCAGGTAGAAACCTACCAAAACTGCTGGCTAGTAGTGTGTTTCCAGTTTTTAGTCTGGTTATGACTTTTGGTGTCGTGTGGGTTAGGGACGCTAACGTTTCTACTAACTAACTTGAGCAGGTTGAAGAGTTTTCTCCCTTTCTTGGAGTTATTCCATTTCATATCTATTTTCAGCCTAATCATACTGTATATTTCGAGGATGCTGTAATCCAACTGGTGTACTTCGGATTACCTTAGTTTGTGTTTAGCTTTATCAGCCCTTTCGTTTCCGGGTATGTTAGTGTGGGAGGGTACCCACATAAATTCTACAGTATGGTTATTTTGTTCCAAGGTTTTGAGTCTTAGGTAGACTTCTCTTAACAAATTTTCTCTGCTGGAGTAGTTGCCTGTTTCCAGAGTTTGCAGCACGCTGAGGGAGTCGCTAATTATCACTGCTTTTCTTGTTTGGGTGTCCTGAATCCATTTGATGGATTCGTTAATAGCCCAAAATTCGACAGTGTAAACTGAGCAGTGATCGGGAAGCCTCGCCCGCAGCGTGATGTTTTCCCCCGGGATCACGACTGCTGCTGCAGTGCGTCCCGGGTCTGGGGATTTGGACCCATCTGTGTAGATTTGGGTGTATCCCTCATACCTACTCTCTATTTCGGTTAGTACTTTTGCCCTTATTTCTATGGGTTGCTGTTTAGCGCATTTACATTTATTACTGGGGTTTACAGGTCCAAGGGGCGGTGTCCGGATATTTAGTGACTTCCGCTTGGAGGTTGGTGAGGTCTAATTCCCTTTTCAGATCGTGGATTTTTTTTCCCCCGATAAATTTTTGAGGAGTTTATGCCTAAAGGGCTTGTTGCATTTCTCAATGATGTTTTGAGTAAGATGCGAGTTGGTATGGATGGAGATCCTAGTTGCATATCTTAAGAGTAACTCCTCCCTTCTAAGGTTTAGGGGGAGTTCCCCGGTTAATATTCTGAGCTCTTCTCTAGAAGTGTTACCGAGAGCACCGGTGCAGATAAGCAGAGCCTGGCGTTGTATTCGATCTAGTTGTCTAAGAAGGTTGAGGTTTGCCGAAGCATACGCTAGGCACCCATAGTCAATTTTTGATCGAATAAGAGTCCTATATAATGTAAGAAGAGTGGCTTGGTCCGCCTCCCAATCGGTCCCTTTAAGGTTCCTCAAGAGGCTTAGATCTTGACTACATCTTCTTACTAGCTCTGTTATGTGTCTGCCCCATGTAAGGTGCTCGTCGAATAACATTCCCAGGAATCGTGCTACTTTTTCGAATTTAATTTCGGTTCCGTTTAGGAAAAGTTTTGGTGGGTCCCTACGCGTGTTTGTTTTAGGGGTAAACAGTACTCCGACTGTTTTTCCTGTTGATATTTTGAAACCCCACCTATCGGCCCATTGACCAATCCTATCTAGCCCCGTCTGTATGCGGCTAACCACAGCTTCGCTGGAGGGATTTCTCGCTCTCCAGATTCCGCTTTTGTCAGGAAAGTGGGATAGGTCCAGATAAGTCTAATAAACTGATCTGTCGAGGTCGTTTATCATAGCGTGGGGCTTCGTACACTGCTCTGAGGGGTACCACTTTCTAGTGCGTGTGTTTGAGAGTATTGATTGCTCGCTCTTGTTTGGATATTTCGACCTGTCAAGAAGTTAGATATCCATTTATGAATACGGCCAGTTATTCCGTAGTGATTTAATTTTGCAATTAATCCTTTGGTCCATATTAGATCATATGCTTTTTCCAGGTCGAGGAATACGGCGATTAAGTTACGATCGCATTTCCTATTTGCATTAAATGCCAATCTTATATTTGCTTCCAGGCGAAGCAATTGATCTACTGTGGATCGTTTGTTGCGGAATCCGCTTTGATTGTTGGATATCAACTTCCTGCTTTCTAGGTGGTGTTTTAGCCTATTGTTAATCATAGTCTCCATGACTTTACATATGTTGTTGGTGAGTGAAATCGGTCTGTACGAATTGATATCTGCTGAATCTTTTCCAGGTTTCGGGACAGGTATTACGATTGCCTGTTTCCAACGTTTTTATATTTCTCCCGATCGCCAAATCATAATTAGCAGACCCAAAATCGCCAGTTCTGTTTTTTCGGGGAGATTTTTGTAGATTTCATATCCCAGCATGTCTTCACCCGGTGAGGTGGTTTTTTCTTATTGAGAGCTTTTCGCCACTCATGGATAGTGAAATCTACATTTAAGGGGCTCGTGTGGTTTCCCCTGTCAGTGAACAATTCCGGGTGTTCTCTTTCTATTTCGTTTCGGTGGTTTTGGAATTTTATTGAGTTATTGGCGTAACTGCTCATGCCGGCAAAGTGTGAGGCTAGTTTTTCGGCTTTTTCCGCATCGGTTGTAAGCCCGGAGAGTTTTTTGGGTCGAAAAGGACGTTTTCCCCCTAATTCTCTTAATTTTATCCCATATTTGTTTTGAGTTTGCCTTGTAGTTTAGGAATGAGCAGTATTCCTTCCACGAGTTTTGTTTGGCCGTGAATACAGTGTGTTTCACATGGCGTTCTTTCTCTTTGTAAACAAAGAAATCCTGAGAATTTTTAGTGTGCCTAAATCGATTGAGGGCCTTTTTTCCTCTTTTATGGCTTGTTTACATTCTTCATTCCACCAGGGAATTGACTGTTTAATGCTCCGCCCGCCCGTTCTGGGTATGCTCCGCTGCGCTGCTGACGACAGCGCCTTAATGATATTTTCGTTATAGATTTCAACGCTGTCGTCATACAAGAGAGCGTCGTCAATCCCCCCCCCCCCCCCCATAGGGCACGGAACATTTCCCAGTCCGCTTTATCGAATTTCCATTTAGGGGGAGGGGAGATGTTATTTCTGTGTACCTTCAGGTTGATGGAGGTTAATATCGGAAAGTGGTAACTACCTAGTGTGCTGGATTGTTGTACTTCCCAATCGGCTATTTCCGCAGTTTTGGGTGAGCATAGTGTTAAATCAATCGCTGACATGGACCCGTTTTCGGGGTTAATTCTGGTGCGTGCACCGTTATTCAGCACTACTAGGTTTGTTAGGGCAATCCACCTTTCGATATTTTCGCCTCTCCTATCCAGGTGGTTCCCTCCCCATTGTTCGCTATGGGCGTTCAGATCCCCAGATATGATTATATACTCTCCGAGGCCACCCACAATAGAGTGGTATGTTTCGGGTTTTATTATTAATGACCCGCCTGGGTCGTACATGTTTACTATGGCTATCGGCTTAGCGCCGTTGTTAATTTTAATAATTTGGTATTCAGGTTTATGGTCGGTGTTTGGGGTTTGTTGTGTGCCCTCTATAGACTCACTCGAGAGGGTGTTGCTGACAAATGTTGCCAGTCCACTGCCCTTCTGCCCATTGGGTCTGTTCTTGAAGTAGCAGGTAGAGTAACCCGGTATTTTTGGCGGGCTTTGCAGTTGTCCGCTCAAGTGAGTTTCTTGAAGGCACACGACGTCCGGTTTATTGGGATTATTTTGTATCTGGAGTATTAATTCGGGTAAATTTTTTCTTATCCCTCTACAATTCCATTGAAGTATGTGTATTAACGTTTTGTGTTCCATGATGGATTCCCCCTATTTACTTGTGTTAGTTTTTGTGGTTCCGTGTGCACCCTGCGGTTAATCCTCAGATTGATGAGGTTTTGTATTTGGGTTAATACGGTTTCGGCGGGGATGAGGTTGTCCTGACTGAGATTGAGTACTCCGTCGATTATATCCCGGATAAGTTCTAAAATACGTGTTAAAGGGATGAAGTTATTGTCTGTTTGCTTTGTATAAGCGGAAATTTTGTTTCTTACCATTTCGGTGCTAGCGCTGGGTTGTTTATCTTCCGTTGTGTTTGGTGTTGGTGTTTTTTTGGCTGTGTTTGAGCTTTTTTCTTTGCTGTTGCTGTGCTGTTTTTCCTTTGGACTTGGGACTTTGGCTGGTCCTTTAACCGGGTGGGTTGATTTTTGTTGTTCCTGATTTTGTGCGTTTGATTGTGTGTTTTTAAGGCTTTGACTTTGGTTTTCGACGAGGCCCTTGTCCTGTTGATTATTTTTTTCTTGTTTGGGGGGGGGGGGTGGTTGCGCTTAGGGGTTTTTGGCTATTAACTTCAGTCGCAACGACTTTGTATGTTACATGATTTGTTTGCATGTAGTTAATTATTTTGTCTTCTTGGATCGCATATGTACAATCTCGTGATCGTGGGTTGTGGGGTTTGTGGCAATTCGCGCATTTCTGCCCCTCAAATTTGCATTCCTCCTCGTGGGAGCCTCTACATTGATTGCATCGTGCGGGGAATCCGCATTTTGTTTTATAGTGTACCCACCTTTTACATTTGACGCAGAATCTGGGTTTATTAATGTACTCTCGTACCTGGCAGTATCGGCCGTACGGTCCTAAACGGATTTGCGATGGTGGGTGTTTCAGCTTGTAGAAGAACGGCGGTCGAGTTTTCGCCTTCTTTGTTTTTTAGCCTTACTACTTTTTGGATTTCCTCCCCTTGTTTTCGTAGGTCGGTGCCGATGGTTTGTGTGTCATGCTTTGCATTTACATGTATTATTTTGTTGTAGATCGGTTTGGTGTATTTTGTGGTGTTGGGTCTGCGGTACCCTTGCTGTGTGTCGAGTAATGGTTACTCTGTACGGGCCAATGTTTTGTATTTCCAGAAATTTAGCTACCTGTTTTGCGGTAGCGCATCGAACCACTATATAATCAGTTCTTGTGTGTATGATGTGGAACGTGATCATTCATTCCATTCAATGACAGCGAACAGAGCAGTAACAAGCATTACAAAGAGCGCTAGTCATGGAGCTAATCCCAGAATATGCACTGAATGCCCTGAAGGGCCTTGGCCTTTCATTGGCTACAGGGTGGAGCTTGAGAGCCTAAGAGAAAAGAACGACTCTCCTCCTAATATGGGAAAAAAGAAAGCAGATATAATAATGAAGACAGAACACCAATGGATTGGAGGAAAAGGGGACCAGGGAAAGGACAAGCGCAGCCTCAACAGAGGGAGCGACGAGCGCAAACCCAGCCGAGTGCTAGCGGCCCTGTCCCAGAACCCCAAAAAGCGGCGCTATCTCCTCCAAAACCAACAGCGGCGCCACCCCCACCCCCAGCGGCAACAATTGTAGCTGGGACACAGGCGACAGAGACTCCAAAGAAGAAAACGGAGGAGAACAAGGAGGTTTACAAAATGAGGCAACAAAAGAAAGCGGCGGAAGGAAGGAAGAAAGTCTCACCACCACCACCACTGCCCACCCCTATACCAGACCCAGGGGATGACAGAGCGACGCTAACCGGTTCCAGACACGAACAAACATGGCAATATGTTTATAAGATGTCCCTGTTTGTAAAAGCGGGTGTAGAAGTATGGGAGGATAGAGATATAGCCGAGAGTTTCATCGAGGTCCACAGGGCAGTAATGGAGATAAGGAACAGTAGGAGAAAAAAAAGTGAGGGATCGCATCAAACTAGCAAAAGAACGCCTCATGTAGATATGGATGGACACGCATTATCACGAAACACCGGTCCCACTAGCAGCGCTAATTTGCAAATTTTTGATCGCCTACCACCAGCTAGACCTACCCCATATAAAATACGAGGACTGGATGAGCGATCGAGACCTACGTCACCTCATGGACCCAGACAGCCCAGCTCAAAGAAGAAAGGTTCTAATAGTGCCCGAACAACTGAGGAATTACATGCCGCTGCCGGGGGAACTACCCAGCCCTTCTTAGGGCTACATTGCCTCATTTGCCTAAATCAATGGGGTTTTCAATTTGGCATTTTCGAATAACCCCTTTTGATCATACTTTTAAAAAAAAACAAATTTGACCAATTTCGCAACGCCGTCTAAAAAATTATAACTCAAAATTGTAGTGTGCGTGATACGAAAATGATACGAGTAATTTCTACTCAAAGATTGGTATTGTTTTTGAAAATAACATGTACACCTTGTACACAAAATTCTTTACAACTGGAATAATTGCGTTAAACCAAAAATTCTTTGAAACTTGAAGTATTGCCATATTTGAACAAGTGGCTAACACTTTATTGGTATTAGGGACAGCCCGACTTAGCTAACTGGGCAGAATTTGATCAAGCTGCCTGCCTCGCTCCAGACATACTGAATACTAGCATGCTTTGCATGCATTGCTCTCAAGCCTGTCAACATTGAGGTTCTAATCCTATGTACAGGTTGAAAGTAAATTCTACACACCCTCCTATATCGCGCCTACAATGAACCCCATTTACTTGGGGAAACCATGCAGCGATGGAGGGGTGTAAATTAAATAGTGTGCTTTGCACACTTTAACGCACCAATGGGTTATAACTATACCCATTGGTGTCTAATTAAATAGTGCGCTGTGCGCACATTAACATGGCCAAATGGCCGCACACGTCGTTAATTTAACAAATCAATCAATCAATCAATCAGTGGCAGCAACGAACATAGTAGTAACAAGACGTACGAAATTTGCTAGCGATGGAAATATTAGTCCCTGAGCACGCTCTGAATGCTCTCCAAGGCTTATGCCTCGAAGTAGCTACAGGGTGGAGCCTTCGGGCTCAAGAAAGGAGAACAACTCCTCTCCTCATTTGGGAAAAAGAAAGAAGAAACCCAACTGAAAGCAGTACATGGGAAAGAAATAGACCCATACCAAATAGAAGACCGGGACAGGGGGGAAGAAGAAATTTTCAGTGGGACCGTTATAGGCAGACGTCGTCTACACAACAGACAGAGGCAGGAAATATCAGTTGCACCTCCTGTGGGACCATGACAAATCAAAGGAACCCCACCACAACCTACTACTAGAACAATTACTACATCAACTTCCGACTTTCCAACAAGAACAACTACAACTTCAACTTCCGACTTCCCAACTCCAACTACCGAAGTCAGGAAAGAAACCCCCAAGCCAGCTGAGACAAGCAGTCCGCAGCAGGGGGCCCGGCAAGGGAATGAGGAAAGTAGTAGGAGCAAACAAACACTGAAAGAGGCCTCTAAGGTAACTATTCAAGAGGCGAAAAAGGGGAAAATACCAGAACAAAGCAAGGCTTCCACTCCAATACCGGCAACCCAAATTAGGGAAAAAGGAAAAGAGTCGGAACGGATAATAGTTTAAGCCAGCAAACCAAAATCTCCCCTTCAGGCTCCAAAAAGTAAAAGGCAACAACAACAACAACAATCAAGGCAACAATATCTAGAACAAGAACGACAAGAACAACAACAACAATATACTCGCAAAAGACCCAAGAAGGAAAAAGATTGGATACATGAAGCAGACCACTGGCTCATTAACCAATACGATCCACATAACATCTCAAACATCGTGGAAGATTCAAAAGGCCATACTGCCGGAAGTTTCCACTTTGACTTCAGCACGGCCTTAGATGTAGCCAAGCAAATGAAATCAGGAGGGAAAATTTCGGACAAACAGATGAAAAAAATTCAACCATCGAAAGATAACATCAAGAAAATGGGACAAAAATTTGCGGAATGCCCCATACCATTAGCAGTTTTGCTGGTAAACTGCACAATTGAAATGTTCAAGCTACCGGTATCTCCAATTAAACTCTGGGCACCACTCTCTCAGCTAGTGGTGGCTGATCTTTTCGACCCTCCGGAAAAGTGCAAAAACAGAGTTAGACGTAAGTTCGAGCCACCAGAAGACCTGAGGCTATACCTGCGACCGCCGGAAAGACACAGAATAGTCCTTTAAATGGACGGGGCCAAATTAATTTTCCGTCATCTACAGTTACCAAACTTTGTTGATGACTTGCACTCGTGGTAAGGAATAACCGATTTTTGGGTCAAAAAGTAAAATAAAACGGTCACGTTGACTGAAAGAAGAAAAATTATTTCTGCACAAGAACATTAGCTCTATATCACATACCAAGACTAAAATTTGGCTATAGCTTGGGCTTAGAATAGGATAGATGACTTTAGATCTTGTAGTCTCAAGGTCAAAAGTTAAAGTCACTGTCAATGAAAGAAGAAAAATGGTTTCCGTACAATAACATTAGTTCTGTATCACATATCTAGACAAACTTTATGTATGTCTTGCACTTGAATATAAAAGATAGCTTATCGATGTGGGTCTCAAAGAATGAAAAGGCCAGGTCACTGTGATGGAAGGAAAACAATAGTTTGTTTAAAAAGTCAGTTCTTGACCATGCACATTCACCAAAGTTTGTGAATGACTTTCACGTTGAATAGGAAGAAAAGGTGATTGATTGTGTGGTCAAAGGTCAAGATCACTTTGACTGAAAGAAAAAATGTTTTTTGCATAATAACTTTATTTCTGGGGCTCGTACATACTGCATGGAAGAAGCCTACTGATTTTGGTGTCCATTGATCAAAGGTCAAGGTCGTTGTGGCTTAAAGACAAATTGGTTTTGCAACAAAACTTTTGTGCGAGAATAAGTTTCTTGGTCAAACTGTGCTTGCACTTAGGGTAATAAAAATCCCATAGATTATGGGCTCTATAGGTCAAAGATCACAGTCATGGTAAGTTTAATATGAAAATAATGGTTTCTGCACATTAACGTTAGTTCAAAACCGCATACCCCGACCAGTCATTAAAACCCGTTGGTCAATAATCTCCAGAGTCAATTATGCCCTACAAGTGCCTACCTAGATGAGTATTAAACACATAGCTGGCGTATAACGTGCCGTTCTCGGTCCTCTTGTTATCACATGCAACAAAATTATGTGTGGGACCTTTCGACGGAGAACGTCATAAATTATGTTCCAAAAGCGGATTCTCCAAAGGAAAATAATGGCTCCTTTTCTTTTTGTTTCTTTCTTTCAGGTGCATATGCAGTTGTTTATAAAGTCCTATATATTCGTGTGGTTTGTAGAATTGTACGTAGCTTCTAATTTCATATAAATATTAAAAGAACACACTTCTAACAGTGCGCGACTAGACAGTTATATAAACAGCATGCGTATTAATAATTGGTTGTAATTTCTTCATAATTTCTGAACGTTATTTGTTTTGTTTTGATAACACTACCCTCCACATCTAACTTTGTGATAAAGACAAGTTTCAAAAAAGCATTTGATGCTTAAGAGAAGAAAGAATTAAATTGATTTTCAGGTGTGTACTTAAGACATTACTAAATGGCAAATAGATACTATATTTTACATTGAAGTCTAGTGTACTCTTGGATTTTCTCAGGCCACATAAAAAAGTTTTACCTTTTTTGTTTGAAATTAAAAACTGTATAAATCTACAAAATTAAAGAGAAGAGAACGGTCACAGCTAATGAATTCCGAAGTACGCGCACCTGTGTGTGTGTGCGCGCGCGCGCGCGTGTGTGTGTGTGTGTGTAGGGATAGAACATTCCATTGCCTAGTCACACGGGACGACCAAAATCGATGACGTGCAACCAATTGACTCAAGGTCAAAACCCGGCCGGAACACCAGGTGTTTGATAAGTATGTTTGCTAATATGCAAAATCAATAAATTCAGCTGTCTACATACAATGAAAATTGAAAATGTGAGCTTTGGACTTCACTTTGATATAATTTGCAAGAAATGTGATGCTAAATTTTAAATAATTGCATTTTTCTTTCGTCATTATAATTTCCAGCAATCTGATTGGCCAGGTCCTTTTGAATGTTTTTAGTTTATACCTGTATGAACCGAAAAAGAAAAGAAAAAAAAAAATAGCCCCTCCCTCTGGCACTACTTTTCCCCACATTCACATTGTAATCTAATCTTTGTAAAATATTTGCAAGATGCATTGACGTAATGTTGGTTTACATCAACAACGAGGGCAACGCTGTGAATAAAAAAAATAAACAACAACAAACAAATTCGACTTTATAACGCTCTGAAAAGATAAAGCTGAAAGTTGGATCGATCAAAAATGCAGATAATCGGTGAAGAGAGAGAGAGAGAGAGAGAGTGTGTGTGTGTGTGTGTGTGTGTGTGTGTGTGTGTGTGTGTGTGTGTGTGTCATTCGCGGGCCCCAACATTCCAAACGTTCGTCCCAGTTACATTCTGACATATACTATGTAACATTGTTTCATATAAGACCAAGACGATTCGATTATTTTGGAGGGACCTTAGCTGATTTCACCTCTCGATTAGACGGACATGCTCTGGCTGTCTGGATTAGGCCCACTGTAGTATTTTCATGTTTTGAATGAAATTAGAGCCTGAAAGAAATTAGCATTCCGTCCTGTAGTTATTCCAATTTAAATAAATAACTCGTTGTTGATTTAAATCGTTATGACTTTAGCTTATTCACCCATGCAAACAGTGAAGCTGTCCTTAACTGTCGTAAAAAGCTGGGGGGAAAAATCAGCTGACTCTGAAGCTAGTGTTGGGATTTATAGAGATGGTAAGCGTGTTTACCAAAGGAATTTGATATGGATAGATCCTGATACAGCAGACAAGTAAAAATTAAACTGGGTGAATCGAATTGATGAGTTCTAGACCAGATGTTTAAAAAATGTAAGTCAAAGTCATGCTAAGTTCTAGTGTACAGCTTTGCAATTTGTCTCTCTCTCTCTCTCTACCTCACACACACACACACACACACACACACACACACACACACATATATATAAACGCACATTTCTAATGATCTGTCAATCAAATAAACATAGGTCTAAATTGTATGCGGCCCTTTAATTTGTCATTTATTGAAGATATTTTGCTTGAAACAGCATAAACAACAACTGCTTCGTTTTTTGTTTAAGAAACGATTCTTCATTGATACTAATCACAAGCAGCCCTCTCCACCCCCATCCCATTCGCTTAAGTTTTAAAGAAGGGATTAGCTATTAGCTCTTGTCAACCCGAATTGATTTAATTGTGAGTGTTTTGATTGCTTCGTGCGTTGATGAGCTCTATAGATGAGGTCTATAAACAACGGCGACTCTTTCTTTCTCTCTCTCTGAAAAAAAGATCTTGTTAAATAGACATATTTGTCATTTCCGGTAAGCTATAGACAATATTGCAAAAGGTAAGTAATGAAACCGTTTTCTCTTAATAGTGAATATTATACACTTGCTAAGACATGTCGTCGCCTCTCCCAAATATCGACATCGGTAAGGGTAAAAGTAATTAAACAACTCGAAATTAATGTTGCAGTTTAATCATATACGTATTTTTCCCCACCATGGATTTCACTTTGGGTACTTGGACTCTATAGTTCAATGGAGACTGTACATATAATGATTTAATGACCAAGGGTCAGTTTGTGCCATGTTGTCGAGAACTGGTTGCTGTATTCTGATTGGCTGTATGCAAATTACGACTGCTGATAACTATTTGGCATGTATTCATGCACGCCTTTAACAAGGTTGGAATTATCTATTTAGTGTACTTTTTAAAAGAATTGTAATTATTGTGTCTTTACTGGATGTAAAATCTTATTATAAGGATTGACCAGTTTATTGTTTTACGTTCATTGAAGTATGAAACGAAAAAACGCTGTGCAAACTTAGGTATGATCCGCTTCACAGATCATACAGTTTGCACATCGTTTCTTCGGTTCATACTTCAACGAACGTAAAAAAAAAAAAAGGTCAATCCTTAATTAATTAATTAAATAAATACTATTTTAATTGGAATGACCGTACAAATTTGTAATCGGACAACCAGGTGTCTCTATTGGGCAACCAGATAGTTTTAACTGGACAGCCAGATTTTTCAGTCTGGTTGTCTAACCGTCAGTCATGCATTTTGACAATTTTTCATGTATGTATGTATGTATGTATGTATGTATGTATGTATGTATGTATGTATGTATGTATGTATGTATGTATGTATGTATGTATGTATGTATGTATGTATGTCACGATGTGCATTAATCTATAGAGCTATCCGTCTTCCTGTCTGTTATATTCAGCCTTCTTCATTTCTTTAAATGACTTTAAAATCCAGTAAGTCTTTGTAACATTATGCATTAATGGGATTTTTCTTAATTTAAAGATAGAAAAAAGTGCAACTCAAATTGCCCCTTATACTGCATAGGCTGATTGGGCATCATTGTGACATTGGTTCAATATATTTCCAAGCTAATTGTAAATCAAGAATGATACTTTTTTTGGAAGCAATCACCGACAACGTCCCGCTTGTAAAAACAAAAAAAATATTTCACCAGTAGGTGGTATTTTAGCCAGCTATTTCAAGTGATCATATAAAAGACGACGCCTCAATTCTACTGAATGTCATATAAAATTATAGAACATCACGCAAATTCATTATGTGCTTTTTGTTTTACAATGAGATGAAATCTGTGATATGAGAAGATAGTATTACTTGCATGAAAGATTAATGTAAAAATAAACAAAACGGTTGACCTTGAGGTTCATATTTGTCGAATCTGTTAATATGAGTATGTTAGTCCCATAGACATAGAGGATCCCAATGCGTACAGAAGTCGATGAACATTTTATTTTCTCACGGTTATCGCAAGACTAAACTACATAATTTGGTGTCTGATATTAAAAACAATTCATTTACTTTATTTACAATAAATTGATGTCTCTAGTGTAGTGATCTCCATATTGTCAGCATTATGATAACTCTGAATACTTGTTGAATGGCATGAGAGTGTGATTAAAATTATACATGTTTACATGAAGTTTGGTGTTCGAGAAGGATTTAACTAACTGGGATGGCGACATATTCCTCCTAGTAATTGCCCGACAAAAAAGAAAAGATATAGCCCGCCATTATCATCATGTGGTAGGAGAGTGTACAATATATCACATCATTTTTTTCTCACGCACTTGTACCTCAATATGGCACGAGCAACGAGGGCACAATAACATATATAGCTGAAAATTCAAAACGAAAGTGCCTTGTCGGAAACTGTTGTATCAAATATACACGAATTAATTCAAAATATTCAAGAGCATGCATGTTCTACCTGTCTGATTCAAAATTGTCAATAAATGTCATTTAAATAAGAATGTTGATGACTTATGTATTTTAGACACTAGAATATCATCCCCACTCATAAGATATACCTGGCAATAATATTGTTCACATCTGTATACCTGACTATAGAAGTTTTATACCTTAGTCAAATAATAGATTCGTGTCAGAGATTACCGAATGCAGGGGCCTATATGTAAAAATAACCATGATCTATTTCATTCAGTAAACACACACACACACACACACACACACCTTATAAATTGATAATTGGTATCGAAGGTAGGATGCGATAGAAATACACTTGCTTTTACAGAGAAATACTTACACCTACATACAGACGAATAAGTGGGTATTGGATATAGGAGATGAAAACAAATGCACTTACTTTTGCAAACACCCGCACCAACAAGCAAATAAATAAGAGGATATTGGAGATAGGATATAAGAACAAACAGACTTTCTTACAGGCAAACTCACACACTTACAAACAAACGGATAGGGGCACGGGGTATGATGATAAGCACACACTATCTTACAGACAAACACTAACACATACAAACAAACGGATAGGGGGCAATGGGTATGATATGTTATGATGCCAAAGACTCTTTCTTACAATCACCCACACTTACAAAGAAACGGATAGAGGGCAATGGGTATGATATGGTTTGATTACAAACACAATTTATTGCAGACAAATATACATCATATGTTACGATTACAAACACTCTTTCTTATAGACAAATACCTATACTTACAAAACAAAACTGATATGGGCAAGGGTATATGTTATGATGACCAACACACCTTCTTCTTCGCATTATTATTTTGCAGACATTTTATTTTCTTTGTCACATATATTTTTCAAACCCTTACTCAGTTCACCTCATATTTATAACGCTTTATAATCACATGCTTTCTTCTCTTCGCACGACACCTCTCTTTGGGTTTTACATTTGGGTGGGACCATGTGGTAAAGAATTATATTGGATATACATTTTGGTTAAAATTATTGGTTAAAGTTTTTATAATCACTTACATTTCTCTAACCCGTTACTGAACTAAAAATTGTTTTTTTTATATATTTAGGTGTTAAATATATTTTTTAAAAATAAAAATTTTGTAGACAAAACTGTTCTTTGTTTTTCATTTCTGTATTTTCGCATGTGATGGGCTGAAGAGTGAGTTTAATCTTTAAAAGATCTAAGCTTCGATTCTGGAGCAAGTTTGGCATATAATAAAAAGAAAATGTTCTTTTAATGCGTAAATACCGGAATATATTTCATCTTGTGGTACCAAAAACTATATATTTTAACTCGTGGCTTCTCTATTTGTTAAAATATCACGTTTTTTGTACCACACTATGAAATATATCCGGTATTAACGTGGGAAAAGAAAATATCCTCTATATATTGAGAAAGTATCATCATCACATACTCCCCACTTCTGCCCTTGGTTCAGCTCCTGGTTGGGGCCATGGGGTCACGAATTGTGGACGCCTAATTCGATTCGGTTCATATTTGGAATATAATACAATCACATAATCCCAATCTCTTTGTACCACTCTTGCATCTGGGCTCTGTCCCTAGGTGGAGTCATCAGTTTAAATATTATATTGTGGACACATTATGGTCAAAATATTTCTTCAATCACTTATTTTTCCATAACCCATGCCCATTACCCAATTCGCTTCATAGTGGGAATATATTATATCACATGCTTACCTACTCTCTGTACCACTTCTGCCCCTGGGTGAGATCACAAGGTTAAGAATTATATTGGGGACAATATTTAGTTACCAATTTTTTTAATTATATCTTTCAATAATTCCCTTATCTCATTGACTGCATATTACGAATGTAATATCATCATCATATATTTACCTTCCTCCACTTACCACTCCTACTCTTGGTTAAAGTCCCTTGGTGAAGCCATGGCGTCAATATGTTGGATATTTTTTTATTATTTCTACTTCTCAAGTAGAGGAAAGCTATTGTACTATTCCCCTAGCGTCAGAATCGGCGTTCGTAAGTATAAAATAATATATTTATGTACAGCCTCACTGCATCTCAACCATTCTTTCTTCCTACGTTCTACGTAGCAGTTTGGGGAAGGTTTCAAAGCACCTATCCACTTGGGAGGGCCAACTATGCTACTAATACATCTATATCTACTTAGTCCGAAGCATGACAATTATCATTTCTTCCTTTAAAATATACCTCTAATTGACGTACAAAAAACAATAGGTCTAGACTGCGCAATGTCGAACAATGGAACGACGAGTAGGCGGGAACGCACGAACCGACCAATGATTAGTTAATCAATCAAAGAATTTGATTGAATGGTCAGAAACCAATCAGTATCAGTTTTACATTGTGGAAGAATGTTATTTTCTGTTAACATAGTTACCAGTTCTCTTTAGAATACTTACCTGTTTTGAATGTCGAAACTTGTCAACCTCCACAAAACCAAACCAATCATTTCTTTGGGTCTCTGGTCTAAAGTGCCTTCTCCGGATTAATATTCTTTTGTAACTTGTGAATACCCTCAGTAGTGATTATGATTTCTGGCATTGGTGGATGGGACTGGACCGATTGTTTAGGAATATTTGTCTCATTTTCATGGGTGAATACTGAGTAATTTTGGTCATAATTGCTGTCACTCCAATGTTACTCAAAACATGTTACTTTCACGCATTCAAATCTGGCATCTAGGGGAGGAAAATGATAATAGCTTCTGAAACAGATTTTAATAAAATTGATTTTTTAAAAAAATCTCTGGTTTTTATCAACTCATTATATTACCTCTGCTTTAATATCAAAGAAAATAATGTTCTTTTTATTGTTTTATGACGTGTATGCCCTATGGTTTTTGTTATGCATGATAATTCATATTTGCCGTGGCTGCTAGAGACTGTTAAATTATTCGTAGAGGCAAGCTATATAATCATTGATTACAGTCTGCTTTTATTTGTTTCACACACTGCTACAATAAGATATACCAGACAGATTTTAATTCTTTATTATTGATAATCCAAATAGACCAATTTTATATAAGTATTGTACTGTTTGCGACGTTATTATTTCACTATTGGATCTGGAACATATCAAGTGACAAGTAGATCAAAGGTTAAAGTCATTAAGCATAACTACCTTGCAAAAAAAAAAAAGTTGGAAATTTATACTATTTTATACCTAGGGTTATTTAATAATACCACAAAAGTTTGTATGTTGTATTCTCTTTATATAATGTTCTATGTCATTGTTTATTGTCGTTTCATGGATCATTTGACCAAGCTACACATTCTGAACTACCTCGGCTACTTCCGCGAGATAAAACTACGCCTCGGATATATGTCGGCATAATAATGTACAGAAACAAATGGTGGATTTTGTTGGCCGGAAATTTCACCGCAAAAAGAAACCCAATTTATCTGGACTACTTCGGCTATTTCTACTTTTGGATTGACTGTAGGATTGACCGAGAAGTTACAAATGAAAAAATAGTTCGATCATTCGTACAGTCTCTGTTAATCCTTGTTTCGTAAATAGCCGAAGTGGTCCGATTGGCAGATATCTACATACATTCGAGGTATGATCTGTGGGATTTACCTCGAAATTGCGAAGGCTGGCTACACTCATGACTGAGAAAGAGCAAACCTCGATACTTAAAAGCAAAACAAAACTACACAAGACGAAAAACGCGGACTTCAAAATATTGTTGTACGTTATAGTTTCTGCAGTAACCGCTAAAACCCTCCATTAAAGGTGATTCAATATCTTTTTTGACTGACATATTTATTTGAGATACTAAAATAAAATTCGAATTCGAAGGTGAGTGTCCCACCGTAACTTTTGCATCCTAACTGTCGTAGATGGTAAGCCAATATAAAATGATTGAACAAATTATCAATAGACCTAAAATAAATGCTTTTGTTTCGTGCCTGTTTGTTGTTTTCTTCGTTACTGTTGTAATAAACAATGGTACAGACTCCAAGATTTTAATAAAATAAAAAAGGCAAAACAACAACAACAACAACACCACCCCCCCCCCAAAAAAAGAACAACAAACAAACAAGGAGGACAAAGTCCATTATATTCTTCCAGAATGACGTATGTGCCCGAGTATAGCTTTGACCCTTACTTAGCACCCTTTGGGTTTCAGTAAAGAATCAGGCCTAGAAAAAAAAACTTTTGAACTTCAGTTTGAGTATGAGATCTAGTATTAGCCAATCACAAATCAATTTACTTTTGTCACTGTTGTAACGTCGTTTTTTATTGGTTCAGAGTGAAATCTCTATCTCAAATTCAGGCTCAAAGTTGTATGATATTCTGGTCCCGGTTTCACTAAATTTCTCAAACCTTTCCCCTCAAATTGAAATTTTAAGTTATCTTGATCATGATACTTATGAGCATATTTAGACTTTTGTCAAATTTTAGCGTGCATAACATTTTAGTCAACTTAGCGAGCTGACTGCCTGACACTAAAAAATTTTACTTGCTAAAATTATGCGATGAAAAATATATGTATGACGGAAGGCAAATATTGATCAAGACGAACAGTTCTGAATGTTTATAACCGGGGATAGATATTAGTTGCCACCCTTCACAAGCGCCATGTTATACTAAGGATGTAATACATATGAGTGAAGAGACATACTTTTGAATGTTAATTTAAACAAATGCTTGAACTGATGTTTTTTTGTCTATAATTGTATTTTATTGTCCGCGTTGTTGGCATAGATCCATGTTATGTGGGCTTTGATAAAACCTCTATCTGGAATAAAACAACCCCACTTTATTTCGTCTGTGTTGACATATCCCAGCATACAAACGCATAATCACTTTAGAAAATACAACTGCCACATACACGTTATCTCTTTGCTCATCGGTAATTTGCTAAATGTTATGTCGCTAATAAACTATTAGAGGTTCGATAAAATATGATGACGCTAAAACAGTGTAATTTACAATACACCGATGGTAGCCTACAACTAGAGTTTTGTAACATAGATCAAAGGACAAGCACTTCAAATGATGATCATGACCGTCCAATCTCGAATCCAGAGAGCAGACTATTACCATAAGCTGCCCTACTGATGGAAATAAAATCTTTCTGTAAGCAACGTGCAGACTCGATATATATAAAATTTCAAGACATGGAGAATTTTATCACTAAAGCTGCGTCTGTGACCTAAACATCCCTACTCTACCATGTGTTCCTCTAACATCAAGTGTCCTATTTAAGTCTCGTTCTCTACAACCCGAATCTATCTGAGCTCAAGTCAAGTTTAAGTTGCCAACCAAACAAGTAAAGTGCAAGAGAGTATGGTTACATTGAGCCAACCAATCGAGTAAAGTTCAAGAGAGTATATTTTCAGTGTGCCAACAAAACAAGTAAAGTGCAACAGAGTATGGTTACAGTGAGCCAACCAATCAAGTAAAGTGCAAAAGAGTATGGTAACAGTGTGCCAACCAATCAAGTAAAGTGCAAGAGAATATGGTTGCAGTTTGCCAAACAAACAAGTAAAATGCAAGAGAATATGGTTGCAGTGTACAAAACAAAACAAAACAAACAAACCAAAAAAAAAAAAAAAATACAAGTTCAAGAAAGTATGGTTACAGGCCTACCCAATCTAATATACAGGCGGGGTGGAGTGAGTCTGGTCAAAACTCTGGCTTGGAAGCTAAATAAATGAAAATAACGGGGAAAATATATTGGGTTATATAAGAAGCTACCATTTGAACGTACGAAGGGAAAACGATTGAGCGTATTGCACTGGAAAATATTAAAAATTCTACTAAACAAAATGAGGATAATACAGAAAACTTTCCATACTTTGGTGAAACAAAATATATGTAGAACATCGTTTCTTCACTTGTTCTCACCTAATAAATAAAACGTTTTTTTCTGTTAAAAAAAATATCAAAATTTTTAATTTATCGTCTCGCCTGCGATGATGTCTGCAGCTTTAGTAACACACAGACAAACAACTCCTGTGCGCCTGATCTCTTACCACCTCATTCCTCTGGTAAACTACTATGTGCCAAATCTGATAACAATCCATGCAGACAAACGGAAAATACAGCTCTACATATACCGATAACAATTCATGCAGACAAACGGAAGATACAGCTCTACAGATACCGATAACAATTCGTGCAGAGAAACAGAAGATACAGCTTTACAGATACCCACCACGATACTGACAACTCTGCTGAAAGTGTCTATGCATTTGACCTTAGGTCTCACTGCACAGTTGTTTTGGGTGAATTTGCATCGGACTAAGACATATTGAAGAAATATGAGAGTAATTCTACATTAAAGATACAAATAAAAACTAACGAATGAATTTTGCAGAGAGAGAGAGAGAGAGAGACTAAAATCCAGGTAGATTTATAGCTTGGAGGATTGGGGTGTGTTTTGAACTTTTTTTAAAACAAACTTCTTTATTTTCAATTATTCTGATAACCAATTTGCGATATGATCGTCAGTTTATAACACTGACGTTACAATAAAAAATATTTAATAAGAAAGCCGGAGATAACGTTGGAACTACTAATGAACGGTGAAGGCGAAATGTCGTGGTTTCTTCTTTATATATGCATGTCCTAGTCATGTGACATTACCTCAGACAAACATTTCAGTAATTACCTTTTATTATAGAGTACATGGGCATGAAACCGTTCGATTTATATCGTACTCATTTATCTTTACTAACGATATGATCAACAGACTAGACTACACTATAATGTTGGCAAGTCACTGATCATTCCGTCGTTCTAAAGTGTTCCAAAAAATAGCTTATCGAGCAATGCTATTGATACTTTGTGGAATATCCTTTATGACTGTATGCAAACGTAATTTTAAGGCTCAGTACAATAGTCTACCGGATTATTCTGGTTACATTTGGAAAATTACCAAAATTATATTCGCTGGGAATAGGACAGATCACAAAAAAATGAAGAAACCCAAAGTTTGTATCCGAAACAGAGTAAGCTATTTTTCTTATATATCTTAGTACAGTCATACTGTGTGTATCGTTTACGGATGTTCACACGGACCTGAGGTTACTGTATTTTTTTAAATCGGGCCATAATGGGAGGGATTGTATAGGTAGTGGAGTGGAGTTATGGCCCAAATTCCTGTGGGTATCCGTATAAATAAAGACAGTAACCCCATGTCCCTTCGGCCGCGTCTCCTCATACCTTTCCACCTAGTTTTACATATTTGGACAGTTATGTTGGATCGTCACCGGTATTTACTGTGATTTGTGTTTTAATTAATAATGTACAGAAAGATATAGAATTTTTTGGTTTTTACACTGAGATTTTTCAAGTTGACCTTTTTTCGGCTGGTGTGAAAACTCGATCCTTTCATACACCAAATTAAATAGTCACGTAACTCGTCATTCAGATCCGACCTTGGGTGGCAAGATTAAATAAGACTCCGTGTGGGCAACATTCCTGCAAACCAGACTTTCTGGAATCTCTCTCTGATACCCAACTAGATATCATAAACTCTGGTGTACAAGAATGAGTGGACAAGATATATTATTATTTAAATTTATCAAAACCAATTAATGTTTCCGATTCTTTAATGGACTGAAAATAATTCAAAGACATTCTTTTTTGACAACATGATAAACAAATGCGTGAAAATTTGCTCAGGTTTTGAATTATTTAGCTTCTTTTATCATAGTCCATGTTTCATCTGACCTTTCCCATCCCCACTTTAGATATTTGAATAGATATGTTGGGACCTTTCATCTTCATAGTCCTACACTATAAGACGTCGACCCTGATATTTATGATAGAGGCGAATTATCGTAAATATCAGGGTTGACTTCTTACACTGTAGGACTACCACCTTCAGAGGAAAGATTTACATTAGACTCAGTGTGGAGAACATTCTTGCACAAGGTGGAAGGACCTTTCACCCCACCATGACTATCCTTCAGTATCTAACATAGGGTGGGAAGGTCAAAGATTCTCAGACTTTAATTTATTACTGCTCTTCACAGTTGCCATATCTTTTGCCATCCACTGTGACGGTACTGTGACATCATCCAGGTCATTCATGAAACCCATAATTGAGTTTAAAAACAAAGTTTAGACCAAAATGTAATGTATCCTGGTTTGACATTTTATCTTTTTGGCTAGAAGACATTATCAAAAATCTAAGCTCCCTGCTGTAGTAGTGTAAGTATTTAAGACAGACTGTTATTTATAACTATTTTATGAAAAGACTGATTGGAAATGTATTTTCTGTTCGATCAATCTTTATTGGATAGCTAAGAATGGAAAGCTAACAGTAATAAACATTCCGTGCAAATGAATTGCAGAAATTTGTTTCTCTGGAATTCCTGGACAGTATTACATGGTAGAGGTAGCTTGATATCAGTGCATTGATAAATCTCAATATTTTCTCTGACGATAGTGTATCACACTGCAGACTAAAACTATTGATATAGGACAATGGTAGAATGAAACATAAACTAATTATATAAACAATCTGAAAATGAATATGTTCTTGTCACCTTTCTATTCGTTGGAAAAAGTAAACAACAAGGCCGCTTAAATCATGTATAAAAACTCTTATACATAGTATATCTAGCTAATTAATTGTCACACGCACTTTTTTAAATTCAAAGAATTTTACTTTATGCTAGACAGCAGTTAGTAATCCTCTATAGGTTAGAAAGAATTTTATTTTAAAATAATCCTCTATGTTTTGATTTGTCCAGGTAGATAGATGTTTTTTCTTCCCGAGTGTTGCTTAACATTTGTACACTTACACAGATATTTAGTATTAATCTACGTCTTCTTGAGTGGCAAGGTTACATAAGGCTCCGTGTGGACAACATTTTTGCTTCATTTATCATAGTCTAAGTTTCATCAGACCACTCCACCACCCCCACCCCCTTTAGATATTTGAATAGTTATGTTGGGGTGGATGGAGCTTCCAACTGTATAGTCCTGCAATGTAAGACGTCAACCCTGATATTTATGATAAAGCCAGGTCGATTCATCTCTATCATATATAAGGGTTGACATCTTACATTGTAGGACTACCACCTTCAGTGGAACCCTTTACATAGCTTAGGTGTGAAGGATATTTCACCCCAACATAATTATCCATTAATATCTAACAGAGGGTGGGGAAAGGTCAAGGAATCTAAAACTTTTTAATTTATTACTGCGTTTCACAGTTTCCGTATCTTTCGCCATCCACTGTGGAAGTGAAGAGTTATCGTATACGTGATTCATGAAACGCACAACTGAGTTTCAAAACAAGGTTTAGACCAACAAGTAAACAACAAGGCCGCTTACAGTATGTATAAATACTCTGCTTATACATACTATATGTACATAATTATATACACACAATTCTATATCTACGTAATTAATTGCTATACAAACTCTTCAGTATACTATATGTACATAATTATATACACACAATTCTATATCTACGTAATTAATTGCCATACAAACTCTTCAGTATACTATATGTACATAATTATATACACACAATTCTATATCTACGTAATTAATTGCTATACAAACTCTTCAGTATACTATATGTACATAATTATATACACACAATTCTATATCTACCTAATTAATTGCCATACAAACTCTTCAGTATACTATATGTACATAATTATATACACACAATTCTATATCTACCTAATTAATTGCTATATTAACTCTTAAATTCAAAGAAATTTAGTTTATAACTAGAAAGCAGTTAGTAATCTTCTAGAGGTTAGAAAGAATTTAATTTTACAATAATCCTGTATGTTTGGATTTGTCCTGGTAGATAGTTGTTTTTTCTTCCAGCGTGTTGCTTACATTTTGTACACTTACAAATATATTTATTATTATTCTGTTTCCTAAAACTGTATATTAAACGTGTTTTTAAACCACTAGTTTATCAGAACAATTTTTAGTGCACATTTACAAGAATGACAGAAATTAAAGAAAAAGAAACAAATTATTTTTTGTTTGTTCAAGGCATTTGGCCTATCCACTACAACATATTTATGCAATGATGCAGTCAATGTTTCGTTGGCAAACATGGACTCACTATTACATGTACAGTTAATGTGATACAATGATGATACATATCATATTGAAGATAATGATCATGATACAGTATATCACGCGATTTTTCGTTTCTCTACGCATTGCGGTGGGTGGGGGGGGGCGTGAAGAGGATTACCATCTTCAATACTATACAATGTTTATTCCACTCACGTCATGAATTTAAAACATGAGGAGTACATGGAAACTCTATAGCAGGTAAATATCTGTGTGACGTTGATATAATATTTTTACAGGGGACTAATGATGTACTTACTAACCTAGTGTGCTAAATAAATAGGGTGTTATAAAACAATAGAGTTAGATGGTTGTTACAGCATTATTCATCTAATAATAACAGCTTTAAACATAATGCAAAATTTTTTATAGTTCGCATATTACTCAGGACATTACTGTTTTAGACTTAAACTGTTATATAAAACAAGATATAAGTATATCGAAACATATGATATTACACATGGTGATTACAAATATTTCGTTCAACATACAATTTTTCATTTAATGAATTATTATTCCTACAAGTGGAATTCAGCTTACACAAAAGTATACATTCAACAATTAATTGAATTTTGACATGATAACTCATAAATTTACACAAATTTAAAAGCTCAGAACCTTTTGAGTTAATAAATCGTTAAAACGTTATATATTTTTCTTTCTATGATATTTAGTTTTTATGTAGAGGTTTCTTTCTGTTTTGAAATAAGGACATTTAAAAATGCAACGAAATTCATCACCTGAATCATTTTTGTTGCATAATGTACACAATCGTTCGTTTCTTGGAATAGTTGACCATCTTCCAGTTTCAATTGGTAAACGGTTGTTTGAGATTCTAAATTTAAATTAAACAATGCAAGATAGTTTGGGTTAAGAAATTAAACAATCTTTAAACTTTAGGTTTGTTGTGCATATAAAAAAAAAATGTGCGTTCCATGTCCGAAGATATATATTCGTTAGTCTGTTCTTCATATTGTTGATAAACCATTGTTTATTAGGGAAAGCTTGCGAATACCAAATGTATCCAAATCCACATTATTCGAAAATAGATTTTACGCAATCAAACCATCAATAAGTATGAACCCTTAGAGTGCTTGTCGCGACATAAGTCGCACTGCCGCTAGAAGTCTCGTGCTGCTTGTCGCGACCTAAGTCGCTTTTCAGGTAAGCAACTGTTTACATATCCAGGTACTTCGGTTTTACATGAATAGTTGTTAAACTAAATTTGATTGATTGGTACATTGAGCCCTGGAACAAGCAATTTGTCATAACTTTAACCTTGTATTCATCAAAGAAGTTTTACAAACGTATGTTTATGATCGGCACTACCTAGAAAACTTAAAATAGCTGAATAGAGCATGGTTCATCTCGAGATGATTTGATTCGGCAAATACTGGCTGGTGATAGCAATGAAGACAGTGATTTTGAAAGTTTGGAAGTATTAGAGCTGGGAAAGTGTTAATGAAAATGCCAGTGAGTGATTTGGAGCCCGAGAATGATGCTGAATATGAGACCGATGTACACGCTAGATGGACAAAAACTGACGGCATGCCGGTCAACCCACTATTCAGTGGTATTTAAAAATTAAATGTATAAATGAAGAATATCAAGTCTATACACCATTTAAGGCTAAATTTGTATTAGGATTTATTGCATCTGATCATAGATCAAATGAAACTGTATGCAAAGCAGAGAATACATGGGGCAGACAACAGCCGCATGAGAAAATGAAAGCCTGTCGCACATGATGAATTGAAACTCTTTTTTTTTTGGCATTGGTTAAGGCCGTGGCATTGGTGCATAAATCTGATTTCGATTTTTTACTGGACAGCTGTGTATGTGATATCAACCTCATACATCAGCCCCCCAAAAATGAGTTCGGATATATTTCTTAATATTCTAAGCAAGTTACACCTGAACAGGTAACGAACTTGACAGGTGACAATATTTGTGAGGTCATAAGTGGACATTAGATGACAGACATATCGTATACTAGAATACATAACAAGAAACCTGCAAAGCTTTGTGAACATTTATTACAGACTTTAGGGGGGTGGGGTGTAAACTTACTTGTGGTGTTCCTTGACTGGATGCTCATTAATTGTTACCTATTCTACACCTGTGATTTTTTCACAACTTGGATATAAAGTTGTAACAGACATACATATGTATGACTGAGCCACGAAAGAATGGAGTATTGTTTTTTAGACATATTTGAACGTTTTCATTAAAAAAGATACAAAAATACAGATGAAATGCAAAGGTAACTTATATATTTACCTGTATTTGCACCTGCAAGTGTAAATATGATAAGAGTTACATATGTAACTAGATGTTTATAATAAAGCTCAGACATCAGTAATCATTTTTCATATAGGGTTTGTATCTATTATATTTTTCATATAGGGTTTGTATCTATTATATACAGTAATTAAATGAAGGCAATTTAAAAGCAGAGTGCAATTTTCATTTCTTTTCTCAAACAATTCAGCATTGAGGGATCTTGTGGTGCAAAACTGTACATCACTTTAAGGGTTAATATGTGCTTCGATATCGTTAAATACAATATTATATACGACTTTCGTGTATTTGTCCTTTTTTCCTCAATTAGTCTACACCAATATTTGATAAATTTTGTGTAAGTAGTTGTCTTCCAATTTTTCCATAAAGCATGAATAATGGGGTACTCTTTCTACATTTTAAAACCCATATTTGATAATCTGTATGTATTTTCTCAATGATTTTGCAATTTAAAAGCCCCACATTTTCCATACGTATAGTAGAATAGGTAATATGGTACTGCTGAAGACATGCCAATCCTTACTCATATTGTCGCGATACATACCTTTCCCCACTCCCACCCCAAGAAAAAAAATATAAACAATGCTGTATACTTAATGAGTTAGTTTTGTTTCATTTAATATGCTGTTACTAGAGGACGTTATCTAGACCGTCCTCTTTATTAGATTTGGTTTATGGTGGATGTGTGCTTTTGGGATGTTTTTATTTTTTAATAAGTACAAAAGTACTTCCTTTTTTGGACTGTCTGTCTCATACTTACACAAAAAGATATGATACAATAAACAAGTACGGTACCCGTCACACAACCCGTACATTGAATAGAGTAGCCAACAGACAGTGCTGGATTACCAAATAGGCAGACTAAGCACGTGCTTATGGCACCAGCAAAACAGTGGCAAAAAAAAGAGAAGAGAAATTACAGTTTAGTATTGTTGTTTTTTTTAATTACATGGGGGGGGGGGGGGGGCCCCATAATCTTTTCAGTGCTTAGGGCCTCTAAAGGTCTTAATCCGGCCCTGCTTACAGATATAGAATAGCTCATCTGCCAGTGTGTAAAACAACCAAATTTCCTTCAGCTTTCTTCGCTTAATACTAACTGCTGCGCACGCGCAGAACTGCATCTAGAGAGCTGAGGTGTTTTATTCATAGTAATAGTAAAACTATACCCGCCAATGGCAGTATAGGTAGGTACAAGTTCTTATTTATTGTTGAAAAATTTAGAAAGAAATAGATACCAACAGTTTTATTTCCCTTTAAATATGTATAATTGATTAAATATTTTGAATTCATCAATGAAGATTATAAATAATCTATTATTAGAACTTTTCATATATGTCTGACAGGATCAAAACCGGGAATCCATATACGTTCCATTTCAGAATTAATATTGAATGGTGCCCCTTTGTACAATTATTGTACACCGTTTTTAAGATTGCAAAATATAATAATATCAGATTTTAAAATGAAGAAGAATAGATTTTTATTTTATATTTTCATAAACAAATAGTTCAAAAGGAACACCAGATTTGCAATGTTACTTATTCAAAACGCGCATTACTTTTGTATTCATATTTTTGTCTCTTTTCTAATATGTACAATACAATACAGCAAAAGGTTATGCGGATACAATTTTGCTATAGATAGTGGTATCACATCAAATGCTGTTACACTAATATCTTTGCACGAGAGTGGCCAATTCTTTATTACAACCATGTTCCAACATCAATGAGTAAAATACATATCTTTGTAAAACAATTCAGATCTACTTGTAGGACTCACGGTACTAATTATAGGTAACAACTGTGAACCAGTCTAGAAATGGGTGAAGATTTAATAGAGTATATACGGTATTGGTGGTCCATAATTAGTTAATAATGAAAAGTAAAATTTTAGTAAAAAATTATTTTGAGAGCTTATCCTATCTGTACCTAAAAAAAAATAGAGACAAGATTCTATTGATGCAATTTTAGTATTTTTATAGACTTGACTTAGGAACAGTCAATAACAACAGTAGCACCTGATTCATTAGGTGCAGAATGGATAACACATGTTTCATGTATATGTAGATCCAAAATATGGTGCGGCTCATGTGGTTTTCTTAACACAGAAGCTTGCATCAAGGATGGGTCTATACTGATATATACAGGTTTGATCATGAGCATTCAGAAATTTTAAGTTATTGAATTTTTAATATCATGATGTTTCCATAGGTTTACTATGGGAGTTGAATTAGTACCGGGAGTCATAGATCCGTATCACAATATAAGTTATATTATTTAGATATCGATATAACAAAGCTTTTCATCTTGCTTCACGCTATTGTTGGCTACGCTTACTTTTAAGTGTTTATTCCCCGAGTCGGTCACTGTTTTGTTTCACTTATCTTGTAGCTTCTTTTTTATAGTATTATCTTGTTGAACGCAGACTGTGGCTTTTTATATTATTGTCTTGTTGAACACAGAATGGGGCTTTTTCATACGATGGGCGCAGCTCATGTTAAAACATTATTTGTAATTGTAAGAATTCAAAAAAGAACAAAAGGATCGGTACAGCTCGGGTTCATTAAATTGTAGTTTTGCTGTTATGATAGGTTCAATCTTCGATCTACGGTAACACGATGCATTTCAAAGGGGTGATTTCTGTGAATTCATATTAAAGACAGTGTAAATTTTCAATATCTTAAGAGAATTTAGAAACTTTTGTGGACAAATCGAATTTCCCTGATCAATGTATAATATCTTATAATATCGTATGATCAGCATCCACTTATTTTCTTTTAGGCTCCGTTCAGTTTTTATTCTCATGATATATTGTCTTTTTCACATTGAAAACGATTCCCTGCTCCCCAGTCAACAGTTTTATTTATTAAAATCCAGTTAAAACCCTAAATGTTCGAATGTATACTGGAGGTTAGTATTAACTTGGAACAGGGACACATGGTGGCCAAATGGTCTAAAGCGCTAGCCTTTACAGATCACTCATACATCTCACCTCTGTCCCCTGAGTTCGAGTCTCGGCTCGACCAACGTGGGTATGTGAGAAAGGTTGCCAGTAGCTTCATGTTGGTGGTTCTTCCCGGGTTCTTCCCCTACCAAATATACTGGCGGCCATGTATAGCCTATCATGTGCTGGAAAATGGCCTTAAACCAACAAAACCAAAACCAAAAACCATTAATGTATAACAATATTTTGAGTCAATAAAATAATGTATAATGTTTCTTAGTCGCTATATGTGGAGTTATTCTGACATGCCTAAAAATGAAGTGAAAGAAATCCAATCTTACGCAAAACAAGTTTTTAAATTGTTAACACTGTTGTAAAATTTACACCTCAGAGAGCCAACACAAAGAGTCTACATGTAATGGGTCCGACTTGTATGGATAAGTCAAACTTGCTTTACCAAGGTTAAATTTTTAAATCGTCATATGACAGAAAAATCCGACATGACTCGTTAACCTCGAAAGAAGCTGAGATTTTGAACAAATTTTGAGAAAAAAAATCTAACCCATTTTGCATTTCATGTTTTGTGCTAAAAAGAAGTTGGACATCTTTCATTTTATTTCTAGTTTCGCGATTTTTTCTCTCATAAAAGTCTTGTGACTTAGCAACACGTGTTGACTTTGTTGAAAAGATCCCAATACAAGTGTGCACTGTACTGACAAGGTATACGATGTGATTTGATCATATTTCCTCGCGGTATGTGAAATTCGATATTCGCTGCACCTTTCAAAACCAAATCCTTACAACCGTGCAAACATATCCCGTTCACCGTGTTCATCTACTGTTCAGATAAAATATGAAACATTACGATTCGTTCGTTCTCGAGAAGGGCGGGATGGGGGTGGAGGTAAACAGAACCGATTCCTCATTAGTAGTAGAGGGTGGGGTTGTACTGAGCCTCAAGGGGGCCTCTATGGCCTCACGTAGGGTTAACATTGTGAGGCTGTAGAGGCCCCCCGAAAAGCTTGAGGCTATAAACCTTGAGGCTGTACAGGCCCCCGCACCATTTGAACATTGGGGGTCTCTATAGCCTCAAAGAGGGTAGGCAAGGAAAATTAATCTTTTCTTGAAAAATGAGTGGCCCTGAAAAGGGCCGTTGTTTTTTTGTTCACCTAGAGGAGGTGTGGGCATCTCCCCGGCTTTGCCCTACAAGCGGGACAGCTTCCACTCCATTTTTCTTTTCTTGTCTTCTTTTTAAAAGTTAAAAAGAAGGGAGGATGGTCAGCTTCATTATCCCATTCTTCTTCTAGCATGGGATGCGTTCTTATCGGGATTTTCCTTTCCCTCTTCTCCTCTTCCTTCTTTATCATGTCTTGGATGAGGTGTGATACCACATTCAAGATTTGTTTAATCTGGCGCAGGTTTTTTTATGCTGTTCATTTCTGAACAAGTGAAAGGGGTAGCTTGACTAGGGAAGGTGTTGTTTTAATATACTAGAAGCACGGACGTGAAGGAAAACATCCCTTACACCTAAAAACCAAAAAAAAACCATTATCCCACTACCCCTGCGTCTGACGTCATTCTTCTGACGTCATTCTAGGCTTCGCGGATTTTGCACTCCATTACCCCTGACTCAAAAGCGCGGACTTAAAAGAAACTACTTTTGATAAAATCCAACACACACCACACTATCAACATTTTTTTGGGGAAGAGAAATTTTTTCATTAAACACACACCACACTATCCTTTTTTATTTTTTATTTTTTTAAAAACAAACAAACACACACCACAAACATACTATCTACTTTTTTTTTTTTTTATTTTTTAAAACAAACAAACACACACCACAAACATACTATCTACTTTTTTTATTTATTTTTTTTTTTTTTATAAACAAACACACACCACACTATCTTTTTTTATATATCAAACACAAACTTACACACATCACAAACATACAAGGGAAAGTTTTTTTTTTAGTTTTTGGTGGGTTAACATAAATATACAAACACAAACATACAAACACAAATATATATGGCAATCTGACAGTAGTACTCTTTTCTAGAGATTGGGGTGGCCCTGAAAAGGACCGTTGGGTTTTGTTTAAGAAGTTATGTTTTTTAACTTCTAGTTTGCGGCAGCAGTAGCGGTAGCAACTGCAGCAGGGCGGCCACGTTTAGCCACTGGTCTCACAGCTTTAAGGCAATGTGGTCTCTTTCGGGTGAAAGAGAAGGCAAATTCTTCACAGTCAATCTTGCAACTGATTTCTCCGTCATGTAGTTTGTTAGACTGCAAAAGTTGTTGTTGCTGCTGTTGTTGTTGTTGTTGTTGTTGCTGTTGTCTTAGTTGCTGCTGTAGTCTTTGTCTCTCTTCCCATTCTGTTATTTCCCGAAGTATTTCTTCCCTCAGGACTTCTTCCACCAGATCATGAGACTGTTGTAGGAAGATCATCGTCTTTCTATCAGGGCGGGTCTCCATCAAATGATTCTTCACCCTCTGCATATTCACCATAGCTTCATTCAGTTTAGTAATCTTGGTTGCTGCCATCTTCTTGAACTGTTGAGATCTTGACGAGTCAACAAGAGTGACTACACTGGCTAACGCACCGCTTTATACGCTGAACGCGCGGACGCGATGGAACACATGGTGGTTCAGATCTACACAGGAAATAATAGATCGATAGAAAGAGAGACAGAACATAATTATTGATTTCAAAGGTAATAAAAAACCACACAAACACAATTTTTTTCTTCCAACAATTCAACATAATTTAATGAACAAACTGTAAAGAACTAACAATGAACAAGATATTAAACTTAAACATATTTACAGGGTTGACAACGTTGGGAAGGTAAACTAAACTTCCATCTTTCTTCATCTACCTCATTTTGATGTACATTACGTTTGTGAGCTAAAGACAAGAGATAACCATAATGTTGACAAAACCATTGTTGTACTTTAGCATCGTTTCGAGCATAGTTTCTATCAAACCAAGTCACTAAATGTTCTAAGGAATATCCCAGACTTCGTTGATGAAGAAAATGTACACAATATTGTCCACACACCATCGAATCCGATCCTTGTAATCGAATATTATTGAATCGAGTAGAAACTGCATTTCTTCTCATAAAGTCAATGATGTCGTCTTCCAAAGGTGGTAATCCATAAGAATCAAAATATTCCACACTTCCACCACCATCATGGTGATCGTTGGGAAGTTATACCGCTACCCAATGGGTTCCTGGTCGATGACTGTCGTCGGTATTGATGATATAGGCATGAACATTTTTAGGTTTACGATGAGGGAGTTCATCTTTAGCACACACCACAGGATTCCAAGAAGAAGTATAGGAACTGCGAGTCAACAGGTAATGAAGTTCTCTAGTATCCATTGTTTTTTCTTCTTTTTTTTCACTGGAAATATCGAACCACCAATTCAATCCTGACTTTGTGCTTGAATTGTTCTGTCTTGTAATTCCACGAATATTCCTGTCGGATATGGTCTTTACTCTCTTGAATGAAACCTTCGCATCGTTTGATTTCCAGAGGAGTGAGTTGAGGTTCAGAACAAGACTGTAAGTCTTTATACCATTCTGTCAACACCTTTTCATCCGAGATTTCTGACCAGGCCTATATCAAATAACTGTCCAATTTTTCTTCGCCTTTTGTCATCAAACATTGATCGTGTTGATTCTGGCTAGGATGATCCGTTTGACATCCATAACAATTTTCTCGGGCTAGACTGTGAATGATGTGACTCAATTCCTGAGCATACCAGGAAACTAATTGTTTTTCTTGTTCTTCCCATCTAGCAATAAATCCAGTAAACTTGGGAACCACATTTTCTTCTTCTATTCGAGGTAGTTCGTGATCATCATCATCATCCTTTATGGTAGTTTGTGACTGTTCACAAAATCCCTCATCTATCTCCATAGGTTCTTCTTGCTGCATCTTTTTTTCTTTTCTTCTAATAGTCTTGAATTACTTCTCTCAAACTATTCAACTTTACAGTATTATCAAATTCTGCAAACAAGATGACGTTCACTGTCTCGGGTAGAGGATCTTTAAACTGAAGTTCCACTCGAAGTGGGCCTGATTTTATAGGGTGGAAATGTCCTTCATAGCTGCCTTGGTCCGGAGTGAAATCAAATCCCCACAAAGCATACCCTCCTGCATAATCGTCGTACGAAATGCCGTGTCTGGTGTTGGTACCTAACTGTCCTGTGGCTTCATACAGACTCAAGTAAGATCGCAAGTAATTTTTCTGGGGACCAAAGTCAGGTTCAAAAGGTCTGGTACACAAGGTCTTGCCATCTCGACTGACTTCTATCTTTTGGACATTGAAGTGTTGAAACTGGAAAGGATTTTCACCGACTACTCCATTGAAGGATGAATTTCTAACCATACCAATCAGCAATCATTTAGGGAGCTGTCCTTGGAAGACGTGATCTTCGACTATGGATCGGAGCCCAGCGGCAATGGTAAAGGTTTTCACTTCCACTCGTCGCAGAGGATACTTAGCAGTGGTTCTGCTCAAGGTTTGACTGATGTCGTTGGCCACTTTTGGTAAGACTTCTACACGTCGCACATAAAGTTTGGCTTCTTGGATGACAGTTTTCCACTCGTTAGCATTAGCCATCAAATGTAAAGCGTTACTACTTCGATTTAGTCTCAGGCGTACATCTACTCCGTTGAGTAAATACTTGTCTTGTAACCACATGTCCAAATGCAAACGATCCATCAATTCTAAACTTCTATTTCTGATTTTCTTTCGACGGTCGTTGAAGCCCACATTATGGGGTTCTGCTGGAAGTATATTTCCACTAACTTTTTCATCACCAGCAACCTTCTCAACCCTTGCCGGTACTGACAAGTCTGTGTCGTTGAACTTTTCCGCGGTGTCAGGTTTCCAGACAACTGAAGCATCCAGATGAGTGTTCTTGGCTTCTTTTCCGTACGTCAAGAGATTTTCCAAGTAAGCCCGGTAAGGGTAAGTGTCCAAACTGCTGCTGACCATTTTGTTATTCAAGTACAAATCTATTCCACTGAACAAGGAATGCATGAAATTATTGACGGGGGATACTCGGTCATCCGCCCCAGGAAGGGTGTTGTCCGTCGTTTTCTTCACTTGAAGTTTCAAGTACAAGTAGCTGTCATTCAGATCAATGTAATCTTCGGTTTGTCCTTTGATTTCAAATTCGATAGGAGCTGAATCCGACAAAGACGATACAGGATGAAATTCTACCCATTGGGATTCTTGCATCGTCATCATGGTGGGAGGCATGGTAAACATATCCAGTTCTGACTTGGTACATTCGCAAGAATCTCGGTGCATCATTTTCAATGGTTTTTTAATAATCAAACACGTCTAATTCTCTGCTGGTTCTTTTTCTTTTCTTGTTCTTTTTGGAACTTGTTCTTTTATGAACTTTGAAAGGATTTCGATGTCGTCGTCTCTTTCTGCCTTGTCCTTGCTGTGAAGTAATGCCAGAGCCTGAAGCGTGAAGCGTATTTATAGGATTTTCTCGGAGACCCAAAAGATCTTTACCAGTGTTCATCAACACATTTTTGCCTGCTCTCATAAAGGCTTCTTTAGGATTTTGTTTGTCGATGAGGACATTTTGCAAAAATTCTTTTCCTTGTGTCAAAGCGGCATCTTTTAAGGCATGAAATCCTCGACTCACCATAGGTTTCAAAATAGGAGCTACCGTCCGAAAAGCCGATCTTAACATATCTCCTAAACCGTGTCCTCGTTGTCGAGCCACTCCTTGGTACACTGGATACATTTTTTTTGGGATGTTACAATTTGTTAGAGAACTTTTTTTCGAGAATGTAGTTTCACCGTGACTTTTCCTTTGTCAATGAATGGTACACTTTGTCCCAAATCTCCTTTTATACTAATGTTGACACTGTCAAAATACGATTTACTGACTGGAAGATAATGAGGGTGTACAAATTCACGGTGAACGTGAAACGTGTTTCCACCTTCTTCGTACGCACCAGCAGCAGAATCTGCTTTGAAAGGAAGGACTCTCAGTAACGGAGCGGCTGTTTCCCACCACGTTGTATTCTACCACATCGGAGTACACAAACATTAAATTCAGTCCAACGTTCAATTCGATAGGGGTTTTAAAAGCCTTTCCGAAATCTAAGTTGCTTTGGACTTTTTTATTTTTAAAAAATTTATTTCCACCCAAAATACCATACTACCCAGGATACAATGTGATGGCCAATGTGTCGTCGTCCGAAAATTGTAAGACGAGACGACGTGCCACAGGATGGTTCCTGATCTGGACACTTTTCTTGGCTTTGACTAAGGCTTTGGCAAATTGAGCCTCGAAGATGGCATCAATGGTGTCCACCAAATGTTGAGCATTAAAATAATACCCCACAGGAATTCTCATGGTATGGCTAGCAAAGGGAGGAGTGGTGGTCGTCATGAATACCTTTCTGGATTGCTCAAAGCCAGGTTTAATTTTCTCCAACTCATCATGCACTTCCTTGTTCAAGATATCCACGATGAAAGTGTTTTGACCTTCGTCGATGTTTTGAGCTTGCGTAGGATGAATGATTTCTACTAAACCTACTTCCCAATGAGCGTCGTGATCCAATTGGATGGCCTGAGGTAATTTGGTCGTGAAACAACATAAGGTGTTGTTGGGAAACACATTCATGGAACTGACATTAGGTAAAGTTAAATAAAATTGGTCATTCATAGTTCCAAAGTGGTTCTGGTCTCCGAGGAGTCACTCAAGTGGACAGAAGAAGGATGTTCAAAATGTTGCAAAAGAGGGTTGCTAATGTGGTGACTGGAAGAAGAAGAAGGTGGATTGGCGTTGGTTGTACTACTTCCGTGGTGGCGACTGTCGTCTGTAAATTTCAAAGAGGGACTGGGTAAAAGATAACCGATGCAACTGCTGAGTAAAATAGTCCACAATTGTTTGTCTCCTTGTTCTAAACTCAAATTGGCAATGGCTGCTCCGATGACACAATACACTACAAAAATTTGGCAGATAAAGACGATTTGATTTTTAGGCACACGTTCTCCGCACCACACCCAAAAAGGTTGTTTTTGTAATTCTTGAAGAGAAGAACTCTGCGAAGGAGTCGTTGAAGTCGTAGTTGCTGTGTTGAATGGCATGTTACTTGTTCTTTTTCTTTTTATAGTCGACGACTTGAGAAGCAGCAATCCAAGAATCAAAACTAGGAGGATATCCTTTCCAACGTACTTTGACTTCTTCTACTCGACGTTTACCCACTTTACGTGTTCTTTGTTCGAGAATGCTTTCGATGTCGTACAAGGTGTCTTCTTTTTTGGTCACTCGTTGTAACTCAGGCAAGTAAAAGGTTCCTTTGAGTACTTCACCGTGCATGTCTTCCAATTTATAGACGGGAGGATTGCGTCCTCGCACAGGGGTAGTGACAGGAAACAATTCGGTGGTCCAGTTGGGTAAATAACCTTTGTCAAAAGTACGTTTGGTTTTTCCGATGCGAACCCAATCACCCGTCTTTAACTCCAACAAAGGAGGTTGTGTCTTATGAGGTGGTTTCCTTTTTGACAATCGATCAAACACGGTCACTTCGTTTTCAGGGCTGACCTCTTCGGGGGTACATCCTATACTTCGATGGTACGATTGATTGTACGCTTTGACCAAACGAGGTAACACGTCGATGTACTTGAGAGTATGTTGATGTGTAAAATATTTCCACATGCGTTCTTTCAAAGTTCTTTGAAAACGTTCCACGATACTGGCTTTGGTTTCAGGATTTTCGGTGGTAAAAAAATGAATTTGTCTTTGTTTCAATTCTTTTTGAAAAGCTTGGTTTAGAAATTCGGTGCCTTTGTCAGTTTGCCATCGTAAAGGTTGACGACCACTTTGTTTTAAAACCAATTTTAAGGCACGTACCAATTCGGTACTGCTTTTAGAAGTCAAAGGCACGACCCAAGCAAATTTGGAAAACACGTCGATGACACAAAACAAATATTTGTGACCACGATTATAGGTAGCCAAATGAGAAACGTCCGCTAAATCGGCTTGCCATTGATGATCGATGCCTTCCACTTGGGTTGTACTTCTAGAAAATTTACGTCGAATGGGTTTGTGTAACGTGTACATCGATTGTTCTTGTAACCATCGTCGTACTTCAGGCAAACGTACACTTTTCAATTTACTTTTAGCAGCTCGATATAATTTTTGAACTCCTCCGTAACCAGCAGCATGACCAGGATTGTAATAAATGGTAGCTAAAAGTTTCTCCATGATTTTGTTTCCTCAAGAATAAGTTAACCAAGTACCAATACTCTTTTCTTCTTGGGGTATCTTTTTGGATTGACGTGTCCGACGAGCTACGGGTGTAAAAGAGGAGGAGGCTTGGGTCATCGGTTCTGTTTTGACTTCTGTCTTCACTTCTTTCTTTTTCTCTTTTGATGGTAATGGGGTAGGTATCATCTTTTTCATCCAAGTCGGTGTGGCTAACTTTTTTTTTTTTAAGAGGTGGAATTTGTAACAAAAACTCCTCTTCTTCTTTTTTTTTCTTCTTTTACGGTCGTCTCCGTGGCGGTGTCTGTTTTAGTGGTGGTAGTGACTTTAGGTTCGGTTTTCATCAGGGACTTTAAATCTCTCAGAGTGGGTGAAGCTGTTTCGTCGACCGCTTTTTGCCGAAAGAGTTGCAGACGTTGTAAAAGTTGACCGTACCGTTGCGATTTTTCTGTTTCTGACAAATCGCTTCGTTCCATTAGGGTTTGTAATTCTTGTTGTAACTGAGACATTTCGTTGAGATTAGGATTGGGTGGTAAATGAGGTATCCCTTGTTCGTTCCAACGATGGAATTCCATCCATCGTTTGTAAGGTACTAAAGTCAGTTTTCGTCCTTCCATTTCATCCAAAGGTATCTTTGTGGCCTTTCCAGAGAAGGGTGGTCCTTTTTATCTTCTTTTTTTGTTGTTGTGGTTATCGCATGACACCTCCTAAAAGGGGTCCAGCAATTGTTCCTAACAAAGGTCCTGCTATTTTTAACAACGGTCCTAACAGCATAGGTAGAAATCCTCCTCGTTGCACCAACATTTTTTTCTTTTGTTGAAGAGGTATTTTCTTTTTCACCATTTGACGAAGAACATTTCGATGTTTCCCTAATTTTTGTTTCTGTATCTTGGACAAAGGTACCGTTCCTTTCAAAACGTTCAAACAACATTCACACACGGTATCGATGATTTCTTTAGGGGCTGTTTGAATGAGTTGTTTTCGCATTGGAGGATTGGATTTGGTCAGGACAGACAAAACATCCCAATGTTTTGCCAGACGAGGTGGAAGTCGTCCTTTTTTGCTTTTCTTCTTTTTTTGGTGATGGTGGTGGTGATGTTGTTTAGGAGTCATCTTTTTTAGTAGGTAGAAAAAACAAGTATGAAGTCTCTGGTAGGTCACCCTTCTATTTTATACTGGAACACGTCTCCACTGATTGTCTGCACGCAGTACCTCTCTTTCGGCTGGTACCCGTGGTGGTGGTGGTAGGTGATTTCTTCTTCTTCTGGGCAGATCTTTTCTTTTTCTTTTGAGGGCTTTTCTTTTTTCTGGTGGTGGTAGTGGTTTTCTTTTTAGGACTTTTCTTCTTCTTTTTGGGTGATTTGGGTTTTTTGGTTTGGGTATTAGGATCCCATTTCAAAAGGGAACGAATCATAACCCCACCTAAAGAACCGCTTCCTCCAGGGGTTAAAATGATTTGTTTTTTAGTCCGTGAATCGATTCTAGGGTCAGCCAGTTGTGACAAGGCTCCTTTATGTTTTTGAAAAAAACGTTGAGTTTGATGAGGGATGTGAATGATACCTTGTAGTAATTGACGTGCTGTCAAAGTAAACCATCGTAACACTTCTCTGAGACTAGCTTCTAACAAATGAGCACGGACTTGTGCATTTTTTTCACGACTGATGCCATACAAGGCACGAATCAATTTGGCTGGAGGACGAGATTGAAAGGAAGTCATCTCGAAGACAGTGAGACAGAAATGACGTAGTAGATGTTTTTATAGTTTTTTTTCAGAGTGTGGTTGTAGGGGACGTGTAAATGACAGGGCCTCCTTCTTGGCGTCAAGGGTGAAACAATTGGGCACGAAATCTCAAATAATCAGGAATGGTGGGTTAAAAGTCAATGAGTAAATACTCGTGTGGGGTTTGAGTGGCATCGTCGTACGCATAATTGAGCCAAGGAGTGCCTAACTGTTTGGCTAACACTTGTACTTGAGATTTGTCTCTGGGACTTTTAAACAAGACCACGTAATGAGCGTTAAGACTAATGGTTCGATGGGCTTTACTTTGTTGAAATAAATTTTGAGTAATGTATACAATACTAGCATTACGATGGTGTCCTTTTCGTGTAAACCAAAGTTTAATTTCTTCTTCGTCTTCTCCTAACATGTCATCAAAGATGACCAGATGTGTTTGACTCACGTCAGACACGATTCCATCGTCTTCGCGAGGGATACCTTCTACAAACGAAATGGTTTCTCCTTGACTTTCTTTCAATAAAGTGTAAGACCGTTGCCACTCTTTGTAACACCACACGATACGTTGAGGTGGACGATCGATCAAATGAGATTTGTGTTCGATCAAACGTTTCACAAATTCGGTTTTACCTGAACCACTCGGTCCAGCAATTAACATGTTAAAAGGATGACGTAGATACAAAGCATCCCAACTAGAACGATCTAACTTTTCGTCAATCACTTTAACCACAGCAGCAGAGGAAGAGGCAGACGAGGTAGAAGAAGATGTAGCCATGACTGAGGTAAGAAGATTTTTGAGAAGAAGACAAAAGACCCAAGACATTTTATACGTTTTTTCATACACGTTTATTTTTTTTTTTTCAAACAAAACCAACACAACAATAACATTTTTACAAGTCATAAATTGTACGATTGTTTGACAAAAAGGAATAAGGAAAAAATGGCAACGTACAAGAATAAGGCTACCACTAAAACAATTAAAGTGTTGTATAAACAATCAAATGTACAACATTTTGGTATCCTTGAATTGGAAGGTACAGTCACTGGTGTTGGTAATCTTCTTCTGGTCGTCTTTTGTTTTTTGGTGGAAGAATGCTCTGACGGCAAGGAAGGAGGTGGTAGTGGTGGTTGTATTTGGACAACAGTGGTGTGGTCGTCATTCAGACGTTCCCATTCTTCTTCTTCTTCTTTCAGGGGTTCCCATTTAGGTTCCCATTTCACTTCTTTTGGACACTTCTTATGGTCCTGTGGCCAAATCTTCGGCAAACTGAGCCACTTCTTGTAGCCAAGCATTGAAACCAAGATTTCTCCAGGGACGTACATCTTTCCAATTCAAAAGTTGTTGGTGTAACTCACTAGCAAAACACACTTCTTGAAATTATTTATAAACAGATAAAGTGTGACGAATGTCTTCTTCACATGGAGGTACCCCCTCACTTGTTTTCATTACCACTCTCATCACTTTAAGTACAATTTGTCTTTCGTGTACTGATAAAACCATGTATTTATAATCCTCTTCTACTAAAAGTGGTACATGTATGGTCATATTGTTTTTTTGGACTCTTCAAAATAGTCCAAAACAACCACGGCTCCTCCAAAATAATCCAAGATAAACAGTGATCCTCAAAAATACTCCGCAATGAATGTCCTCGAAAATGAATTCCAAGATAGCTAGTCACTAAGACACACACCACATAGCGTCCAAAATTCAATGGACACAATTCTTGTATCAAGTCTTTATAATCCTCTAGGGTCTGAACACGATCGTTGACTTCCTTCCACTGAATCCGTTTCACGACTGAGGAGTAGAGTCCAGACATAGCGTCACTTTATAGGGCGAGATGGCAAAGGTAGGTATCTTGGGTGGCAGGTTTTTATATCCAGGTTCCCAAGGTTGGTACCTTTTAAGATAGTCTCCTTCAAGGTAGTCCCAGTGATAGACGTTTCCTAGAATCAGTCTTCTGTGACTTTGAAAGCCAACATGCCTTAAAAATCTAGAAATGACTTTGAGTTTACGTTTCACTTGTAACTTGACAAACTCTTGGTAAATCCTTTCGCGCACATTCAAAGGCATGCCACGAATGTACTTGGGTAAAGTTTCCGATTTGGAAAGAAGTAACTCTCTTTTGTGTTCTTCACGATACTGGTGATAGTCCTTGTTCAGAATCAGTTTTCTGATGCGGCGAAAGTAGCCATAGTATTGAAATCGAGGAATCACTTGAAGTTTACGTTTCACTTGAATCTGAACCAACTCTTGGTAAATCCGAACTCGCAACTTCGAAGGCAAATCACGAATGCGGTCTTCTAAAGTAATCTTCTTGGTAACAAAATACTCACACGCTAGCCAAACGGAATCGGTGGGTAAAGGATGTCCCAAAACATCAGTGATTATCCTATCTAACTTCAAAAGACGTAAAGGCGATTCGTCTTGAGGGGACAGTTCTTGTAACAGTTTTTGGTATTCTTGCCTGTTAGTTGTTTCTTTCACTTCTGTCCATCGAATTCTATGTTCCACTGCCACATTGTAGGTGGTACCCTCCAATTTCTTAAAGGTGGGGGATAGTTTTTCATGAATGTCTGACCATTTGAATATCTGAGCCCAAATCAGATGTCTTATCACATTCAGATACCAATGGTTAAATTATTTGTGTCGTAAAGGATGTAAATCTTTTTTACGTTTCACTTGAATCTTAACCAATTCTCGGTAAATCCGTTCTCGCAGCTCCAAAGGTAAACCACGAATACGGTCTTCTAAACTAGGTAAATACTGGAAAATGTGTTCTTGCAGTTCCAAAAGGTAAACCACCAATGTATTCTTCTAAAGTAGTATCCTCCGACATGTTTTTTTTTTTTTACTTCTTCAACTTTGAAGGTATGACATCTGGTTAATCTGGCTCATCGTATCCGTACTCTTCTACGGCGACTAAAGGTAAGAACTGACAGTGCGGAGACCATCGAGCATGTTCAATGTCCGCTAAGTCGCAAGGCTCCCAAGATTTAAGTCTTACACCGCAACTGAAACACTGCACTTGATTTCCTTCGCCCACGTAAAAAATCCAGATCTGGCTAAAACTTCGGGCTTAGGCCCCTTTAAATATTTTGGCCACTTGTCTTGGAACGTCTGGAGCCGACTTTCATACTTGGCATAGCCAGGCACAGCCACAGGTATTCTGAATTCGTAAATACCTATCCCCTTGTTGAAATGGCCTTCACATTGACATTTACTTTTTCCAGTAAAGACGAAAGGACGTCATGTATCTTTTGAGGTTCGGTGGTGAGTGACTGAATCGACGATGTCACAACGCACTGAATCCGTCTCGTCGTGTGATTCGGGGATACCAACGCGTACGGAATCCGTCTCGTCATTGCATGGTACAGCATCGCACTCCAAGTCGTGATGATGCTTCTTAGAGATCACACTTGATTTTTTTTTTCACTAGGTGGGTAGGTGGTAGCAGCTTGAGTATTCGTTTTGAACTGTGGTGGAAGAATGACAAAATTACTCATCTTTTTTCTATCTGTGTAATTCATCTTTCTCGGTCGACGTCTGTATTTGCAATGAATGGTTTGGCTTGGAAGGAGTTCCTTTTTTATACCTGTCGACTGTACCATCCCGAAAGTATTGTAATGTGATCGGTGGAAACGCCAAAGAAAGGTAAGCACAGTTTGGAGACCATCTGGTATGTTCCAGGAGAGCTGAATTCTTACAATCCATATGAATAGTGACACCACAACTGAAACACTGTACTTTGGTTCCCTCTCCAAAGTAAACAAATCCTGCTCTAGCCAAAGAACTGGAAGTAGGTAATCCATTTTTCCTAAGTTTAGATCCTTTTTTGAATCGATGGACACAATGACAATAGTTAGGCATGTGTTTAGGCCATTTTTTAAACGTCTTCAAGCGACTGGCACACTCACAATAGTCAGGCAAGGCAGCTAATGTTGAAGTCATCGCGTTCATCTTGGTGGTGTTGTCTCTTTTTTTTTTCCTGTTCAAGAGGGCATCCTTTTTTTATACTTCAAATCAACGTGTCCGTAAGGTAAAGTGGTGTGGTCTGGAAGTCTCACTCGTTTCTGGTAAACGATTCGGTACACTTTTTGTACAGGTCGAGTGACAATTTGATGATTAGGTAATGTGAGGTTCTAACGTGTGTACTTGAAAGTCTTCCACTTGTCCAAACAGTAAAGCATTTTTCAAAACCTCAAAGTTCACCACTTGGCTGGTTCGATAGTTGAGGGTTAATCCTTTGACTTTGCAAAGGGCGTGAAGTTGGTCTTGTGGGTCTCGGTATCGGTAGCCGTAATTTTTAGGACCACCACTAGCAAAACTCAGAATGGTATCTTGAGGGTGCTCATCCGTCCAGGCTCCTAAACGATCTCCTTGGATGGTAGGGTGTGGGCGACCGGGTCGATGAATGTACATAAAACTGTCAGTATCAAAGTAGTACAGGACACAAACTCCCAAGACTTCTAACGCTTCGTCGTACAATTTCAAGCGAGCATGGGCTGTCACGTAAGCAGCAATGACTACGTTGCTAAACTTGTCAGGTTTGACAAACTTGGGTTCTTCTTCAAAATTGATTATGATCAAATCATCGCGAACGATTTCGACGTGTTTGACGAGAATACTTTTGTCGTCCACCAGTTTAAAGTAACGACTAGGATCGGTGACGTATTCCGTTTTGGGTAGGATCGTACGTTGGGCCATTTTTCCCCACAAGCAATTGAACATCACTTTGGCAAACGATCTTTTTCCTTCATTTTTTTCCACCTCTTCCAAAGTGATGCCTTCGATGTTACGGTACTCTTCTTTGAATCGTTTTTGGTCTTCGGGAGTCTGACACCACGAAGGATAACCACTAGCTTCTTGTTTCAGTTTTAAAAACTGATTGACGTACCCCGAGAAAATGCCTGGATGATTCGTGGCGTCGTCCTTTTGGTATTGGGCTGTAGTTGGAAAGTGCCAAATTTCGTAGACTTTCAACAAACGGTATCCACGATCCAGAGCTCGAAACAATTCGGCACTGACCCATGTTCCTGTCAAAGACCGTTCTTCCTCCGTGTGGTTACAGGGATGATCTTGGTTGCACGTTTTGGCACACGTCCGGCATAAAGGAAACATCAGTTTTCCTTGACAATGGTGAGGTAAGATGGGATGGTACAAGTCGGTCGGATGTAAGACTTTACATTTGATCAATCCTTCGTATTGACGAATGTGTTTTACGTCAATGTGTTCTGTTAAAATTTCAGGGTGACCGGTGGTAAAACGAGCATACTTGCTCACCCAAGGATACAAAGAACACACGTCGATGTACTTGATTTCTTCTCCTTTGGATTCGTCTACGTCGTACAGCAAGCGAGTGGCATTGGTTCGTCCTCCAAATAAACTGTGTCGTGGATCCAAAGGCTCGATGGTGGTCGCGTCGTAACTTTGGGTAATGTTCTTAAATTCAGGATCGGTTTTCAAACGTCGATCGAACTCGTGCTCCCACATTTCTACCACTTGATATCCTTGACTTTCTAAGTGAAGTCGTCGTTGGCAAGTTCGTTCGTATAACTGTTCCATGTTAGAATCTGAATAAGGACTTTTCATGTCTCGATCAGGATAACAGGTAGGGCATCCGTGAAACAAGCAACCCTGAAACTCGTACACTGTATGAGGGTTTTCTAAATCCCAACCATCCACGGAATAACCTCCAATCTTCTTTTCTCCTCCTCCGTTTCTAGCATGTTGTATCCATTTGTCTTCTTTTTGACACAAGTAATGAAACCAACGTAAAGCTTTGACCGAATATTGACGACTAGCAAAGAGAGATGTGTTGAAGTCAATGATGGCTAGTTGGTTCTCGGGCATGAAATTTTGCCTGTAGACTAAAGAACAGGCCTTAGGTAGGGTGGCCGCATCTTTCAAAGGATCGACGTCTCCGTGATCGAGAAATAACTCTCTAAAATTTCCACAACAACGTCTTAAAATGTCCACATCGGATCGACAATATTTTAACATCTCTTCTTGAAAGTCAAATGGATTTAACTGGTGAGTGCGGTACCAAGCGTGAAAAGCTTCTCGCTGTTCGGGTCGCATTCCGTCGGGGTCGTAATCATGAAGGTCAGGCAAATGAGGTAGGACAGCATGTTGATTGGCTTCCGTGTTGAAGAAGTGAGGAAAGTATCCTTTGGCCATTTCTGTCATGCCAAACGTTTTTGGCATTCGACTCAAAGGCATGGCCAAATAACTCATAGAATCTTTGAACTGCACTTGTCCTACTTTCATATAGATGAGTTTTTTTCCGTTCATGGTGACTTCAGGACGTTCGGTACTATGGTTCAAATAATAATTTAACAAAAACTGCCCATCGTATCCCGAAAAATTGTGAGCCATGACGGTAGCATACCGATGACAGTCTCCATAACGTTGAATGTCTTCTTCGCTCCAACTGTCGTGGGTGGTAGGGTCTAAAATCCATTCAGCAAACTCAGACAAAGTGTTAACCCGACGAAAGATTTTTTCACGTCCTCCTGGAATCCTACTACAATGAGGACAGTGAACGTGGATAGGTTCTTGAATGAAATGATCACAAGAACGATGAGCCACACAGAAATTAGGAATGTGAATACCCGTTTCTTGCATACATTCAAAATCAAAGAAGATGAAATCCACTTGGTTCTTGTTCTTCTTTATTTCTTTCTTCTCTGTCTTGTCAAACTTTTGAATAAAACATCGATGATCAAAATCGACGATCTGGTGACAAATAGAACATTTTTTCTTGCCAGCACAAACGTGTCTCGTAGGGTTGTTGGTTCGAATGAGCTGTCCACACGTGGAGCACGATTTCAATAAGTCGCAAGCACATTTTTGTTGGTGTCCTTGTGTCTTGCAATGCTGTTCGTAGCAAGTAGGACTGACAAAAGTACGGCGACAGGTCTCACAATGGACGTGATTTTGTTCAGGAAGGCATGGTTGGTCTGCTAAACAGTTCCGACATCTTGCTCCGCAATGAAGGTGTTTCTCTCGACTATTAAACCCTTCGTTGCATTTCTCGCAGTAGTAAGAGTATCCTAAAAATCCGGTAATACTGGTAATGGTATCAAAATGTTCTTGGTGGTGATACAAATGAATGTATTTTCCCTCGGGGAAATCAGGGCCTCGAAACAGCAGAGCTCCGCGCACTTCTTGAGGGTGTACTTTCAAAGTGTAGTGAGGAGCCAAAACATCTTGAAGTTGCTGCATTTGAGAAATGCCACACACGGTCTCTTTAGGGATACCCGCCTGTTGTAACAGGAGTTCTGCTTCGTTTCGTTGTTTGGCTCGGTCCAATTGTCGAATGCTCTTCCAGGATTTTTTCCATTCTTTGCTCTCGTTCTTGTTGGCAAACGTACGCCCCACCACAATAGCACGAGCCAAACACATCTGATCTTGAGTATTGTCGATTTGGACGACACTGCGTTTGGTAGTGAGAAGATCGTCCACCAGTAAACATTTCCTACTTCTTCCACTACCTCGAGGAGGAGCAACGTGAGTCATGTAAAGGGTAGCCTTTCCATCGGTGATGGTAAACTTGTCGTTGGATTGTTGCACATGTTCTATTTTGGACATGACTTTGTCTGGCGTTAATTCTGCCGGGGTGCTGAACTCAATCCAAACAGGACTCTTCAAATTGTCGTGATGAATGGCTAGTCTCAATCGATCGTCTTCTTTGGCTCCACATTGTCTTTTCAAGTTCTGTAACACAGATTCCCACAAATCGCTAATGAACCCTGCCGCTTTCTCGGGAGGCACTTCGGACTTGAAGTCTTTGAAGTGTACAGTGTGAGTGTAGGCCGTGGTTCTAAATTTTCGAGACGTTATTTCTTGAGTCTCTCGAATCCGATAGTAATTTTCTGGAGGAGCCAAAGTGGTAGGTGGTCTTTTTTGGTCAGGGGTTCTGGGGGTGTCTTTTGTTTTGGGTGAATTAGAAGTTTGGGTTTCAGGTTCACTCATCTCCTCTTTGAAATCACTAGCATGGACTTGAGCTAGTAGTTCAGCTAGGGGTGTTTCTGGAGGCACAGACAATCTTTGGCGCCATGGCCTCTTTCTTTCTTCTTGTTCTTCTTCTTCTTGTTTCTCATGGTTTGGGCGTGATCTTTTCATCTTGAAGTTTACTTTGAAACTGATTCAGTTTCACCCAGAGACCTATATATAGAGAGAAGAGAGTATATAAAGAGAGACCTTCTTACCTTCAGAATCAGTCTTTGGTGATTGAACTTTCAAAAACTGTCAAGATGCAAGAGTCAAGAAGAAACCGATGCCCAAAGAAAGGACATTCTCCTTCCCATTATTGGAATTATCTACACCAAGGAAGTACAGTGAGAGATAAAAGTCAAGATACTTGTTATATCTGCCAAGAGAAAGGCCATTGGGCTCCAGAATGTCCACAACGTCAACACCAAATCAGAGATAAAAGTCAAGATACTTGCTATATCTGCAAAGAGAAAGGACATTGGGCTCCAGAATGTCCACAACGTCAACAAAGAAAAGAAAAGAGAGACAAAAGGAAAGATACTTGTTATCATTGTAAAGGAAAAGGACATTGGTCTTCGGAATGCCCTCAGAAAGAAGAAGAAGAAAATCTACCAGAGGAGAGGGAGGAAGCCGAAGGATCTTCAAATCTAGAAGAAGAAGAACATATCATCCAGAAAAGAAGTACGAAGAGAGATGGATGGAAGACAGTGATATGGAAGACTGTGTTGATTCAGAAAATGTACCAAAGGAACCCATGATTCCTGTGAAGATCTTGATCCCTATGATGAAGAACAAGAAATTCAAGAAGGACAAGAGAGACAGAGAGTGAACTTTGTGTTTTTTTGTTTGTTTTTTTTGAAGTGTTATGTTCATGGTGAATTATTTTGTTAAAAACATTGGAGAGAATACATCAGACTGGAAAAAAAGTAAGTGTTTTTGTGTTATTTTGTTATTTAGAGTAGAAATGCATGCACGCACGCACTCACACTTATATAAAAAGGGATTTTTAAGTTTTACTTGATTTGGCAATTGGATTTCTTTTCTAGAAATCTGGGTGGCCCTTAAAAGGACCGTTTGGGTTTTTGTTTGTTTTTGTTAAAAACAAACTTATGGCGTTGACATAATCAACTTTAATTGTCGTCAACCTTTTCCACGACCCAGTCCTATTCCTCATGCTGCTACTGCTGATTTGGTAGTCACTGGTGGTGGTGGTGGTGTCATCTTGCTCACAGGTTTAGGATGTTTAGCCCGAGATGGTCTTTTTCTCTTGGGATGTTGCGTAAGAGAATACTCGTATAAGCTTCTCAAATATTTCAGTTCTAGTAAAATGTCATTAAGAACACTCACGGTTTTTTCTCCCTGACTAAATTCCTTCGGTTCTTCCTTCTCCTCCACTTCTAACTGCTTTCTTAGTTCTTCTTCTGTTTTTCTTCTCACCTCTTCTTGATGAAGAAACATTTCTTCTTCTTCTCTTTGCTTCTTTAAAAAAAATTCCATTTCCTCCTGTTGCTTTTTTTAAAATTCCTCCACGACGGGAAGTGGTGTAGCAGCAACAACCGCAGTAGCAGCAGCAGTAGTCTCAAAATCTTGAGTGAGAAAATCCAAATTAAAGTCTTCCGGCCAGAAGTTTAACAAAGCAGCATTCATGTTGGTAGGATCACTCCAATACAAATGAGTTGTCTTTCCGGACTCCATGAAGGCTGTCAAAAAAAGTAACCTCCCTACGAACGCTACCAAACCTTTATACCCCCAATGACGTCACACCCCTACTCTCTTCCCATTGGAAGAAAATCCGACCCACTTGTAACGCACATTTGGATTGGTAGTTCATTTAAATGCATTTCAATCCGATCGTAAAGTATATATACCACTGATTGTCTCATAAAGCTTCACCGGTTTTTTATCCAAGACTACTCAAAGACTAAACCATGTGGATTAGCGTGGAAGCATCCAACATTGTCTCGGGAATGCTGTTTAACCCAGCATTCCCTATGTATGTGAAGACCTCATGGGCTATCACAAAGATAACAGAAACAGCTGAATGGAAAAGACGTATCTACATCGAACGTCAAGGATGTTTGAAGAGGGTACTTCTCTACGGACCAGAAGTTAGACATAGCCTGAGAAGAAGAAGACCCTCTAAGAGATGTCTTCACTGTTAAACCAAAAAAATCCAACGGCCCTTTTCAGGGCCACCCATATTTCAAGAAAAGATTAAGTTTCTATTATTGCCATATATAAGTGTGTGTATGTTAGTGTGTTTGTATATTTGTGTTAGCCCACCAAACAAAAAAGACATAGTATGTTTGTGGTGTATGTTTTGTTTGTTTTTTTTTTTAAATATTGTGTGTTTGTATAGAGTGTGTTTGTTTTTAAAAAAAAAATTTAAAAAAAATAGATAGTGTGGTGTGTTAGATTGTATGTATAATTTTTTTGTAAAAAAAGGGGATGTTTTCCTTCACGTCCGCGCTTCTAGCATATAAAGCGGTGCCTTCCACAGTTGCGCCATTCACATTTCATTGCTGAACTATGAATACCATTGACTTATTACAAGATGCTTGGGATAGGATGGTGAATGTGGAGTCGTTGATGGAAAGGTTGGAGTATTGGTGGAGATATCCTGCCACCAAGTCATTCATCACCAGCCAACTAGCAGCTCTTACTTCAGCGAGGAGGTTGGTGAATGATGTCTTGGTGGAGGAAAGACAAAAAACTTCTACTTATTGTGCTCCTTGTCGTGTGGGCTTTATCAAAGTATCCCTCGACTTACTAGATGAAGTGAAATACTTCCTTCACCTTGTTCAACAAGATGAATGGTCGTATCCACCCACTAGTTATGTCAGGCGTGAAGAGATAAATCTTCACACGACAACAATATTGTTAAGAAAAGCTTTAGAGCAAGAAGTAGCCCACATTAAAATCTTGTGGGCTCTTGAAAGAAGTAAGAAAGAAGAAGCCAAGAAAGAAAAGGAATTTCAACGCTTGAATTTAAACTGGATGAAAATCCAGGATAAGTTCAGGCGTATGAAACATCCTGACTGGCTACCTGATTCACCAACACTTCCAACCAAGAAAAAAAATACCTTCCTAAGCTTCTTCACACAATGTTGGAGGAAATAATAATCCTCCTCCAACGGCCCTTTTCAGGGCCACCCATTTTTCAAGAAAAGATTAATTTTCCTTGCCTACCCTCTTTGAGGCTATAGAGACCCCCAATGTTCAAATGGTGCGGGGGCCTGTACAGCCTCAAGGTTTATAGCCTCAAGCTTTTCGGGGGGCCTCTACAGCCTCACAATGTTAACCCTACGTGAGGCCATAGAGGCCCCCTTGAGGCTCAGTACCCCCCCTCTACTACTCTCATTAATCTTAATCCCATGGCCACAATTATTTTTTTAATGCACGAAACAATATTAGAGATTGTTATTTTTATTATTATTTATTATTATTACTGATTCGGTATTGTAATTAGAAATTAAGATTGTTTCTACATCGATTAAAACATTTTACTGCGAGTATATGCCCATATAAAAATATCCAAATTCCACCAGCATGCATGTGTATTGGATAAAACTATAGGTAGAGGGTGTACATCACATTACACTGTCGATATGAATGTGAAAAAATATTTACATACTGCGCACGTGGTGCTGACCGTGTGTCATGGATTATTAGCATGTACACTAGTGTGTAAATATGTTCAACTCGCGTTGCCTAAGGAGATCCGGGCATATTTGGTACGTCTAAACACAGATGCTGGAAAAGATTGATAACTTTTGTGTTCTGAGAAAACAAAAGAACACAATTTTAATCAAAATAGATTTTTATTTGAAAAGAAAATCAATGTAAATGTCAAAATCAACTCTCACGAAAATGAACATTTGTCTCGTGTGGTAATGTGATATTTAAGAAATTCAAACATGAAATAATAAAACTAAAACATTTCGTGCCTATGGCTTTATGAAGCTATTTAGAGGTCTATCAAAGTACAAGACCTGATCAGGTGACAGGCGGTAAAAGGTAAATAAGGTCCCCATAGTAACCATTGATTGAAATGTCATAATCAGCATGTCGCCATATTGAAATAGACAACTTTAGAACATATAACCGTTACGTGCTACATATTACACTCTGCAAATCCCTAAGTTATTGATCATGAAGCTGGCATTTTCCATATGAAAACTACAACAGCCTGTGAACGATGATTAATTTTTTTTGCAACAAGAAATGACTTGGTTTTAGTAGGAATAACGCATTTGATTCAATCTAATACAAAGATGCACTTTTCTCTCATGGAGAATAATCCCATATGAGATACACACATTCGCACACATACAATCTCAAGGTGGATTAATTACAGATTTTTTAAGCAGAACATGTGTGATGTGTGACAAAATACAAAGAGGAAAAACAAAATCATGAATATTTAAAAGAAAAATTCAGGACTTTGGCAGGATTACAAATGCATTTGCATCAAGCATTTTACTGGTAGTAGTGTCAAATACAATGAAGATCACTTCCAGAGAGCTTGTAAAATGCAGTAAGACTATTATGTTGGTTCTAGAGTTCAAGAGGAGATTGTAAAGTTTCCACAATAATTTTCTAATTTAGATTTAATCAAAAATTTATATGATATTATATTATTCTAAAACCTTTCACAAACAAAAATGATTCAGTTTTATTGACATTTAGCCAAGATGAATATTTCTTTTGACAGAAACAAGGATAGATAAATTTAAACAAAAACAAAAAAAAAACTAATTTCATTGCCAGGTTCAACACAGGTACAGGGACAATCTGTGGAGTTAATTTAACAATGCAAGCTAATTTTTTTTGCGAAGAAAAATCTTGTGTTTTTTTTATAATGGTTAGCATTTGATCCCATCACACCAAAGTTCTGGTATGTGTACAGCAAAATAGGTACTTATATGCTATTAGTGTTCTTTTTTAAATGCCTGCTTACTTGCATCGAGCTTTTATTTGTATTACTTTAATATACGAATTCATTGATATACTCGTGAATTTAAAAATAGAAATATTTTAGATAATAACTGCAGAATCGCGACTTGTGCTATTAAACAGTAACTTTTACCATTCACTGTGGAACAGTTGAGTGTGTTGATAACTCTAGCTCTCTAAATTTGTAAGTCTGATTATTTGATGATCAATTTTGTACATCCACTTCAAATAAACAGATCACTTGACAGATTTTTCAAAAAAAAAAAAAAAGGTTGATAGCTCTTTAGTGATAAAGAAGATCAGATGAAAATTTTAAAAAAGTAAAACATCCACAAAATAAGCAAAACTTTTTAGGCATGAACCAGTCCTAGAATAGCATGACAGATCTTTCCGAGACCTTGGTCAGTTCCTGTTCTGTTCAGTTTACCTGGATAATAGCTCTTCCTATACGTACCTGCTTTCAGTTAAACAACACCGATTCAGGTGAATATGGTTCAAAATAATATAAGGAGATCACACTGGGACTCACCAGGCCTTCAAAGATTTATTTTTGAAAGTTTACTTGCTTTAGGGCAAATACATATCTGATTTTCACTTGCCCATTCAACTGTTTACTTTCACCTGAATAAACATCGAAAGTAAATAAAAAACTATGTTTCAAGATTATTATAATAGTTATTTCATCTCAAGTAAGCATACAGCACATAAAATCATGGCATGTCTTGAGCAAGTTCTTATGTGCAATGCCAGAGATGGGAAGTTACCTAAAATGTACTACAAGATTTCATCTTTCCCAATGGGCAATAAACATCAGGATATTTGCTTGCCTGTGTGAAAATTCACTTGCCAAAAGGCAAAGTGTAATGGGAATTTTATTTCTCAATGGATTTAGAGAAGAAGAAAAATGAATATGAGTATGCAGTCATCATGGTAAACAGGGTAAAGAAGTTATTCCTCTAGTGATTACAAATATCCTGCTAGCAGAATGCAATGTTCACCTAATGGACCTTACAGTGCTAGTACAGTACAATGTTCACCTAATGGACCATACAGTGCTAGCACAGTACAATGTTCACCTAATGGACCTTACAGTGCTAGTACAGTACAAGGTTCACCTAATGGACCTTACATTGCTAGCACAGTACAATGTTCACCTAATGGACCTTACAGTGCTAGTATAGTACAAGGTTCACCTAATGGACCTTACATTGCTAGTACAGTACAATGTTCACCTAATGGACCTTATAGTGCAAGTACAGTACAATGTTCACCTAATGGACCTTATAGTGCTAGTACAGTACAAGGTTCTAATGGACCTTACAGAAAAAGGATAAAAATCAAATAAAGCTTGTTTGGGGATTGAAACAGAGTAATGGCATTTTTACCAAGTCCAAAGGGCATGAGTTTATATTTACAGAAAAGCATTATCAATATCAATTATAATAAAGCAAGAATATCATTCCTCTACAATTTTTTGCACCATTGAGCCAATGATAGAATGGTTCCTACATGAAATTAAATTTAGATAGAAGAAAGAAATTTGCCATTATTAACAAAATGATATACTGAGTTTGATCACAACTTTGAATTACAACCCTATTCTAGATCATTTGAACACTGATTTTTTATCATAACTATTAGTTACAACCCTAGTGTAGATCAGCTGAACACTGAGTTTGATCATAACTATTAGTTACAACTCTATTCTAAATCAGTTGAACACTTTATCATAATTATTAGTTACAACCCTAGTCTAGATCAGTTGAACACAGTTTTATCATAACTGTTAAATATTACCCTGATCTAGATCAGTTGAAAACTTTAATCATAACTATTTGTTACAACTTTATTCTAGATCAGTTGAACACTGAGTTTTATCATAACTGTTAATTATTACCCTGATCTAGATCAGTTGAAAACTTTAATCATAATTATTAGTTACAACCCTATTCTAGATCAGGTGAACACAGTTTTATCATAACTGTTAATTATTACCCTAATCTAGATCAGTTGAAAACTGTAATCATAACTATTAGTTACAACCCTAGTCTAGATCAGTTGAACATTGAGTTTTATCATAACTGTTAATTACAACCCTAGTCAAGATCAGCTGAAGACCGAGTTTGATCATAACTATTAATTACAACCTTAGCCTAGATCAGTTGAACACTGATCTAAACTAATGAATACTGATCTAAACTAATGAATACTGATCTAAACTAATGTACCAAGTTATTTGAATACTGATCTAAACTAATGTACCAAGTTATTTGAATAATGATTTAAATTAATGTACCAAGTTATTTGAATTTTTCAAAGAAGAGTTTAATGTCAATTTTATCTTACTAGGATTTATGATTGACAGTTGTAAAAACTAATGGTTTGTCTAAAGAAAATTTGAATATATTTATTCATTTTACTTAATTATTTGAAGAATGTAATTCTGAGACAGAGAGAGATTTCATCTGACCAAATTATAAGAAAATTATAAGAACCCTAGAATATCACGATCAGTACAGCTGATGCATTCTTACAAACTTGATTTATTCATTTTTGGTAACAGTGGCATATTTCAAAATTAAAGATAGTATTCAGATTGGATTAAATTTTGTTTGAGTTTTCAAACACATACATTAATTAGAAAGTTTTCATCACAAATGTCAATCAGAAGAGTTTTCAACACATCCATTAATTAGAAGAGTTTTAATCACATATGTCAGTTAGAAGAGTAGAAGCTCACTTGTTATTATGCCAATAAAGAACTTAAACTTGATGCTATCTATAAGGTAAAGTTACTCATACATACAGTATTAATTAGGTAATCACGCCTCTGTTAGCAGCTTGCTGTGTGTGTTTTTCACAATTGTCTACAATATTTATGAATTATATAATGAAAGTGAACCTTAAACTGGACTATCAGGGAATCTAAACTAAAACATCAGTGTTAGTTATTACATGCTGTGAACCATGCATTCCCCACCATGCTTCCAGCACATGAACTACCATAATTCATGTAATTTTTCATACCATTTAATTTTGCATACAGAGCTGATCCATAAATATCAATTTTTTTTTTTTTGCACAGAAGTTTTAGGCACATAGAAATTTGTTTATTATTTAACAATTTCAATTTTTCACACAACTTAAGTTAAAAACAGAAAGATTGACATGTTTGAGAATTAAAGTATATGTGCTAATATTGTACATAACAGCAGAAATAAAGCAGAGGTTTACTGAAAAACTGTTCTAAACATCAGTTATTTATTGCATGACATTTTGATGCATGTTTATTTTAAGAAATTCTCTCGAAGGTTAGTGTGTAAAAAGGTACTAGATATTTTTAACAGAATGTACATTAAACTAATTATTACAAGCACTTTGGCCATTTTGTACATCTAACTAATTAGGTATTAATTTTTTTCAATCATATGAAGATAATCTATATCAGCAGCCTTCAGAGCGAGGTAAATTTAGACAAAGTGTTGACAAATATTTACAGCATTTCATGTATTATATTTTGCATATCTTGATGTAAATCGTAATGATATAGTCTCCATTATCATACGCTAATCAGTGTCTTTCCTCACAACAGCATGATGACTGTGTTACAGAAATCAAAGCCCATTGTAAGTGAAAACAATCTGGGAAATAATCTGAACTTAATGACCTTGTTTGTATGTTCCAATTGACTAGTGATTATTAAGTATAAGTATGTAAAGCTTGTTAGTATGCTCCAATTGACTAGTGATTATTTAGTATAAATATGTAAAGCTTGTTTGTATGTTCCAATTGAATAGTGATTATTTAGTGTATATATATATATATATATATATATATATATATATATATATATATATATATATATATATATATATATAAAAATATGTAAAGCTTGTTTGTATGTTCCAATTGACTAGTGATTATTAAGTATAAATATGTAAAGCTTGTTTGTATGCTCCAATAGTGATTATTTAGTATATATATATATGTAAAGCTTGTTTGTATGTTCCAATTGACTAGTGATTATTAAGTATAAATATGTAAAGCTTGTTTGTATGTTCCAATTGAATAGTGATTATTAAGTATAAATATGTAAAGCCTGTTCGTATGTTCCAATTGACTAGTGATTATTTAGTATAAATATGTAAAGCTTGTTTGTATGTTCCAATTGACTAGTGATTATTAAGTATAAATATGTAAAGCCTGTTTGTATGTTCCAATTGACTAGTGATTATTTAGTATAAATATGTAAAGCTTGTTTGTATGCTCCAATTGACTAGTGATTATTTAGTATATCTATATATATATATATATATATATATATATATATATATGTAAAGCTTGTTTGTATGTTCCAATTGACTAGTGATTATTTAGTATAAATATGTAAAGCTTGTTTGTATGCTCCAATTGACTAGTGATTTTTTAGTATATATATATATGTAAAGCTTGTTTGTATGTTCCAATTGAATAGTGATTATTAAGTATAAATATGTAAAGCTTGTTTGTATGTTCCAATTGACTAGTGATTATTAAGTATAAATATGTAAAGCTTGTTTGTATACTCCAATTGACTAGTGGTTATTAAGTATATATATGTAAAGCTTCTTTGTATGTTCCAATTGACTAGTGATTATTTAGTATAAATATGTAAAGCTCTTTTGTATGCGCCAATTGACTAGTGATTATTAAGTATAAATATGTAAAGCTTGTTTGTATGTTCCAATTGACTAGTGATTATTTAGTATATATATATATATATATATATATATATATATATATATATATATATATATATATGTAAAGCTTGTTTGTATGTTCCAATTGGATAGTGATTATTAAGTATATGTATGTAAAGCTTGTTTGTATGTTCCAATTGACTAGTGATTATTAAGTATAAATATGTAAAGCTTGTTTGTATGTTCCAATTGACTAGTGATTATTAAGTATAAATATCTCAAGCTTGTTTGTATGTTCCAATTGACTAGTGATTATTAAGTATAAATATGTAAAGCTTGTTTGTATGTTCCAATTGACTAGCGATTATTTAGTATATATATATGTAAAGCTTGTTCGTATGTTCCAATTTACTAGTGATTATTTAGTATATATATATATATATATATATATGTAAAGCTTGTTTGTATGTTCCAATTGACTAGTGATTATTTAGTATAAATATGTAAAGCTTGTTTGTATGCTCCAATTGACTAGTGATTATTTAGTATATATATATATATATGTAAAGCTTGTTTGTATGTTCCAATTGACTAGTGATTATTAAGTATAAATATGTAAAGCTTGTTTGTATGCTCCAATTGACTAGTGATTATTAAGTATAAATATGTAAAGCTTGTTTGTATGTTCCAATTGACTAGTGATTATTAAGCATAAATATGTAAAACTTGTTTGTATGTTCCAATTGACTAGTGATTATTAAGTATAAATATGTAAAGCTTGTTTGTATGCTCCAATTGACTAGTGGTTATTAAGTATATATATGTAAAGCTTCTTTGTATGTTCCAATTGACTTGTGATTATTTAGTATAAATATGTAAAGCTTTTTTGTATGCTCCAATTGACTAGTGATTATTAAGTATAAATATGTAAAGCTTGTTTGTATTTTCCAATTGACTAGTGATTATTTAGTATATATATATATATATGTAAAGCTTGTTTGTATGTTCCAATTGACTAGTGATTATTAAGTATAAGTATGTAAAGCTTGTTTGTATGTTCCAATTGACTAGTGATTATTAAGTATAAATATGTAAAGCTTGTTTGTATGTTCCAATTGACTAGTGATTATTAAGTATAAATATGTAAAGCTTGTTTGTATGTTCCAATTGACTAACAATTATTTAGTATATATATATGTAAAGCTTGTTCGTATGTTCCAATTTACTAGTGATTATTTAGTATAAATATGTAAAGGTTGTTTGTATGTTCCAATTGACTAGTGATTATTTAGTATAAATATGTAAAGCTTGTTTGAATTCATCTCCAGAACAATTCACATCTGCGATCTCAAGATTCTAGCTTTAAAGGTATCCTAAAAATTAAATAATTTCTCTACGAAGAACCCCAATTTTATCCCACCTTTACTCAGGTCTAACTATAAAGGCAATTATCACTATTTACTAATCAAAGTTTTTTTATTGGAATTAATTTTTGGCACATGTCCTTTCTGGTATATATTTTTAATCTTAATTTCATTCAATGATGTCCATCTATGTCAATGTATATGGTACGGTGTATGCCAGGCAAAACACTAATATACAGACAAATTCAAATAACATGATGCTTTTAGTGCAATTATGTCAGATGCACAATAATTTAATATGTTTCAGATTCCTCCTCAATGTGAGGTCTTTTTTTTTTATACATAATAACTTCCCAAAAATGATAATTAATTTTTTTACATTACTTTATATTTATATATATGTTTGTGTTTTGTGTATCAGATAAAATTACATGAAATATGGTAGTCATATATCCTGCTGGTCAACTTTACAATATTCATTGTCACATACACAACATATACTCCAGTGTTAAATGTGTGATAAACGCTCATGGAAAATGTAAAAAAAATCTTGTTTTGATAGAATTCATTTTGTACTTGTTGGTGTTGCTTATTATTTTAATAGTGATCAAAATCACCATAATTTCCAGTTACATTTTCTTCACAGCACACTATGTCCTAATCCTGATCTTTCTTTCACTTTCAAAGTTCAAACACATTCCATGAACAATTCCAGTTGAAGGAACTCTCACAAAATGTACTTAGTCTCAGTGTAAATATGAGACTGGTCCTGTAAACATGAGAGTGGTCTTGTAAACTGACAGAACTGACAGTAGAATACAATATCTGAAGTTGTGTTAAGTGCCATATACTATTTCTTTCTTATGTATGACAAAAATGCAATCTTGGTGCAGTTTGCAATGCATGCAGCCAGTCACCTGGATACCATGTCTGGATCTCACATTTAATTATCTTTCAACTAGATGCAGCCAATCATTTGTATCCCACACAGAAGCTTCAACTGGATGTGGCCAGTCATCTGTATCCCACAAAGAGCTAGCTTCAACCAGATGCAGCCAATCATCTGTATCCCACAAAGAGGCCTCAACTGGATGCCTACAATCATATGTATCCCACACAGAGATTTCAAATGGGTGCCCACAATCATCCAGATCCTACACAGAGTTGGCCTCAACTAGATGCAGCCAATCATCTGAATCCCATATAGAGGCCTCAACAAGGTGCCTACAATCATCTGGATCCCACAAAGAGGCCTCAACTGGATCCAACAAAGAGTTAGCCTCAACTGGAAATTATGTTGTATTATGTGCATAGATATCAGATGATGTTGATAATGGAGAGGATCTCAGTGGTTGTTTCTCTAGGCTAATACAAAACACAAATTTACAGAAATACTATTCCCTTTTGAATAGCAACTTCTTCACACACGATGAAACATAAAACAATATCCTGCACCACCAACAAATAGTGCTTCCTTTTTTGGGGAAAAACATCTCCCACAGGCTTAATGTAACATCATCTTACCATAAAAAGAAGCACAATTTTCATTTTTTACTACTGAAAAAAAACCCCCTTCTTTACAATTTTAGGGAAATACACCATGTTCCACCCCATGGAGGAAAAATAGAAAAATACAGAAAAAATTCACTTACTGTGACAATTTGACCTGATTATTTCAAATTATTATACAATCCATGTCAGAATATAAACCAAGGCTTAGTATAGGATTAGTATATAAAAACGGAGACAAGTCATAAATGCAAATGTATGCATGTCCATGCTGTGATATTATTTTCTTTCCCTATTTGAATTCAGCAAATAATAAATTCAATTCAAGATGGCAGAAACACACATACAGCTGACAAGATGGAGTTAATAAATTCCTGGTACATTTCCTCTGTAGCACATCAGCAACAGAGAATTAAACCCGAATTAAACCCAAAAGTTTCACTGGTTCTAAATCATTCCAGTGGACGGATATGGTGTTTAGTTTTGTTGTAAGTTTATACATCATTTTCATCTTCTTCATTCCTTTCCACACGTGCACACAGACAAAACACTATAATGATCCCAAATATCTGAAAAACAGAAAAAAATTCAATTCAGTAAATGTTTAATTATTACTTCTTCACGAGATTATATCTGTTATTTGATTAATGAAAACTTGTATTTAATGACTTTTCAAATCTTATGGCTCAGTATGGTATAAAATTTTGGTTTAATTTGACAAATACTATTTTCATGAAGAAAAAAAACATTTACTGACTCTTAGTTAATTTAAGGAATGAAGGGAGAAGTTAGAGCAATGTGTCCAATCTATCAATTTCTAAAATATATGCCAATCAATACTTACAATTTATGACAAATAAGCCATGTATGTTAATGTACATGTATAAAAAGGATAGGTGACAGAGAGAATTGGGATGGGGTATGTGGCATTCATATACCCAGCAGTGTCTTCACATCATGACCTACATGAAAACCTCTTGAATCCCCCTCCTACATTTTTTTCTGTTAGATGAAAGGTTCATATGTTATCCAATGGCATAGGTAAAGAAAGTAGTGGACAAATAAATGGAGCAAGGGTAACTTCACAGAACACAAGTAAAGAAAGCAATGAACAGATACATTGAGCAAGAGTAACTCCACAGAACACAGGTAAAAAAAAAGTAATAGACATAAACGGAGCAAGAGTAACTTCACAGAACACAGGTAAAGAAAGTAATGGACAGATAGATGGAGCAAGAGTAACTCCACAGAACACAGGTAAAGAAAGTAATGGACAGATAGACGGAGCAAGAGTAACTCCAAAGAACACAGGTCAAGAAAGTAATGGACAGATACATGGAGCAAGAGTAACTCCAAAGAACATGGGTAAAACAATAGTAATGGACATATACATGGAGCAAGAGTAACTCCACAGAACACAGGTCAATGAAGTAATGGACAGATACATGGAGCAAGAGTAACTCCAAAGAACACCAGTAAAAACAAAGTTATGGACAGATAAACGGAGCAAGAATAACTCCAAAGAACACAGGTAAAACAAAAGTAATGGACAGATACATGGAGCAAGAGTAACTAAGTCATTCCCCATCCTCATTTCCCATGGGAAAATCTTTCCTAATCATTAAAATGAATAGTAACACTGTAGAGCTATTAAAGAACACAGGTCAAAAAAGTAATGGACAGATACATGGAGCAAGAGTAACTCCAAAGAACACGGGTAAAACAGAAGTAATGGACAGATACATGGAGCAAGAGTAACTCCACAGAACACAGGTCAAAAAAAGTAATGGACAAATACATGGAGCAAGAGTAACTCCAAAGAACACAGATAAAACAAAAGTAATGGACATATACATGGAGCAAGAGTAACTTCACAGAACACAGGTCAAGAAAATAATGGACAGATACATGGAGCAAGAGTAACTCCAAAGAACACCGGTAAAACAAAGTAATGGACAGATAAACAGAGCAAGAGTAACTCCACAGAACACTGGTAAACAAAGTAATGGACAGATAAACAATGCAAGATTTCCAATGAACACAGGCAAAGAAAGTAATGGGTAGATAAACAAAGCACGGGTAATCCTATAGAACACTGTGTCATACCTGTGAATGGCATTATAATGACACAGTTTTGTGTTAATTAAGGTAAGGCAGGAGTCCTGGCATATATTACAGAATAAACTTTAGGTATACAGCAATATTATCCCAAAGTTTCAGCTGAATAAAGCAACTGATGTAGAATTTATTTGTGAGTATCAAACACACTGACATCCTCTGCAGAAATATAATATTTATATCTTGCCAGTGAGAAATATAATATTTATATCTTGCCAGTGAAAAATATAATATTTATATCTTGCCAGTGACAAAATATAATATTTATATCTTTCCAGTGACACAAAAATCACAGGTGATCTCAGTATTCCTGGGGAGTTACAAGGAAAGTAAAAAATCACAGGTGATCTCAGTATTACTGGGGAGTTACAAGGGAAGTAAAAAATCACAAGTGATTTCAGTATTACTGGGAAGTTACAAGGAAAGTAAAAAATCACTGGTGATCTCAGTATTACTGGGAAGTTACAAGGAAAGTTATCTGCTGATTGAGCCTCACTCTTAGTTCCAATATTTGTACTAAGTCATTCCCCATCCTCATTTCCCATGGGAAAATCTTTCCTAATTATTAAAATGAATAGTAACACTGTAGAGCTATTAAATAAATTCATTTTCAAATTTAAAGTAAATCCAATTAATACTTTTTGAGTTTATATATTCTCAGTATTTTAGCCTAGATTGTGGGAACTTGACAGAGGATGGTCCCACAAGCTAAACCATACTATGTAATACTGTGTAGTCATTCTGCCACACAACTGCTTTTATCCATGTTATTGATTATAGGTGCTTAGTAAGGTGGACTGACATGGTGGAACTAGTAACTGAAACCATATATATTTTGTTCCAATTAGACAGAGATGATCAACACAACTGATCTATGATGTAGTCTTAACTTCACAGTAAGAATGAAACAATATTAATCCATCTACTGGTAATCTGAAATCTCTTCTATGCTACATAAATGATGTCAAATAACTTATTGATGAAAAAGTTCAAATTTTTTAATGTATGGTTTTACATCTATTTTCTTATAAAAATAATATTCTGCTTAAATAAACTGTTTTTGATTATTTTTATTTGAATGTATGAATTACGCACAGGGTGCTAGAATGATAAGTTGATAGATTGATGCTGAGATGTTCTATATTAAGTGATAATTTGACAACAAGCAGTCAGCTTCCTGGGAACTGACTGATGGATAATACAGATGGTATTGAACTTACAAGAAAGACTGGTACACATGCTGCCACAGCCCCAAGAATTAAGGCATGCTTCTGAAGGTGGACTATCACTTTATCATAACAACCCTGAAAATACAGAAACCCAGTAACTTACTACTCAAGAGTGATAATAAACATGTCTACTGAAGTCATCATGTTCAATACATAACTCAGCAAACAATAGTTTCCCCATGTTTGATCTAAGATGATCTAACACAGAGCCTTAATAGATCTTTTCAAAAAGAAGGACTATATATGAGATTATTGATCTTGTGGATGCCAAAAAGGTGCCAGAAAGGCAATAAATTCAAAACAAGAAGCCAAGTCTGATGAAAAAAAAAATTGTAATTTCATTCTCTTGCCAAAAGTAATAATTTGTTCTGAAACGATGAAATATTTCATAACTCGATCACAAATTTAATTCTTTCTTGACTGATATAAACTCATTGTGCATTGTGGCGTGGGGGTGGTGGTGGTTGTGGTTATCATTATCTAGAGGATGATCGACCTCGGTGTTATTGCCCGGATTGAGTAAATAATAATATAAATTGGGAAACTTATAGATGGAATGAATAGAGATCTGAGCAGATATATAGAACAGACTAAAACGAGCCCCCGTATATGAAATATAACAATTTAATCAATTACATAAACAACTGTGATAATGCATTACATTAGGAAGATGCACTTCTTTTGAAATAAATCATTCACCGAATTTTAAACACAAATATACTTATATAAATAGCCGATCTGTTTAAATGATAGAATTAATTCATCATAGAATCGAGTGAACAATCGAAGTCATTGCCTTGTACAGCTTCATAACCTGGTTCTCTCCGGTTCACTCCAGCTTCTCCTGTTCAATTGGTTCCTTCGCTTTCCTTCTCACTCTCACTATCTTGCCTCTGTCGGCCCTTAAACTTTATGTGGGTAGGTGGATACGTAGGTATGTAGATACGTAGGTACGTGGATACATCAGTGGATTACGTCAGTGCGTGGATAGGTAGGTAGGTGGATGGAGCTATTTCCCCTTTCAAAATAAACAGAGAAGCAACCTAAATCTTCTGTCAAATACCCTTCTGGGAATAGATCATTACTCCACTCTCATTATGTCAGATATCATCCTATCAGAAGTCAAACAGATACCAAAGGCTATCTGGTCAAGCCAAACACGGCAGGCCATAAACAAACAAACCTAGTTTCATAAGATTAATGTATTTCCTAACGGCTATTTCATCGCTGACTCACATTAACATCACACGAGACATAACAGTTCCGTTCTCGATTATACAAATGAATGAATGAAATTCATTACATGGCTTAACTACGTTAATTTCAGCGAATACACACATTCAAGTCTTTAGCGTCCATGAAATCTCACTTCATGGCTTAACAACGTTAATTTCCGTTGATACGCACTGAAGTTTTTATCATACATGAAATCATCTAAGATCGGTGAATTCACACGGATTCTCATACTCATATCAACTAAAGTAATGCATGAAATTCTTAGAATACATGATTCCTATAACACTCAAGACAACAAATTCAAACAATCTGTCAAACTTATATATAAGAAGATCATTGTACGAATTCAGATAATGAACTCAAACACAGTTATACTCTTATCCAGTAAATTGATCTACGAATTTATACAAATAAATTCATGCAAATATAAGTAAATAAATTCAGACAAATAATTATATTGGTATCAATGAATTACATGAGATTGATGCAAATACCTTGTGTTTTCAAGCCTTGTTCGCTTCTACCGCCAGAATTGTGTCCGTCAACTTTCCAGACATCCGGTTCCTTGGACAATTGTTTTACGAGATAATTTCTTGCAAATTCAATCTCGGAGCCAAAAATATCTTCCTCTTGCAGGAGTTTAGACTGACTAAATTTTGCAATGTGGCATATTAAAACTATGAAATTTCGTGTGGGAAACACGCCCCTTATTTAGCGTAGCCAATCAGGATTAAATATATCTATCGCCTTTTATAAATACGCGCCAAAATTTGCGGTCATCCTGACCCTCTAATTTCCAAATAACTGATTCTGGACAATCTCAACTCTGACATTTTCGATACAAAGATTGAGTTAACCTTTTCCCTTCCAGTTTCTCTGACTGTTAAATAAACGAATGCTTAATTAAAAATCGGTTCCTCTCACAACACAGACTTTAAAATGCTGGCAGCATAGCGATTCAATACGCACAATGTCCTCATAAATCTAATTAATTGTTCTCTGTCCAAGTTAATGTTCTCTTTATAGATCGACAGAAATTTGCACCCTTACATGCATAATGATTCCATATGATTAAAATGTCGATTTTAGGTTATACATGAATCACCCTCCACAATAAACAAGTGTGTCACGAATAGCACATTATATGCCTGCTCTGTGTAGGCACTAGTAAGATATGGTTGACTCTGGACATTACTGACCAATGGGTCTCGATAAAAATATGCAGTCTTGAATTAAACCTTGTGTGCAGAAACCATTGTTTTTTTATTAGACTGCTTACCTTTATACCTGAGAATTTGTAGGTTTCTTTATTACCTTAACGAAGTGCAAGTCATTCACAAAGTTTGATCAAGGAGCTTACTCTAGAATAAAAGTTATTCTAAAAAACGAACTTTTCTTTGAGCCAAATTTACCTTGACCTTTGACCTTTTGACCCCCAAATCAATAGGCTTACTCACTACCCCAAGTGCAAGCCATCCACCATGAAGAAAGTTTGGTCCAGGTGTGCAGTGTATAACTAATGTTTTTTTGGGATAGCATTTTTATTCTTTGAGTCACAATGACCCTGACCTTTGATGTTTGGACCCTGAAATTGAAAGTGCTCTGCCTTATCTCCAGTGCAAGCCATTCACAAAGTTTGGTAATTGTAGATGGTGTTTAACTCAAGTTATTGTGCATAAGCTATAATTATTGTTTCGATCACAGTGACCTTGATCTTTGACCCTAAAATCAATAGGGTTCTTTCATACCCCTTGTGCAAGCCATTAACAAAATTTGGTAACTGTAGATGGTGAACAACTTGAGTTATTGTGCAGAAACCATTTTTCTTCTTTCAGTCACAGCCACCTTAAACGTTTACCTTTTGACCCCAAATTCAACAGGTTTCTTCCTTACCCCAATTGCAAACCAGCCACAGAGTTTGGTAACTGTAGACAGTGGAAAACACTAGTTATTGTGAGGCAATGAAATTCGTAACAGACAGACATCATAACATAATATGCTATAACCTTATAGTGGGTGTATAAAAATGGGTTCCCATATTTCTGGATCAAGACTCGAATCAATCTAACATTCTTCTCTGCATTCAAATTTTGATATTTTTATAGTATCTTATTCCCATCTAAGACATCTTTTTCTCATTCAAAATACCCATTACAAACTTCTGTACCATAATAATGGAGTGGAACATTTTAAGGAATAAATTATACAGCAGCAAAACAATGACAAATTGCTCTGTGACCTTAACCTTAAGGATGTGACCTTAACCTTAAGGATATGACACAAACTACTGAGGTACATAAATTTAACAAGTTTCATACTTCTATCTTAAACAGTTGTAAAGCTAAAGTGCAGAAATGATCTTGGGTCTAAGTGGGCCTGATACCAATCACCTCGGGGGTTGACACGAGTCAGCTTGTGAATGCAAATTCACACACATATTGAAACTGTAGAAGGGGAAAAAGTTTGGAGCACATACTTGCTACACTGTATATCAATTTTGATGTCAATTTTCTTCCTTTTTAGACTATATATATATATATGATCACTTTCTAGGCATAAAAAGGACAAGTAATTTATACAACCAGCATTCTCCCCTGGATCTCTCCCTGCCAGTGGGGACTTCGCCACGATTCATAGCTTAGAAACTGTTCATAGCCCCACCCTTCTTCTACATACACTTGCTCAACATTAAAAGGGGAGTTAATCTGTGCATTCAGTATAGATTACTGGGTCTGTCCTTAGCCCCCTTGGGCACCACCCCTGGAGTCATAACTTGGAAAACAATGCGATTTCCACCAAGGAAGCTGTAGTAGCTTAGTGGTTATGGTAATGGGCTCATGACCAGAAAGTTGCAGGTTTGATTCCCACTATCTGATCACAGTGGACCCTCTTTAGTATACATGAATCTTATTTATGATCAAACTCATCTGAAATCTTGATGATACAAGGTTATATAACAGATCTGTTCAAAATCTGATCAGAAATATGGCTCTAAAGTGTTCACAAATTCAACCACTCAGATGCAAAATCACCTCATTACTCCATGTGGATGTCACTTATAACTGAACTCATCTGAGATGTTGATGATATAAATTCACTTACCAGATATGATCACAATTTGACAAGAAATATGGTCTCTAGAGTGGTAACAAGCTCATCAAATTGGATGCAAGATCACCTCATTAATATGTACGGATATAGCCCATAATTTAACCCATTCAAGATCTTGATTAAATAAGCATGCATACCAAATCTGCTGAGAAATATAGCCTCAAGAGTGTTCACAAGTTCAACCAATCAGATGTAATATCACCTCCTCAGTATTTGCGGATGTTGCTCATAGCCAAATTCATATGAGATCTCGATGATATAAAATTACATACCAAATCTGATCAAACTCTGATCAGAAATAGAGCGTTCACAACCTTAGCCATTCAGATGCAAGATCACCTCATTAATATGCATGGATGTCACTCATAATCGAACTCATCTGAGTTCTTGACGATATAAGCTTATAAGCCAAACTTGATCACAATTGGGTAAGAAATGAAGCCTCTAGAGTGTCCACAAGCAAGTGTTGAAAGACAGATAGATGGTAGACAATGTACAATGGACAAAAGGCCATGCAATAAGCTCACTTGACCTTTTTCCAGATGAGCTGAAGATTGAAATTGATACATACCTATGTTAAGATTGAAATTGATACATACGTATGTATCATTTTCAGTCTTTAGCTCACCTGGACAAAGGTACCTAGAGATCCAGTACCTAGTGTTATCAATTTGTCCCCAAAGGCAGAAAAGTTCAAGTGTGGAATAGAAAGTTTGTGCAATAGCAATTTCAAAAACAATTATGAATAGTAAACCCAGAAAAGATACAAGCAAATGCACAAATATGTAAAGACAAATTTCATTAATTTTTGTTGAAATTCAATCTTGGCTCTCTTCTGGGGTGAATTTTTTAGTACAACTTTATGAATTAATTAGGAAAATCAATCAAACCACTGGTGTCTTCTAATCATTTTTTAAAGATGCTACTATTAACACAAAACAATCTATTCAAGAAAGGGTCAGGATTTGTAGTTATTTTGTCATGCTCCAATGCTTCTGGGTACTCATTCAGAACCAACTGACCTCTCAGCCTAGCACAGCAGGTATCAATCAACTACCACATATAACATACATTTTACTGACCCACTTGCTAATTTAATGACAAAGGGTATGAATGTTTGCCCGATCACGTTTGCATCAATGCTTAAAATGTAGCAGCAGGAAGTTAATTTTCTTACCTTCTGTTTAATACAATGGCAAAATGGTTCACCATGAGGCACAAGTGTCACTGAGGTGGGGTTTTTTCTCTTCAAAATACTAGGTATCAAAAATTTCCTGCTGGATATTTCACCAAATGGCAAACAATAAAACAGGTAGCACTTTTTGCAATTTGCTACTGTATATTTCAAACCCTGCCATATGCTGAGTCAGTTAAGGGTCCATTAGGAGTCCAGTGGGTCACCTGTATAGAAGATCCATCCAGAAGTCCAGTGGGTCACCTATATGAGGGTTCCATCCTGGAGCCTAGTGGGTCACTTATATAAGGGGCCAATCTAAAGCGCAGTGGGTTACCATACAAGAGACCAACCAGGAGCCCAGTGGGTCACCTATATAAAAGGTCAATCAGGAGCCCAGTGGGTCACCTATATAAGGGGTAAATTAGGAGCCAGTGGATCACATATATTAGGGGTTCACCAGGAGCCCAGTGAGTTGCCTATACAAGGAGTCCATCAGAAGCCCAGTGTCACCTATATAAGGGATCCATCAGAAGCCCAGTGGCCCACCTATATAATTATATAACCTGTACAATTCCATCTTTTGTTCAATGTTCATGTAATTTTGTTACCACACACTGGAAAGTCTTCTGTCAATTATTACAAGTTTTTCAATAAGAAAAACATCCATTTTTAAGAAAGGCTATGGTTATCAGAGCATTCTTTTATATTTGTGAAAGGTCTGTTAAATTTAAAATAAGAATGAGGAATAATATGGCTCTACTTACATCCCTGTCATTGCAAGTTCAAAAGAAAATTGTATACAAGAAAGATGACAGACTGTAGGCTTACATCTGTATTGAGATGTTCATTCATCACAGTGTCGGGAAGATTTAGAGGATTTTTGGCGGGTGGTCCATTGATTGGAATGGTTCCTGTACAGATTTGTTTGTCTCCACTTTCTTTACAGCAGCTGTCAGGCACAAATGGAGCCTCTGAAAAGGTCAGCAATTTACTATAAATATATTACATATGTTGCAACATTGAGTTTGAAAACAAACATGTTATACTTGAATTCAGCATTGGATTTCTTAAGTCTCATTCATTGTAATCAGCAAAAAAATCAGGATGATCTAGGAACTCATGACACAAGCCACTGTATCTTTCTTGTTTAGTTCTACATGCCAACTGACATGATCTGTCTGTCTCTCTGCCTGCATGCATGTTGTCAATGATCTGTCTGTCTCTCTGCCTGCATGCATGTTGTCAATCTGTTTGTAATTAGTAACAATGTATTTCACAATTTATACAATGAAGTTTTGCCTGTGGGAACTGGAAGGAAATTGGTAAACAATAATGTTTCTGCCACCTTCTTGCACCATAATTACACCGATTTGAGTGGATTAATTTTAAAATTGAATACTGCTTATATCGGAGCACGATTTACTGTATGTACTTCACTTACATGTTGGGTCCAACTTCAAACTGCACAGACCCAGATCTGCCGTCACATTATGGGCTGGCAGATCTGGGTCTATGCAGTTTGTTAAAAGTAATCAGTAGAACAAACAACATTGATCCTGATCTGCTGGTGCATTATGCAATGACGATCAGGGTCTATGTTGTTTGCATTTGGACCCAACTTATAAGTGAGTATATACAAAAGTTATTTGTTACAAGTGTTATGTCAGCCTTCTGAAAAGAATCCACACATCTGTACTATTGCAGTTTAGAGTATTGGTTGTCTTCATGTAAAGGACCAAAACCAATTTTATTAGAGAGTACAATATGAGTTTAATTTAGAGTGATCTATGACCAGTATCAGTCAGGCAGAGAGGATAAATAGATGATTTCAAAGTTTTTTTTGTAAGTCATAGTTAAAATTGATTCATTTAAATGATGGAAAGCTGAAGTCATCAAAATACTTACTTCCAGTAATTTGCTGATACCATTCACTTTGACTTCTGTATAAATTCCATGAATAAAAGGACTGTACATCACCATGGACACCACAACACTGTAGCTAAATGGATAAAAAAAAGCAATTACCGGTATAATGCAGATAACATATAATAGTCAGTAAATAAGCATAAAATATGGCCCTAAATTGTGCTGGTTTTTAAACAGCTTTCAAACTTCTCCATTACTAGAGCTTATGAGGAAAATTTATACAATATAATATCACAAGATAGTACGACATTAGAAAGAAAGAAATCTGAAACTCAATTTGAGCAGCCAGAATGAAATGCAGATACTTCTATTAGATTTCTGTCAAAGAAACATGTAGTAATGAGAGCAAACATACCCGACTTTGCATAGAATCCCAGGCATCTGTTATCAATCTATTTTGGGAACTTTTCCTTGTGTCTACACCATACTTCTTCGTTAGGGTCTGTATTAAATTTTCTTTAATTTTTTCTGTCAACTGAAAATTGTAAATGCAACAAAATTAGTCGCATAAATAAGATACATATGTGAAATAAATCAGTCTTTCCAACAACCCTTTGTGAAAAAGTAGGGATATAGTAGAACTACTTTTAAAAAAAAAGGAAAGTAGGGAAAAAGAAGGGAAAAATGAAGATATTTTATTATGAAAAATAGTATGAAATTGCTGTAAATTACTGTGAAGAAAAAAAAACTTCACCTGAAGTATCATTGTAAACTTGAACAAAAGCATGCTCTACTTGACATACTAGCCTCTCTACCTATGGTTAGAAAAACAGCAATTTTTATCGTATGTTGACATAAAATTTAAAAAAAAGTAGGAATAGCATGGCCATTTTTAGAAAAAGGAGGAGGTCGGACAAAAAAGTAAGAAAAAGTAGGAAAAGTAGAAAAAAAACCAGGGCTGCTGGCAAAACTGAATACATACATAAAAGATTACTCTGTCTTTCTGTAAAAAGAATTCAATATTGAGTTAACTACTTGATAAAGTGAATCATAATGGACTGAATGATGAAATATAATTAACTACTGATAATCATTATTACCGAGCTAATTAACTACTAATCAACTACTGATAATCATTATTATCGAGCTAATTAACTACTAATTAACTACTGATAATCATTATTATCGAGCTAATTAACTACTAATTAACTACTGATAATCATTATTATCGAGCTAATTAACTACTAATTAACTACTGATAATCATTATTATCTAGCTAATTAACTACTAATTAACTACTGACAATCATTATTATCGAGCTAATTAACTACTGATAATCAATATTATCTAGCTAATTAACTACCAATTAACTACTCATAATCATTATTATCTAGCTAAATTTGAAATTAAGCAATACCAGGCAGACAACAGGTTTATATAATTCTAAAGTGATAAGATATCAATTAAAGATGGGCAAATTTCTTCTCTTTTCTTGACATGAAAAAACCATCTTATCCTTCCTTACCTGGAAATCAGATTAGTGTCATATAAGTACCGTATATACTCACTTACAAATCGAGTCGAACTGCAAACTGATCTGATTACTCCTAACAAACCGCATAGACCCAGATCTGCCAGCCTGTGTATAATGTGCAGGCAGATCTGGGTTTATGTTGTTTGTTAGGAGTAATCAAAAGAACAAAAAAGACAAACCCTGATCTGCCGGCACATTATGCGACAGGAGATCAAGGTCTATGTTGTTTGCATTTGGACCCGACATATATGCAAGTATATATGGCAGTGGTCTTTTTTTAATTATAAAGGTATGAATGCTTTTTAACAATTCATTTATCTCTTATCATATAAAATACAAGGCAGATCTGAAGCGGTACTTACATAACCCCTGAAGACAAATGCAACACCACTGCCAACACAAAGGGCCATCAGCACTATCATCAGAGTCACTCCATACTGCAAAGATAATAATAATAATAATGAGAAGAAGAAGAACTCACCATGGCAAATCCCCATGCTGTTCATTACATATTCTTCCCCCCTTTCCCTCATCCTCCACCCCTTTCTCAAATGTGACCAAGGGATCGTAACCCCAAATCTATTAAATATACTGTGAATCACTTTAAATTTGTTAGTATCAAATTTCAAGATCTTGTTTTGAAAAAATACATATTCATTGGTACTTAATTTTCCATATTTATGATTTGAAAGAAAAAAAAATATGATAAAATGTTGAGCAATAATGTACATGTATATATCTCTATAAATGATTATATTGACATTCACTTCCCCACATTTTCGTGTAAACAAAATTAAACCCCACTGCAGTAATTAGGTTGAGTAGGTAACTTATTCATTGCTAACACTTAGAATAAATGCAAAGATCTGAATTTCACAAAGATACAGACATCCTTTTGCACACATGTAAAAAGCAAACAAACAGACTTAATTTGACAGCTGTAATTAGGATTGCAATTATGTTTTTCAGTGTATTTAAAGACCGCTAAAAAAACATAAAGCTCTCAATGATTAGGGATTTGGTGTTAAAACTAAGCCAATGACAGCAGTTCTGTCAAAACTGAGTTTCACTCTCTCAACTAAAGTGATGTCTCTGAAGCAGTGGCCAAAGAGTCGGAAACTTTAAGTAAAATCTCCTACTGTTATGAGTCTGCCTGAGCTTAAGAAGTAACATATATATTTGCATATAAGTCAGGTCATACTGCAAACAACACAGACCCTGATCTGTCATCACATTATCAGGGTCTATGTTGTTTGTTCTACTGATTAATCTTAACAGACAGTATAGACCTAGATCTGCGGGCACATTATGCAATGGTAGATCCGGGTCAATGCAGTTTACAGATGGATCTAACCTGTATGGAAGTATACACAGTACTCTTTGTCTTGATGGGATTCTGATATACCATCTAAACTTTGTACGTAACTAGCTGCCTTTTAGCCAGTGTGATCAGAAGGTGGTAACTACTCTCTCATTTAAAGGAAAACAGCATCATACCACTGTTTGTGCCAGCTGCATACATGGATAAGTTTCAAACCCCAGATTTGTCTGTCACTACCCAGGTGACTGTTCAGTCAAATGAATGGGAGGACAGTGAAGGTGATCAACCTGAAAACATCTACCCTTAAGTCTTTTCAAGCAAGGTAGATTATCTCCACATACAATTAAAATGTTAAAGAATGCAGGACTGATCTGCTGTCAGTTATACGCATAAAATGTTTTTAATAATAATAATGTACTCTTGTGTTCCATTGGCTCAGTGAATATTGAATAGTACATGTGATCAACAGAATAAAAAATTTCTTATGAACATCAGCTGTGAAGTATATGCGATAAGTCATTCTGCAGTAACATGCTTATGAACATCAGTTGTTAAGTATATCAGATAAGCCATTCTGCAGTAACATGCTTATGAACACCAGCTGTGAAGTATATCAGATATATCATTCTGCAGTAACATGCTTATGAACATCAGTTGTTAAGTATATCAGATAAGCCATTCTGCAGTAACACACTAATGAACACCAGCTGTGAAGTATATCAGATATATCATTCTGTAGTAACATGCTTATGAACATCAGCTGTGAAGTATATCAGATAAGCCATTCTGCAGTAACATGCCAATGAACATCAGCTGTGAAGTATATCAGATAAGCCATTCTGCAGTAACACGCTAATGAACACCAGCTGTGAAGTATATCAGATAAGTCATTCTGCAGTAACATGCTTATGAACATCAGTTGTTAAGTATATCAGATATATCATTCTGTAGTAACATGCTTATGAACATCAGCTGTGAAGTATATCAGATAAGCCATTCTGCAGTAACACGCTAATGAACATCAGCTGTGAAGTATATCAGATAAGTCATTCTGCAGTAACATGCCTATGAACATCAGTTGTTAAGTATATCAGATATATCATTCTGCATTAACATGCTTATGAACATCAGCTGTGAAGTATATCAGATAAGCCATTCTGCAGTAACACACTAATGAACACCAGCTGTGAAGTATATCAGATAAGTCATTCTGCAGTAACATGCTTATGAACATCAGTTTTTAAGTATATCAGATATATCATTCTGCAGTAACATGCTTATGAACATCAGCTGTGAAGTATATCAGATAAGCCATTCTGCAGTAACACGCTAATGAATACCAGCTGTGAAGTATATCAGATAAGTCATTCTACAATGGCATGCTTATGAATATCAGCTGTGAAGTATATGAGATAAGTCATTCTGCAGTAACATGCTTATGAACATCAGCTGTGAAGTATATGAGATAAGTCATTCTGCAGTAACATGCTTATGAACATCAGCTGTGAAGTATGAGATAAGTCATTCTACAGTAACATGCTTATGAACATCAGCTGTGAAGTATATCAGATAAGTCATTCTACAATGGCATGCTTATGAACATCAGCTGTGAAGTATATGAGATAAGTCATTCTACAGTAACATGCTTATGAACATCAGCTGTGAAGTATATGAGATAAGTCATTCTGCAGTAACATGCTTATGAACATCAGCTGTGAAGTATATGAGATAAGTCATTCTGCAGTAACATGCTTATGAACATCAGCTGTGAAGTATATCAGATAAGTCATTCTGCAAGAAACATGCTTATGAACATCAGCTGTGAAGTATATGAGATAAGTCATTCTGCAGTAACATGCTTATGAACATCAGCTGTGAAGTATATCAGATAAGTCATTCTGCAGTAACATGCTTATGAACATCAGATGTGAAGTATATGAGATAAGTCATTCTGCAGTAACATGCTTATGAACATCAGCAGTTAAGTATGAGATAAGTCATTCTACAGTAACATGCTTATGAACATCAGCTGTGAAGTATATCAGATAAGTCATTCTACAATGGCATGCTTATGAACATCAGCTGTGAAGTATATGAGATAAGTCATTCTACAGTAACATGCTTATGAACATCAGCTGTGAAGTATATGAGATAAGTCATTCTGCAGTAACATGCTTATGAACATCAGCTGTGAAGTATATGAGATAAGTCATTCTGCAGTAACATGCTTATGAACATCAGCTGTGAAGTATATCAGATAAGTCATTCTGCAAGAAACATGCTTATGAACATCAGCTGTGAAGTATATGAGATAAGTCATTCTGCAGTAACATGCTTATGAACATCAGCTGTGAAGTATATGAGATAAGTCATTCTACAATGGCATGCTTATGAACATCAGCTGTGAAGTATATGAGATAAGTCATACTGCAGTAACATGCTTATGAACATCAGCTGTGAAGTATATCAGATAAGTCATTCTGCAGTAACATGCTTATGAACATCAGCTGTGAAGTATATGAGATAAGTCATTCTGCAGTAACATGCTTATGAACATCAGCTGTGAAGTATATGAGATAAGTCATTCTGCAGTAACATGCTTATGAACATCAGCTGTGAAGTATATGAGATAAGTCATTCTGCAGTAACATGCTTATGAACATCAGCTGTGAAGTATATGAGATAAGTCATTCTACAATGGCATGCTTATGAACATCAGCTGTGAAGTATATCAGATAAGTCATTCTGCAGTAACATGCTTATGAACATCAGCTGTGAAGTATATGAGATAAGTCATTCTGCAGTAACATGCTTATGAACATCAGCTGTGAAGTATATGAGATAAGTCATTCTGCAGTAACATGCTTATGAACATCAGCTGTGAAGTATATCAGATAAGTCATTCTACAATGGCATGCTTATGAACATCAGCTGTGAAGTATAGCAGATAAGTCATTCTACAGTAACATGCTTAAGAACATCAGCTGTGAACTAGCACATGAATAGGGAGGGAAATAATGTATCAGACCTACCTGTGCATGAGTTAGGCCATGCACAGGAAGTTTATGTGGGTGACTGACCTCACCTAACTAGATGTTGCATTAAGTGGCAACATCAAATACATGTACCCAAAACAAAACAAAGAATAACCAAAGGAGAAGAGAATATACTCTAGTTTAGAAATGAGAAAGAAAATAAAGAATTAGTTCTTAATTGTAAACAACTGCGGGTGAGCTAATGAAGAGTACCCTGGTTATGACCTAGAACATTGTACTTACAAATGCCAGCACACATCTATCTTCCTTCATGGTGCCACAGCATCCGCAGAATCCCAGCAGTGCAATGGCCCCTCCCCCTGCGATCATCAGGTAAGTCCCCACCTCGAACAGATGGGAGCCAATCAAAACAGACACCTCACGGGCATTGTAGTCCATCACCAACAGCCATAATCCTATCGACAGCACACCCAGACCTAAGATCTGCAGATAACAGGAGGACAAGCATCTCTTTATAGTTCTGAAGGTTCAGAAGGTGATTTATCTTCAACAATATGGCATGGACATACACTAAAAGTCCCTCGAAGGGACTGATGATCTACTGTCCAAAAAGAACTTCCAGGAACTCAAGATAAGGCCATTTCTTCCTTTTAACTGCTGAGTATTGAAACCATCTCTGATATTCTTCAGCAATACATGTAACAACATTTTCAAATTAGCTGTGTATGTCAGATTAGCACCATTTTCATTCAGGACCAACAAGACATCATAAGAAGTCTTCTGGTGGAAACCCCATCTTGATATTAACTTCTGTTTTGAAAAAGTAACAATAACAAGATTTTCAAATTGGCTGCCATGGCAGCCATATTGAATACCAGATTGGTACCATTTCCATTTAGGACCAACTGGACATCACAAGAAGTCTTTTGGTGAAAGCACAATATCGATATGACCATCCATCTAGGAGAAGTAGCCATAACAAGATTTTCAAGATGGCCACTGTGGCAGCCATATTGGAAGTCAGATGGGCACCATTTTCATTTACAACCAACTAGATTTTCAAAATGGCCACTGTAACAGCCACATTGGATGTCTGAGTAGCACCATTTTCATTTAGGACAAACTAGATATCAAAAGAAGTCATTTAGTAAAAACCCCATGTTGAGATTTTCAAGATGGCCACTGTGGTGGCCATATCGGATGTGCAAGTGGCACCCTTTTCCTTTTGGACCAAGTAGACATCAAAGAAGTCTTCTTGTGAAAAACACCCATGGCAATATTACTTTTCATTTAGGAGGAGTAGTAATAACAAGATTTTCAAGATGGACACTATTTTCATTAGGGACCAACTAGACATCATAAAAATTATTTTAGTGAAAACCCCCATGTTAATATGACTATCCATTCAAGAGGAGTTGCAATAACAAGATTTTAAAGATGGCTACTATGTTGACCATTCTGGATATCAGATTGGCACCATTTTCATTTAGCACCAACTAGACATCATAAGAAGTCTTCTGGTGAAAATCTCATGTCCATATGACTTTCTATTCACAAGGAAGTAGCAATAAAAAGATTTTAAAGATGGCTGCTGAATCAGTCATACTGGACATCAGATCAGCACCTGTTTTATTTTAGGACCAACTAGACCTTATCAGAAGTCCTTTAGGGAAAACCACATGTTGGTATGACCATCCATTCAGGAGAAGTAGTAATAACAAAATGTTCAAGATGGCCACTGTGGTAGCTATATTGGATGGCAGATCAGAGCCATTTTCATTTAGGACAAACCAGACACCATAAAATCTTCAGGTGAAAACCACATATCAATATGACTTTCTGTTCAGAATGAGTAGTTATAAAAAGAGTTTCAAGATGGCTGTTGTGGTGGCCATACTGGACATTAGATTGGCACCATTTTAATTTACAACCAAGTAGACATCATAAGAAATCTTTTTGTGAAAACCCCATGTTGATATGAACATCCAATCAGGAGCAGTAGCAATATTTGCTTTTCAAGATTGCCATCATGGTGGCCATACTGGATGTCCGAGCAGCACCATTTTCATTTAGGACCAACTAGACTATGGGATGATAGTGTTTGTAAAGTTTCATGGCAATCCTCCAAGTAGTTGGGAAGAGTAGCAATAACAAACTTATGCTAACAGATGGATGGGCGATGGACAACAGACCATCCCAAATTATGACGCACACTTTCCATGTTTGAGACACTGTCTATGCAATGTTTCTCCTTTCTTTATTTAAACCAACTTTCACGTTTGAACTCAAACATCTCTTTTATTTATTTACTCTATCAATGTGAATGATAATAGAAGCTCACAAAAAGAAACAAGTTAAGAATCTTAAACTAGATTGGGAACAGATGCAGAACTACATTTTGTAACAGACATATTTAGCATGTTTCAGTACACAGAATATCGTAGTCAATCTTAACTCCATTGGAAATGCATTTATGTGTATTTGTTTGTGATATAGATAAAATATATGAATACATTTTCATTAAAAGGCTCTGCAAGCCTCATTTCCTTTTAAAGAAAAATTTATACATCTTGTGGTCTATCAAAGATACAGAGCACATACTATACATATATTCTCAGGGGTTTTCTTAGGCCCTTTTGGGGCCAACATTTTACCCCATTCTCGATACTAAGATGTATATATTTTCAAAATTTGTACCTGAAAAGTCCCAACCGAGAGAAGCAAGGTTTGACATTTATGTTGGAAATTCAGATAACAAATAAAATGGCAAACTCTTTGATCCCTTGATGTATTTCTAAGCACAAAATTAGCAAAAATAGATTTTAAAAGATCTGTATTCATCGCACTTATGGTCTCACTTTGGAAACATGAAAATTGCACACACACACACACACACACATATATATATATATATATATATATATATACAGAGAGAGAGAGAGAGAGAGAGGGAGAGAGTGAGAGAGAGAGTGATGCATTAAAATTACCTATTCTTATCCAAGTTTCTTATTTCTAATTTTAACATTTAACACTGTCATACTTTTTCTTTCATTATTTTGCTATTACTCTTTATTTTCTTACTAATTGCTATTTCTTGCTATTACTCTTTATTTTCATAAAGTATTTTAGTATGTATTTGTAGATGTGTTTACTTGTAAATAGTTATTTTCAAGAGAGAGAGAGAAAACTTGCATGAAGATAATGCCTTAATACGACTGATAATACTTTGAAATTGTTTTTGTTTTTTTACTAGAGGGCCTAAAGGGAGATTAGTTGTATTAACTTATTGAGTTACCCTCTTTAAATAAAGACATGATTATTATTATTATTATTACTGGGTTCTCCAAGCACAGATTTATTGATTATATAGTGCTATGACCTGTCATGAGAGACCATTATTTTTTTACAGATGGGGTGATCTTTCAAGATGAGTTCTACTGTACAGGAAGTCTGACCTTTCTGTCTCCATTTTGAACCTTAGTGTGGTCATGTACTTGTTGAGCCACCTGACATCAATGACTGGCCTGAGATATATGTTGGCCTTGGGCACTTGAAACAGCCTTGAATAAAATCCTGAAGAGTAAATTTTGAACTATCTCCGCTGCCCTCTTGTTGAGTAATGACCAGATCTCCTTCTGCAAAATGTCCATCTTTCCTGATCGGACAGCAAGTCCATCATGGAATGGGAAGTCAAAAGGGCAGGGAGTTGGATAAACAAAATCAGAAGCCTTCCAAAACAATTTTGATCACCCATTTATTTTCAGAAACAGATTGATCCACGAGCCATGAATAAGGAGTCTAGCGCCCACTGCAGGCCGTCTGTGGGCAGTTGCGGTCAGGGTTGGAGGGTGGTAGTGGTGGAAAGTTTATGATGGCTGTTAAGAGGCATGGAGAGGGACAAACCTTGTTTGCTATCCCCTTTATTAACCCATCTCATACAGGATATGATTCCAGTTGTATGTTCACTACATTCCATCTACCGTTTCACAGAAGTGTGCATTTAACCATTTAATATGTCATTATTTTACATGTACTCCTTTGAAAAGAAGGAAATAAAGGTAGAAGGTACACAAATGCCATATCATGCTGTGAATGCACGAGTTAAAAAAAAAACTGGAAAAATTTGATTTAAAATTTGAGTTTTAACGTGTGGAGATGAAAATGGTGGACAGTACTGAAGGGCAAGTGATGAAATTGATGTGCATGCTTAATTAGTTAAGAATATAAACAATTTTGTATGGAAAATTAACAATTTAGGCAGTGGGGATCATAATCTTTACTTCATGAAAATGAACGGAGTTGATGTTAACTGGTTATTTGAAAATTTGTTTTCATACACGAGTTTTAACGTGCAAAGATCAACACGGAGGACATTACTTAATCGGCATGTGATGGCAGTGATGTGTGTGGCAATTTTGATGAAAATATAGACAATTTTCAGGGAGAAATTGATATTTTAGGCAATGGGGATAGTGATCTTGACTAAATTGAAATTAACTGTGCAGATGATAACTAGTGCATTGGAATTTTTTACTCGAATATTGACGATAGTGAAGACTTTGATGGTTTTCAAGCTAACTGGACATTTGAGAACTTCACTGCTCATAAAGTCTGCCCGTATATTGAGGTTGGAGGGACAGTGATTTAACATCCCAGATGAAGCTTTACCTTGTCTTTATTTTGATCTGGGAGATTATTGACAGAGGAGTCTCAATGACCTTGACCTTTGGTCAAGTTATGCAGTCCTGAACTAAACTTTATGTGCAGATACTATTACCTCTGACCTTTAGACCCTACAATCTATTGGTTTCTTTATTACCTTAAGTGCAAGCCATTCACAAACTTTGGTCAAGGAACTTACTCTGGAATACGTTATTCTGCAAAACACAGTTATGTTTGCCATAATGACCTTGACCTTTTGACCCCCCAATATCAATTGGCTTTCCATACTTTAAGTTCAAACCCTCCACAAACTTTGGTCACGGTACTAAAGTTATTATGAAAAAAAAAAAATCTTGCAGTCAAAGCGACCTGGACTCCTAATCATTTGATCCCAAATCACAGGCTTCTTTCTTACCAATGTGTAAGTCATCCATAAAGTTGGGTGATGGTACATAGTTGATAACTGACATTTGTGTGCAGAAACAAGTTTTCTTCTTTCAATTGCAGTCACCTTGACCTTTTGACCTTTTGACCCCAAAATTGATATGGCTCTTCTATATCTCAAGTGCAAGTCCTCCACAAAGCTTGGTCCAGGTCTGCGATGTAGAACTAGTGTTATTGTGCGGAAACCATTTGTCTTCTTGCAGTCATAATGATCTTGACCTTTGACCTTTTGAGCCCAATATAAATAGGGTTTTTCCATACCAGAAGTGCAAAAAATTCAAAAAATTTAGTAACTGTTGATGGTGAAAAACTCGAGTTATTGTGCTGAAACTATTTTTCTTCTTACAGGCACAGTGACCTTGACTTTTAACATTTTGATCCCAAAAATGATCAAATTTTCCTTACCCCAAGTGCAAGCCATCCACAATGGTTAACAGACCGATGAATGGATGCACAGCATCAGATCATAATATGCAACAACTTATGGAGGGTGTACAAAAATTGCTGCTACGACACTCTAACAATGAACAAAAGCAAGTCAGAATAGACCCCCCAACACACACATCATCCCCGTTTCTGCAGTGGGTGCATAACAACTTTTCAACTTTGAATTGAGTCCATGTAGGCTTTGAAGCTACATATTACCAGTCCATTACAAAATTTAAATGATGCTGAAATCCTTCATATGTGTAATTTTCAAAATGCAGATGATATTCATACTTGTAAGGCAAATGAAACATATAACTTAATGAAAGATAACATTTATCTGAACGATAAATCTCCATTGAAATTAGAAACTTACCAATATAACGATATTATAACAGTATAATGCTGTTCTAAGGTACGTATAACATGGCTCTTTCCTTCTGTCCGGTGACCGTGCCCTAGTCGACTTCAGATTCTGACTTACTCGCTGAAGATTGTTTTCCATAGATGGTGGACGTTTTCTGAGTGGCTAAAAAAAGAAAATTAATATTTACTTACAATTTGTTCTGATGAAATTTAATTGGTGAACTTACTTGTGATGGTATTTTGAAGTAATATTGTTATTTCTGAAAGTCCATAGAACTTTTACGTTTTATCAGGATTTGGTAACATGATATATATATATATATATATATATATATATATATTAACATTAATATTACCGGCATAAGTTGATTTTTTTCTATTAAAATTAAGAATTCGATCTTCGCGAGAATATCAGCTGATGTTTGCAAAAATATAGTCTGATCTTTGGGAGAATATTGTCTGATCTCCAGTCGATAGAACTCCTTTCTGGAATTATAGCTAATGCCGAAATGGTGCAAATATCAATGTCTGTTTCAGTTATAATATCAAGCAGGCAATCGACCTTTCGGCCAACAAGCTACAGTCAACGCCAGATGTACCTTTATACTATTACTTTCATATATGGATAGGGCAAGGTATTTATTTTGGTGATAAATTCTCCATGAAAATTCTCAGACAAACACCACTAGAAGCTGTGCTTTATGGTTTTCACAATAAACATAGACTTGCACAGTATGAAACCCTGATGTAGACTGTTTGGCTCTTTAGTAAGGCTCCTAAATGTTTGAGCACTAACTAATACAACAAGAGCGCTTGTAAAATATTTTTTTAACAAAGCATTTGACAGCAAAACGTGTTAAGAGGACACAGTAATCAATATCTATCAATATTTTGTACTGGACAAACAATGTGTAATTGACATCATAGTTGACGGCTGTAGCGTACTAACGTGGGGGATGGGGGAGGGGCGGTTGCCCCGGGCGCCAAAGGTTTTGGGCGCCAAAACAGCTGATACAAATTCGGGCCTCGTATTCTGGCCCTTTGGGCCATCATCGTCGCCCCGGGCGCCATTTACCCTTAGTACGCCACTGGTTGACGGTGTTATTATGGACTCCTAATGCATTCAACATGTCGCTATTTAAATATATCTTTTGATCTACTGTTCTTGATATATATTGTTACACCATAATGTCCAAAGTATAACTTAACAAATGTCGCTCACTGAACTCAAATTTGCATTGTGCCTATGCCCACAAGCCAACAAGCAAGAGAGAAGAAAAAAATTATAACAACTACTTTTTTCCTCCTCAATGCGTGTTTCTGTGTGTTTACGTATGTTTGGTTTTCTTTGCTTTGTGTACCATATTATTCTACTTATAACAGTCGATATTTGTAACTGTCTTAAATGTGTGGAAGTCATTAAATATCACAAGCAGATAACAACACCGAAGCCAGATGTTGTGATCATTCGTGATTGCCTTCATTTTAATGTGAGATGAAGCATATATAAATCTTTTAAAAATGTAAAAGCACATGTGTGTTTCTTTTTGACTTTTATAACACATATTCGAGAATAGTTTTACTAAAGCCAGTACAAATTACAGCAGCTGTTACAAAGAAATCAACATACTTTTGGAAAAAAAATTGTATATCTGACCATTATACCCAAGATATGTTCAAGGTTACTGCATGATTAAACTAAAATATGGTCAACTGTCTAAAAATGTCCAAGTTGTGTGCACTTAATTAGGTCTAATTAGCAATCACTGCTGGCATGCGACTGGTAAGTTCTTAGATGCGACAGATGGGTGGGTGGAGTGGTGTTAGGGTCGATTGGCATCCATTCACCGGGTGTTTAGACAGTATAGTTCAAAACGTAATACTGGCCTAAGGCTATGTATAAGCCTCAGGAACGATGGTGTCGCCTGCCAGTGTTGCCGTATTATGTCTACATCAGGCATTATTTGTTTGTGGTAAATAGCCATTGGCGGTACCTTGAATTATCAAAAGTGTGACAGGATGGAGATTCAACACAAATTAACACACATAAACACACAGAGAATCGGTACCATGCAATCTAAAAGCATCTAAAAGTAATTGCAAGTCACAAAGTACAAAATACAAAGAAGATTCACACATCTGTCATAAATTTTGTATTATATCATATTCAAAGAATGACGAGAGAGAGAGAGAGAGAGAGAGAGAGAGAGAGAGAGAGAGAGAGAGAGAGTCGTTAGTACTATTAATCTAAAGTCAATAAATATATACATAATACAAACTAAAGCTTACAGATTTCCAACCACCACAACAACGTCAAAATTCCCCGCCTTTCCTTTAACAGAATTGATAAAAGTTGTAGTAGCGTTTTAGGTAAGATTGCAATCTTTGCTCGTATTCAACCCTGTATTGTAAGATACATATATGTAATAAACTTCATTTTCCTAATATTCAAAAGTCCGCCAGATTACAGAAAATGAGTAATCCTAAACTTTGATCTTCATTTGCGGGAGGGCATGGATCTAGTACATTGCGGGAACAGGCGGCTTTAATAACCTCGGTATTGTACTCCCTAGTTTGGTACTAATTGCTTTTTTTAAATTGATGGGCTACTTTGTGAACAAATTAAACCACAAACGTAAGCTACTACAGAGTGCCTTAATAATGAAAATGTGTTAACACTGGCAATACTGTAACAACTTTGGACCATTAAAAATTCTTAAAATTAACCTGCATTTAGCGCATTTAAAAAAAAATGTATGTATTTTTTTATCAAACTATCTGCATACAATTCGCAAATACGCTACTTATCTTGCACCTCGGGTGTGCCTGTTTGGATGATCCGAGAATTTTTCCACTGATTTTTGTTAAAATAATTTTTCAAATTTATCCAACTTTGGTTAAAATTTGGAGTCTGTCACATCACTAACTAGTTCAGGATTTCCATGTGGTAATTAATGTAAGAATCGAGACAGAAACCCACTGAATACGGTTTACCACTGCAGGAAATTACAGAGTTACCAATCCAGCAAAGACAGACACATTCCATCCACACAGAAGAAGAACAGTTTAAACAGTGTCGCACTCTCTACATCTACAATACCCAAGCCACACACAAACCACAGACCGATGCTTGAAAAGAAGAAGACAAAAATTTTGGAACTGGTCCAAATGCAAATCTCTCCAATGTTATCACTGGCCCATGTCAGCTCATTTTAGTATCAATGAAAAATCTTTAATTCCCTGCAGCTTCAGTTGCTGTCTTGTGTTCTGAGTCACACAAGAACCCCACCCCCAACGTTCCCTCTGTAATGACAAAAAAATCGAAGTCATTCAAGAAGCACCAGCTCCCAACCCCTCCCCCGTTGTCTACGCAGTACAAAAAGTTATTCTATTTTCCTTTTAAGTGCCAAATATTGCCATAGATTTTATTTATGGCTTCCCCTATCCCGTTTTTTCAAGCAACAGTCCATCGGACACTGAAAAGAATGTTTTATCAATGAGAGTCAGTTTCTTATAGGTCTACACGGTTTGTTGTGTCAAACATTAGAAAGCACTACCACTACACGCCTTATAATGAAGGGTACTTACTGATGTAATCCGGAACTGAAATTTCACAAACATCAAAATGCCATTAAAATCGCAATAATAAACATCATATTGGATGTGACAGTGAATGAATAAATTCATTTAGAGAGACGGGTAAATACACACGTGAGTGAAGCTGAAATAATGTCAACCTCCTCACGGTAGGTTACCTCCTCTGGTGGGATAAACCCGCTGCCACAACACTTTAGATCTGGTCATAAATTGCCACCTGGAGAAAACCGTACGCTTTGATAACTTTATGCCACTTAATTTAGATTGTATTTAATATTGTTTCCGCTCTTATATGTCTGATGCAGAATTTGAAGATTTTGTACAACATGCAGGAGAAACAACTCCTAGGATTACCCTCTTTCAGATATGGAACACAAAGCCGATGACGTTACGAGGTAGGATGTGAGCAAACTTCATAATATACCAATGGCGTATCAATGTAATGCGTCTGAGTTGACTGGTCCCCTGTCACAAGTAAAACTAGAGACATGTGAGGAGCTTTGCCTGAAACAACATGATTGGTCCATGATACGCGTCACTAATATAAGAACGTTGATGCAGTGTTTTGCATAGAAGTATGAAAATAATATATTAAATACTGTACATTTATATTGTTCGTGACAATGAATATTATACAAACCCAACAATCTATCAAAAGCACGCTAAAGTGTTCGACGAGACTGTGAATGTATATATGCCAAAAGTGACGCCATATGCTTGTCTGTGTGACGTCATACATATTGCATTTATACCTACATTAATATCAGACTGACTAATAAGATTACTGGCGAAAATGCCACCTGATGACAGATCCCGTAACCTGTCCCAACTTCGGCCACACCATGTGGGAACCACCATTTATGGCTAAGCTAAATTTGGGTCAGGGTACTGGTCTACTCATCTAAGTTCGCCAGTGCACGGCCTAAATTTTCAACCCAATATCATACGCCGGCAACTAGTAAATGCTGTGTCTCTCGATTGGTTAGTATGTGACGCCATTCGCACAATATGACGTCATTCCCATAACTGCTAGTTTGGAACGCTCCCCATGAACTGTAGTGAGTGATTGGTAGTTTCACATCGGCACGGTGCATCATGGGGAAAAAGGTATGAAGCTGAAAGATGAGTTATTCGTAGTTGGAGGCTGCGTTATCTGCGGTTGGAGGAGATTATAAGACCAATTTACAAGGGTACTGGAAGTAAAAATTAATTCAGAGAATTAACGTCCAATGACTATAGTAAGTTGCTTGTGAAAATTGTTCACGTCAATCTTGAGCAACAGATTAACAAATTTTATCGATAATTCTTGTATCATATAAGAAAAACAGGCAGGATTTTGTAAAAGGTACTCAACAACTGATCACATTTTTGTTTTGCATTCACTTATTGACATCCTGAAAGTATGAAAGTAAGGAAAAATAAATTACTTTGTTGACTTTCAAGAAGCATTCAGTTTGGAGAGTTGGACTTTGGCAAAAGCTATAATACAAGTGATACAGGTCATGTAGGCGTTCTGTACCGATTATTTCAGTAATGGTCATTTTGTTAAAAATTTGATTACACACCTTTAAATGGCGATTATTCATTTTATTTGGATCCTCATAGATCCATATTCCTTTCGAAGGTCATTATATACATGCCCCGAGAAATACATATGGCAAAAATCAATGCTAAAGTACCCTGTTATTTGTTATGATAGACCCGACGTCCTCTTTTCTTGACCCAATTTAGTACCTGGCCACCATTGTAAAAGTTCATAGCAAACAAACATTTTCGCCTGGACGTTTTTTGATGACATTTATGGTGCAGAGAATTCAATAATCAGGATTGAATAGACTTTACTTAAACTATATTAGTATTAAATTTAAGAACAACAATGAATATTTAATTTATTCCGAGTTAATGCGTCTTCATGACCACAGTGGCATATACTTTAATTAAATACAATATTGACTGAAAAAAAAATTAGGATAATTTATAACATGTGCCAAGGTATAAAATTTTGTATTACGTTTAACGGTGAACAAACAGCCTTTTTCGCTTGTAATAATGGCCTTTCGACAAGGGGAAAATCTCTCTCCTTTACTTTTTCGTTATTTCTTAATGACATAGAATTAACTTTGTGTCAAAATAACAGTGAATGGATTGAAATTAATTTTTCACACGATGATGTGACAATGTTACTCGAAGTTTTAATTCTTCTTTATGCAGATGATACTGTCATACTAGCTGACAATGAAATAAAACTATATGAGAATTTAAATTGCTTTCTACAAGGCTGCAAGGATTGGAAATGAAATATTAATTATAGAAAAACCAAAATGAAGATTTTGGGAGCAAGAAACGTCACGCATTTACAATTCTTTTAGATGGTCATATTTTAGGAGTAGTTGATCATTATAAATATCTGGACATTTTCTTCTCAAAATCCAGGAGCTTTTGCAAGACAACAAATTAGGTTACTGATCAAGCCCGTAAGGCTCTTAACCTTTTGTTTAAGAGAATAAGGAACTTCAATTTGCCTTTAGATCTGCAGTTACAATTATTTGACCATACCATCATACTAATGCTTACCTATGGAAGTAAAAAATGGGAATATGAAAAGCTGGGTCTAATAAAAAAAATCCATAATGAATTTCTAAGAAAAACAACAAATTTGCGAAAAAGTACTCCAGTGTATATATTACATGCAGAATTAGTCAGGCATCCAAAACACGTCACTATCAATATGTGAATGATTAACTTCTGGCTATGACTCGTGAATGGCTATGACTCGTGAATGGAAAGGAAAATAACTTGTCAAGTATGGTATATAGAATGATACACTTAGACGTTGATTCTGGACATTTGAAGATAAATGGATAAAGCATATAAAGACAATTCTTTAAAAGGTACGAAGATATGATGTATGGTTATATAACAGAAATTATAATATTAGTGCCATAAGGAATTATATTAAAATCATCAACTTAGATCAAAACAATCAAGATTGGTTATCTGTTGTAAAAAGAAATAGTCCTAAGGACAAAATTTTAAAGTTTATAAAACGGGTATCCAGTTGAAAGAATATTTAATCAAATTTCCTATTCAAAAAAATGTGTACTTATCTATCTTAAAATTTAGGACGTCAAACCATAAATTACCTGTTGAAAGTGGTCGATGGACTACAAATTCCATATGAAGAAAGAAATTGTACCAAATGCCAGAATAATGTTTTGGGTGATGAATTCCCTGCCCTTTTTGAGTGTGAATTCTTTAAAATGGCTAGACTGAATCTGATTAAAAAATATTATTACATACGTCTAAATACTTTGAAAAAATCAACATTTAATATCAAATAAAAATAAAATAAGTGAATAATTTAATAATATTTGATAGCAAAATTATGAAGGAACTAGAAAATGGATAGAGGCCTAGATAGCTACATATACTGCTTTCACATTCCAACCTTTTGCCACTCATGTATAGTGAAATATACCGAAAGCGTTTTCATTTAAATCATTGATAGTTTATTTCTATTTAGATACTCCATGGACTTGTAATGTTTAGATAATCTATGTTCTCTCCCTCTCTCTCTCTCTCTCTCTGCATTTTCCCTCTTCACCCTCTTATTTATATTACACCATGATGGCTTCTTATATAACAGATCTTTGGTCGTATTTGACTCGTATGCCTTAAATGTGTGGCTTGAGTATGATTTTTGCAATAAAGTTTGATCTGTTCTGTTCTTTTCTGCGGTCTCACGATCACCGGAAGCCACGTGTAGTCAAGTTTGATTACATTTATACTTGATGGAATTTCAATGCATGCATAGGAAACAAATGTAGGAAATGGACGAGCTTCTTGTATACAAATCCGCCGAGCAGTGGCGGCGCGAGGAATTGAGGCGTCCGGGGCAATGTTCTTTAGTGGCGCCTCTACTTTGTCACAAAGAACAGTTTTTATGTCAATTGCAAACCTCTACCCCCCCCCAGCTACGCCAAGGTTACGGCAAAAAACAAAAGAAGCTCCCGACGGCGTTCACCATCGCCCGGCGCCTGCGTGCATTGCCCCTCCCCGACTCCATCGCATAGACAATTAAGTTGCATTTAGATGACCAAGGGGTCACAACATCGTTATGTCAAAGACTGCTATTCGCTAACTTTTTTTTTTTTTTTTTCCTCCAACAAGCGGGCACAGTCGTGTACCAGAAATACGCACATATACCACAGAATGGACATTTTTCCCACCCAAAAATTGCACAAAATATTTCTTTATTGTTGTAAATGAGTGTGTCACCTGCCGTTTATGACCGAGCATATTTATCCATTAACTATATACACAGCCAGCGTTCCATGGACGAGTGACGGATGGTGTACTGCAGAATCGATGGCACTGACATTGTGGATATAAAAATGCGTGAACCCTGATAAACAAGATCCATCGACGTAAATTACTTTGCTTATGGTTATGTCGCTGAAGACTGAGGTTGTGCATCTATGCTTGATCATGACATATGCAGTTACTGCATGCAGAACAGACAGGCCTTCAAATTCTTAGACAAAGATCTGAGTGATCAAACGATAAAATAACCAAACTCTGATGCTAAATGAGATCATTGCTTTGTATTGTGCTCCGTGTAAATTGACAAATGCGATTCATGAAAGCTTAAAGGTTCTTAGCTGAGATATCTTCCATCTGATCTAAAACACAATGTTTCCAAGTCTTAAAACCTATCGGAGAATATAATGTTTCTCTTGGAAAAATTACAAATTCTGGATTCAGAAATACCCAGTAGCTGGGCCTAGTGAATACAAATTATTCACTCAAATGATCATTGGTCAAAATTAAATTCGTACGGCATGAGAATTTAGCGAATTGTTTGCTCCAAGATATCCACAACATGTACACTGTATGTCAAATAGTCCGATAGTACAAGAGTATGTTAGTATACCCTCTGGCATCGATAATAATGCATTATAAAAAAGAAAATAATAGAGAAATACACCGACAATGAGCCAGGCGTTGTTGCAACGTGGATGCGTTTTGACAGAAGCGATAATGTTATGTTACTCATATTAAATGCAAGTTAAAGATTTATGTAACATGCATATGTGGAAGAGATATTAAGTACGTCATCCTGCACTTATAGTGAACCTATCGAGGAAAAGCATCATGTTTAAGATTTAGAAAGGGGGGGGGAGAGAAGGCTGACGCAAGTCATTTCATTATCAAAAGCTAACACATAGTGAGTTCCTCACCCCAATTGCCAGAATAGGGTAACACTCCTGCGGTCTAAGAGCAGCCTGTGTATGTTCATCTCAGGACCAAGCGAATAAAACAAAACCACGTCGAACCCACTGCTTGACTTTGGCTTGATGTCGATGTTTCCCGTATTTCCAAGGGCATCAAGACAACATTCATGGTCAACTGAAGGGTTTTTAAAGCGCTAATACCACACATACATCCACAAGACTCTAATTTCACACTTGCATTGTTTTTCTTACTTCACACTGGTATGATTTATCAGGACGCAATTCTAAGGCATATATCTGCATTTCATGCCACGTACCACCAAACATGACCCAAACACCCAATATAAAGTATATATTCCTATCTCAAATTACTAAACACTTATAAGTCAGAACATCCCGAGAATTCGTTATATTAAGAAATCTTACATGGGTCATTTTACGATACTAATCCATGCTACCATAAAATCTCGTGAATACCGTTAAGTATGAAGGATGTCTGTACCTAACAGCTGGCTAATTACTCAGTTTGAGAAATATATCTTCCCAACAACGATTATCCTTAATCACTAAAATCTAATAAAGCCATAAACGGAGACGTAATTACAAATAGAACATACCCCAGATGTGCTACAATAATGGGGTTCTCCGAAAACATCATTACCGCCAGGCGGCGCTCATCAGCAACCCGGTTTATTTCAAACCGGAAGAGGCCAGCATCCATATAGCAACAGTGGTAAAGAGCGAGAAAGCTACATGAAGAGGTTAGCTATTTCCATATTATAATAATGCCTACGGAGTGCTGCGTACCCCAGTGCACAAACAGAGGGGGTCATGCATTTCCCTGGTCCCAAAAAGATCGGGTTAAATCTTGGATGGTGGCTATACAGAGAGACTTTTGGAAGCCCACGATACACAGTGTTGTGTGTTCCAGCCACTTTGACTCGTCTGATTATGTCTGTGAAACATCGTCTGGTAAGTTCTGTTTTACACAGCTTATACTTCTAATCAGTTCTCATAATATTTATTAGTATTATATGTAAACCAAATAAATACATATCTGTCGTTTATTACAATCCTTACGATTGTTTTGAATAATCATGTTTTGGTCCGCTATCACGTATCAGTATCAATGAGCATCAATACGAACAGCTGAACATACTATATGCCTAATGAGAAGTGTAAACACTCAGAAATATACAGTGCACTGTATTTTTTTTTTTCAAATCAGAATTTAAAATGTTAATAATTCACAGGCACAAAACTATTGCAGAAGAAGTTGAAACCCACAGCTGTGCCCCACATTTTCAACTGGACTCCAGCTGAATCTTCAGCAACACTTAAACGGAGGAAGAGACACATCCAAAGAGAATTAGAGCAAAATACTCAGGTATGGTGAGGTATTTCATGCAAGGACTTAATACATTTTGAGGCCTATCGATATTGTGATTTTGCAATACATTACAGAGATAATCACACAATACATTTTAAAATAAAATAAAATACTTCTGTAGAAAAGAAAATAAGACAAGGTAAGGAATGTATGCAGACTATCCCTATTTATTATGTTCTCGTTGCTGACACTAGCCCCCCATCCCCCCGTAAAAAAAATTTTCTTTTAATTCCCAAATTTTGTGCATCTAGTTTAGCCCAGTACTTAATGCGCTTTGTACATTATATATATACTAAACATTTTCATATATGTAATGCTCAAACAATTTTTTTTATAATAATCCCAAAAAATTTACCCTAATTTCAAAACCAGTGCCCCAGGAAACCATTCATTTTGTTTTGGTCTTAAGTACTGTATAAACACTTTCTTTTTTATTATTTCAGGGCATTAGTGATGTTATTATGATGGATGAAAACACTGAGGTTGGATGTCAAGAAACAGTTTCATCAGCTCCAACTGAAGAAACAGGTACAGTCAAGAATTTATGACTTTTATTTTTCTGCCATTCATAATAGCAGAAAATGAAGAAAACTTTGTTAACAAAACCTATTTGCTGTTTGTTCATTTGTGTTACATTCTGTCAATCACTAATAGATCATTGAAGATCAGTTTTTTGTACATTGATTAAACTCCGACGACACATTACAAATTTCGAGCTCAGTCGCCTTTTTAAACTAACTGAGAGTGGGGTTACCAATGTGTTTGTCACATGGATAAATTCTATGTTTCACCAGTGGAATGAGGTCAACTGGTGGCCATCCAGAGATTTAGTTCATTTTTTTGCACCTACAGATTTTAAGGCAAAATACCCCAATACCAGGGTGATAGTGGATAGTACAGAGTGTCCAATTTTCAAACCCAAACAGCCACTGGCACAACAAGCAACATATTCAACGTACAAAAATAGAAATACTGTAAAGGTACTGGTGGGTTGCACGCCTGGTGGACTTGTTTCCTATGTTTCTAGTGCCTATGGAGGTTTTACTAGCGATCGACAGATATGTGAAATAAGTAAACTGACTATGATGTGTGATCCAGGGGACTCAATAATGGCTGATAAGGGCTTCAATGTAGAGGATATCTTCATTCCATTCAATATTCATATCAATATCCCAATTTTCTTCAAGGCTAAGAATCGTTTGTCATCCAGAAGCGTGTTAAAAGATAGAAAAATCGCCAGCAAACGAGTTCATGTTGAAAGAATCATTGGTTTAGCAAAAACATACAAAATTTTGTGCAACCCCCTTAATAATACAGAATTTGCAAGTTGGCAACAGAAATAATAAAGGTGTGCTTTACTTTGTGTTCCTTTAGAAATGGAATTGTACCTAGACATGCTTAAATATATTTGGTAAGAAAACACTAAATGTTTGGAAAAACATCTCATCTTAATCTGGTGTTTGCAGTAGAAATGTGTAACAAAACAATACATATGGTTCTTTCAGAACAAAGGTATTTATTTAAATTCAACAAATATGTACAGTATTCTGTCTCACTGATCACTTTTCAAGTATCTCATACATAAATATCTTTACTGTATGTTCTTCAATGTGCAATCTGTGACAAAAGTTGAATTAAAACAAAGATGCAAAATGTTACTACGGTGTTTTACTACATGTACTTAAATACAGACCACAGTTAACATACAATTTCAAAATAATTTAAGTGATATACTATTATGCACTCTGATTATTGTGTGGGTTTTCTTGATTGTCTATAAAATATGAATATGCCATTAAAATAAAACATCATTTTGAACCCAACATTTGCATTTGTCTTCCATTCAACTACTGGTTTCACTGTAGATAAAAACTAGGATGAATAGGAAATACAGTGATGTTACATCCTAAACTTTAAAAGTCATAGCTGTAATATAGTTTGTAAAAGTGATGATTGATTAATGCTTCTTTGAAGTGACTATCAAAAAATTATTTTAGTTTAGTTACCATCTTGTCTACAAAGTCCTTGTCAAACTTTGTTGAAACAACCTTTAATTCCTTCATGGTGAAGACAACAAATTTGCACTCCTTTCTCCCAGAGCACAGCATTTGTCCCTGAATCTGATAATAATAATCATGATTGGTATCCAATGTGAGGCCCGATGATGATAACTTGAGGTAAGGCACAGTGTTGTGGTTAATGACCTTGTCTTTGCTTGCATATGGGCATTTCACTTCCACAAGAGTAGTATCATTAATTATCCTATCTGGAGTTGCTGCCAAAAAAGGATACTCCTCACAAATGAATAAACCACAAGGATGTGTCTTGATACCTTCTAATTGTTCAAATTTATTTATGGCTACTGCTTCATATTTTATGCCATGGAGAATAGGTGCAGTGCGGATTGACCTGCACATGCATAGCGATCTAGCTAGGGCTTGTTTGTCCTTTCTTTCAGTAGCTTTACAGATAGAACCAAACATAGAGGCAGTAAGTCTTTTGCACCTCTCGTCACCCCATTGTTTACAGGCAGACTGATTTCTTGTTGCTTCCTCGACTAGGTTAGCCTGGCCTTTGGTAATTTGTGTTAGGTTTTCTTTCTCGAGAAAATGTTCTTCCATGGTTTGTCTTATACTGGTGATCTTTGCTAAGTGCTGGTATGTTAGCTGGGGGGAAGAGATGGCGTACTGGCATCTTTATAGAACCATTATAATTCAAACAAACATTTCTAAAATGATCTGGGTAGGCTTCTTGAACACGATATTTGGTAGGGCGTGGGTCGAATTGCAGGGTTCTATCATTTCCACGAATGGTCTGCAGGTGATGTGCTTTGAGAGGAGAACCTTTGTGTGGTTTTGCTTTATGCCCGCTTAATATGCAGCTACAACGCACTGAATGGAATTCTGGCCCCTTATTGGTTGACTGAAAATTAGATAATCAGTAGGCGTAATACGTCATATTTGGCAGACCAATGAGAGGGCCGTATTCCATTCGGCTCGTTGCACTTGCATATTAAGCGGGCGCGATCATGGCCATGTCACCGGTAGCGTGGGAAAATGGTCTGGCATTCCTTAAAGTTGTGGTTGCAAGTCAAACTTTGTATAGGCGTAAAAAGTCGAATGCCGGAGCTAAACATCGGTACTAAATTTATTACCCCACGCGATGTGTAGCTCGAAATGTCAGCGTTGATTCTTAAATAGGTTGCGCCAGAAAGGAGAGAAGTGTCCTTCCTCGTAGTATTATATAGTACATGTATGACTGATAGATAAGTTGTAAGCTACAATACGAGCCCCTGTGATTCGGTTGAGGGACCCTGGGTGACCGAGTGGTCTAAGGCGCTAGCCTTTACAGATCACTCACACAGCTAACCTCTGTCTGCGCGAGTTCGATGCTCGACCAACGTGGGTATGTGAGAAAACTTGCCAGTAGCTTCCCGTCGGTGGTTCTTCCTGGGGTCTTCCCGAATTCTTCCCCCACCAAATATACTGGCAGCCATATGTATCATGTGCTGAAAAATGGCGTTAAACCCCACAAAACCGAACCAATCATTCGGTTGAGGTTAAAACTCAGTCTTTATCTTTCATGAAGTCATTCAATTTAAGACCTTATTTCGCAGCTCTGACAGTATTAACACTTATATGAGTTTAAAAAGTTGTATTGAAAGTCTTTTCTATGAAGAAAAAAAAATACTTACCAGTAGTTCTTGATGACCATCTTGTTTGGCGGAATCGTTGGATACATTGCATGAGCCCATTTTATTTCAATCCATTATTCCCCGGTATTGTCCAAATCATGCACATGTACCTACAGTAGTATAAACTGCGAAGAGGGTTGCATACTCATTCAGCCTAAGGCGATGTAATGTTATAAGCCATGTTATTATAACAATGGTTGGACCTAATCGTATTAATACAGAGCAGCTGAGTTTAATCACTCATAAGTTGCCAGTGACCAGTGTTACACTTGTCAGCGTTTTATTTTGATTCGCTTTCCTAGCTTTAAGTGGTCGAAACTTGTACTTTATATGGATGAACGCAATAAACAAGACTTTATTTACTCCCATTAGCCCAACTGGACGGTGAAGATACAAATTCGGTACAAAAGTAGCCCAACTGGACTGTGAAGATACAAACTCGGTACAAAAGTAGCCCAAATGGACTGTGAAGAAATACAAACTCGGTACAAAAGTAGCTCAACAGGACTGTGAAGATACAAACGCGGTACAAAAGTAGCCAATAGTGCATGCAGTACATGAACATGATTACAATAATATATATTAAAAGTTCATATTGAAAGTACAGACATCTTCGAAGTAAAGGACCATAACTGTATCAAATGAGTGATAATCATACAAAAGCAATACTTTCATTCACACAATTATAAACAATTAATATGCACATCAATTGAAACTAGCAATCCTACTTAAAACTCCTATTAAAATTACATTAACAAAAATAGTTGAGGATGTTATCATTAACGTAAAGCAATACAACAAGAGTAAAATATATGCACACAATAATATTCATTCTTATTTTTGAAATCCTCAGCTTTTCAGCGGGACAGTGTGGAAATGAGATAAAGGTAAAAACTCTGCCGTCAATTTCGTCTTCCTGAGAGACTGCCGATTTAGCACATTAAGTGACACAGAAACGCGCCACAGAAAATCGCAATCATGGTGATCCAAAGTGTCATTTTCAGTGAAAGTTCAATATGGTTCTTTTATGCTCGTAAATATTTCAGTTTTCCACCACGTCCAACACTAATAGGCTGGTAGAACGCTCTTCACTGCCATACCATTTAAATATAATCAGAGAATTTATTTCAAATAAATCAGAAAAATGCAAATATTTAGAGGCAACTTAATATATTCTTGCCAATGTTCTTTTTTTTTCCTGTGATATGTAACTCAAAAAAATGTAACTTTGCAATTGAATACTTGTACTTGTAAAACTTTAAATTTAAGTTTCCGGTAAGACAGACTTCCTTTGAGACAATGTTTACATTAAGCCACAGCTAACATTGGCTGAATTTGTATACTTGTTGTTCCTTAATGACAGTCAAAGGAAAGGAAATAAAATGGAAAAATATATATTCAAAACTTTTAATTCAATTGTGATTAATGGTAAAGAGGTTCAGTAGTGTCAAAATTTGACAGTTTGTGCATACAACATACATACATATTTAGGTGAATTGTCTATCCAGGTAAATATTCTTATCCTGCTTATATACAATAGTTTCCCAACATGGACATCTCTCTCTCTCTCTTGCGCGCATAAAATAAAATGATACATCCAACATACATTGTAGATGTTCGAAACAATGAAAACACAGTTGGTGACATGGTATGCAAAAATGAAAGAAACAGACTATTAACTTTCATATAGTGATGGACGTGTAAAAAAAAAAAAAAAAAAAAAAAAAAAAAACAACTGAGGTCCACTCTAAAAGTAGTTGGTGTCAAGCTGCTTGGCAGGGAGCAATTTCAAACAAAACACCAAGGCTACGTAGTAAGCAACACTTGTAAATTGTTTAAAATTGAAGTACCAGCGTAACCTTACTCCACGATGATATTTTAAAAGCATTTATTTTTCTGTTCATAAGAAATAAACAGCCTGTTGAAATTTCTTCGTGGAGCAAGGCTGATATCATATCTACTTTGTAGTCTAAAGGACTAGGGACTCTAGATCCCTGTAATGGCCTCAGAAAAATATCTAAGTGATCACAATCACATACATATTTTCAATATCATTATCAGTATCACCCGTCAAGTCTCTAATCTCGAAATTACATTACACAACTGTCACGGAATTGTATGGTTTATATCAATATGTATATGTGGTCAAAAATGTATTTGGGTTTCGTTTCTGACTAGAGCGTTACTCGGGGGTTGTTTATTTTTTTCGGCTCTAGTTATTTTGAAATACTGAGCGCGATTCACCCCATGCTGCACGTGCAAATTGCCTGCAGTGAAAACTCACGTACCTAGCTGCTGCACATATCTGTCACAGCTAGAGTACATATAGAGCGAATTCTCTATAAACAAATTACACTACGACGAGTCTTGTCAGAAAGCTTACCTCTTTACGGGAGCAAAACTTCAGCTGTAAAGGTATGTGAAATTTAAGATTGTATTCTTTATCACTATTCGTTTTATATGACATAATTGTTTCATATATTAGATGTTTTAGAATTTATTCTAAATTCTACAGAGAGTCAATACCTAGGTCATACAACGCCATGATATTAGAAATACTATAGGTTGGTTCAAGTTAGCTATTTGTTGTAACTGAACAGACGGATTTTATTTAATTATACGCAGCATGCATTGAATGATTAATGTAATGTGTAACCAGATGTAATTCATGTGCGCGCATGCGCAACATCTATCAATACAAAAGTACTAACCGTGTCATATGTACTACACGGTTTAGTTGTTATACTTATAGCTGTTCCTTATGTATGGTTTGGTGATGAGAAGTCACAGAACTCTGTGTGGTTTCATGTGACGTGTACGCTGTGTCTGGTGACATTGTTTCGGAAGAGTGTACTGGTTTTCTCGATGCGAGGGACCAAGGCTTCTCGACCAACGGGTCTGTGTTAATGTGAAGGCTCTCGAGGGATCCTTCAACAGGCTGGGAGGGGTGGACCATGCGTGGTGGCTCCTTGACCATGGACTAGAGCGGGTGGAACCGGAGATACATCTTGGTCGTCAAACGGGCGCCATGATAGTTATATTTATTGCGTGTTCCATTTTATTGTGATCTCAATATTGCTATCTGTGCAAAATTACATTCATTCCCATTTCAATATCGCTATATGTGTGATAGATTCAAAATTACATTCATTCCCATTTCAATGTCGCTATATGTGTGATAGATTCATAATTTCATGCATTCCCATTTCATTTTCGTTATATGAACGATATATTCATAAATTCATACATATTCCAATATCGCTTGATGAATTGATAAATTGATGAGTATCATATTGATAAGTGCATAAATCACATGCTTTGGTCACCCTTGGTACTTAATAAGACCTTGTTTATATTGGGGTGTAGATCATATACTCTTATTTGTTGATTGGTGATAGGATGCTATTCACGTTTGTTTAAAATTCCATTCGTTAAATTCATCTTTGATTTTTCCTCGTTGAGTTACTTGTTGTTGATAGTTCCATGTTAGGAACTTTATAATTTTCCTTATCTTTTTGTTATAATGGTGTCAGATTTGTTCATCTTTAAATTGCGTTTATAAATAAACATCTTATTAACGCAGTTGCTTTCGGTGTCTTCACTAATCCAGTCCTCACCCGGCTTCATCCTGTGACAAATGGTGTCAGAAGTGGGATCATTTGGATTAGTCGGAGCACGGACGTTAGTTTGCATAGGTCTTGACTCCGGTAAGATTTTTCAGCTATCTGTTTCAGATTGTGACCTTCCTGACAAGAGCTAATTCAGGCGGGTGAGTGAATACCTCACTCATATTTTGTTTTATTTACCATTTGTTTATCATATATACATATTGCATATATTTGGAGAAGGGATATACGGTTGGTTCGTGTAGTCCAAAAAATTGTATGTGTTATATGATAGTGCACTTAGGATTGGTGATCTTATCAACGGTATTTATCATGTCGTCGCTTAAAGATCTAGTGGAGTTGGGCAAACAGTTTGGGTATGAGGGGGAGGCCCTTAGAAAATTCGTTCAGGATGAGCAGGCTCATGAAAGGGATCAAAGGGTAAAGGAGAGAGATATAGAAAGGGAAAAGTTACAACTAGAGAAGCTAGCTGAGGAAAGAAAGATAGCATTTGAAAGGGAGAAGATAGAATTAGATAAGCAGGATGAGAAGGAAAGAAGGGAATTTGAAAGGGAGAAAATGCTATTTGAGGAAAAGAAGATAGAACTAGAGAAGCAAGCAGAGAAGGAAAGGATAGGGTGGGAAAGGGAAGCAGAAAGGGAAAGAATAGAGAGGGAAAAACAAGCAAAGTTAGAAGCCATTGAGTTAGAAGACAGGAATATGGAGAAAGAACATAGAAGGAAATTTGAATTATTAGAGGCTAAGAAAGATGGTCAACAAGAATCAAAGTTAAGAGGCCCTAAATTACCCCCTTTTGAGGATGACAAAGATAACTTAGATAGTTATTTACATAGGTTTGAGCGATATGCTACCATCCAAAAGTGGAAAAAAGATGATTGGTCGCTCCATCTCAGCGCGTTACTTAAAGGTAAAGCGCTAGATGTATATTCGCGTCTACCCGTGAACGAGGCATTGAACTATGACGCGTTAAGAGAGGCACTCCTTAAGAGATACGAGTTGACAGAACAAGGGTTCCGCAAAAAGTTTAAATATAGTAAACCCGAGAAAGGCGAGACATTCACCCAGTTCGTCAGTAGGACGGGGAATTATTTCCAGCGTTGGGTTGAATGTGGTAAGATTCAAAAAACATTCGAGGGTCTTACCGATTTTTTACTTAGGGACCAGCTGTTAAACACTTGTGGTAAGGAATTGTACTTATTCCTGAGGGAAAAGTCCTTCAATAATATCTCTGATATGGCTACTCAGGCAGACTATTTCGCCGAAGCTCGGGGAGGTACCCAGAATGTGATCTCAAGGGATAACAAGGGAGGTAATCAAGATAAAGATCAGAGACCCAGAGAACCCGAGAAACTTGGTACACATAAAGGTGGAAACTTTCAATCTGGGAAGGGTATAAATCGTAGGGATAGACAATGTTTTACCTGTAAGGAATGGGGTCACATCACGCCCGATTGTCCGAAAAGGAAGGGGTTTGTCCAGAGAGTCGCGGTTGCTATTGAAAGCAGAGCATGGTCAGGAGGCGGTAAGCGCGATGATTTTCCGCGTGATAATTCGGCATCTAATAACGCGAATAAGGTATACGAGTCCGCAGCGCGTGCACAGATCGGTCATGATGTTATTCAGTCGATCGGCACTTGTCTTTTTCCCGAGGCGAGGGTACCAACTGCTACTGGTACCGCCAACGGTCAAGAAGTCACGGTCTTATGCGACACCGGGTGCACGGGCGTCGTAGTAAAGCGTAGTCTCGTTAGGGATGACCAAATGCTTGGTTGGAAATCCCCGTGCATGTTATTAGATCAAACGATTGATCGCGTTCCCGTCGCGAGAATAGAAATCGAGACGCTTTTTCTGACCGGAACCGTAGAAGCTCTGTGTATGGAAAATCCCATATACGACATAACTATCGGAAATGTCGAGGGCTCCAGACTCCCAACTCAGTCTGATTTCCGGTTTCCCATTGTAGAAACGGCCGAAAATAGGGCGCAGGCGCAGGCGGAGAAAACGCCACTACGTAAGTTGAAACTTCCGGAAGCCGTGACCGATATCTCGCGTGATGAATTTACGCGTGAGCAAGGCCATGATGCGTCCTTGAGCGCGACCGCGGAGAGGATCGTGTCCGGTACCGCGAAACATTGTAAAGGCGGGGCAAGTTTGAAATTTGTACGTAGGGAAGGGTTAATGTACAGGCAATTTACCACGTTGGATGGTAGAAAGTATTTCCAACTGGTTGTCCCCCAGAAATTCAGGTCCCGTATACTCAGAGTAGCGCACGAGTCCGGTAGTGCAGGTCACTTGAGTAGGAAGAGGACGACTGACAAAGTGTTAAGAGAATTTTATTGGCCAGGTGTAAATAGTGATATAGCACGATTCTGTCGTTCGTGTGATGTATGCCATAAAACTGTTGAAAGGGGCGTTTTGAACGTCGTATGTATTGCGGTCATAGAAGACGAGCCGAGTGACCCCAACACAGAAATTCCCCTTGAGTACCCCATGGTTGTAGGAAATGAGGGAATAGATATGGTCAGCGTGTGCCCAGAATTACCTGAAGGTCAGCGTCAGCAAGTCAGGGAAATTTTAAGTAAGTACCCAGATGTATTTACAGATCGACCAGGTAATACTGGATTAATAACGCACGAGATAAACTTGAGTACCTCGGAGCCAATCAGAATAAAGGGATATCCAATACCCTTTAACGCACGGGAGACAATCGATGAGGAAGTAGGTAAAATGTTAGACCTGGGAGTGATTGAACCCTCAAACTCCCCCTATTCTTCCCCCGTGGTATTGGTCCAAAAGAAAGACGGAACGAATCGATTTTGCATAGACTTTCGACAACTAAATAAAGTCACCGTGTTTGATGCTGAACCGATGCCAGACATGGAGGGCTTGTTTTCAAAATTGGCGGGGCACCAGTACATTTCTAAATTAGATCTTACAAAAGGATATTGGCAGGTGCCCATCGCTGAAAATGCCCGCATATTAACGGCATTCGCGACCCCTAAAGGTCTTTTCCAGTTTAAGGTTATGCCTTTTGGTCTGGTTAACGCCGGTGCGTCGTGCGTGCGTCTTCTGCGAAAATTGTTGAAAGGCATGAACAACGTAGATAGTTTTGTTGACGATATTCTAGTATATACACATACCTGGGAAGAGCATGTTAGGGCATTAGTCGATCTGTTCGACAGACTCCGCAAGGCAAATCTCACAGCGAGACCCTCCAAGTGTAGCATAGCATATTCTAACTTGGAATGCTTGGGCCATCTAGTAAGTGGGTCAGGGCAGTTAAAACCCCACCCTGATAAAATTGAAGCGATTAAAGACGCTCCTAGGCCAGAAACCAAGAAACATATACGATCGTTTCTTGGATTGATAGGTTTTTATAGGAAGTTCGTTCCAAATTTCGCCGCTATAGCTAGTCCATTGATGGATTTAACTAGGAAAGGGCAGCCAAATAAAGTTTCTTGGGATGTATGCCAAGAAAAAGCTTTTAACGCCCTTAAGGCAAGATTGATCAGTGCACCGATCCTAAAGTTGCCAGAAGTAAATAAATCGTTCATATTGAGAACTGATGCATCCGACACGGGCTTAGGAGCAGTTTTGCTACAGGAGCAAGATGGGGTAAAGTTACCCATAGCTTATGCTAGTAGGAAATTGCTGCCTAGGGAGCGAAACTACTCCGTGATCGAAAAGGAGTGCTTGGCACTGGTGTGGGGTATAGGTAAATTCCACACGTACCTTTTCGGAAGGGAATTTGTCCTTGAAACGGACCATCAGCCTCTCATATATTTGAACAAGGCAAAAGTTGCCAACGCAAGATTGATGCATTGGGCATTGACTCTGCAGCCATATCGTTTCCGGATCGAAGCAATCAGAGGGTCGGAAAATGTAGGGGCCAATTATTTAAGCAGAGTGTGATTTGCATTTTTTTTTTCCCTTTCCATGATATTCTGGTAATGTAAATAATACATTTCAGTTTGTATTTTTGCAAAATTCCGTGATTTTCTAAAAGTGCTTCCACTTTTTTTTTAAGGGGGGAGGTATTGTCACGGAATTGTATGGTTTATATCAATATGTATATGTGGTCAAAAATGTATTCGGGTTTCGTTTCTGACTAGAGCGTTACTCGGGGGTTGTTTATTTTTTTCGGCTCTAGTTATTTTGAAATACTGAGCGCGATTCACCCCATGCTGCACGTGCAAATTGCCTGCAGTGAAAACTCACGTACCTAGCTGCTGCGCATATCTGTCACAGCTAGAGTACATATAGAGCGAATTCTCTATAAACAAATTACACTACGACGAGTCTTGTCAGAAAGCTTACCTCTTTACGGGAGCAAAACTTCAGCTGTAGAGGTATGTGAAATTTAAGATTGTATTCTTTATCATTATTCGTTTTATATGACATAATTGTTTCATATATTAGATGTTTTAGAATTTATTCTAAATTCTACAGAGAGTCAATACCTAGGTCATACAACGCCATGATATTAGAAATACTATAGGTTGGTTCAAGTTAGCTATTTGTTGTAACTGAACAGACGGATTTTATTTAATTATACGCAGCATGCATTGAATGATTAATGTAATGTGTAACCAGATGTAATTCATGTGCGCGCATGCGCAACATCTATCAATACAAAAGTACTAACCGTGTCATATGTACTACACGGTTTAGTTGTTATACTTTTAGCTGTTCCTTATGTATGGTTTGGTGATGAGAAGTCACAGAACTCTGTGTGGTTTCGTGTGACGTGTACGCTGTGTCTGGTGACGTTGTTTCGGAAGAGTGTACTGGTTTTCTCGATGCGAGGGACCAAGGCTTCTCGACCAACGGGTCTGTGTTAATGTGAAGGCTCTCGAGGGATCCTTCAACAGGCTGGGAGGGGTGGACCATGCGTGGTGGCTCCTTGACCATGGACTAGAGCGGGTGGAACCGGAGATACATCTTGGTCGTCAAACGGGCGCCACGATAGTTATATTTATTGCGTGTTCCATTTTATTGTGATCTCAATATTGCTATCTGTGCAAAATTACATTCATTCCCATTTCATTATCGCTATATGTGTGATAGATTCAAAATTACATTCATTCCCATTTCAATGTCGCTATATGTGTGATAGATTCATAATTTCATGCATTCCCATTTCATTTTCGTTATATGAACGATATATTCATAAATTCATACATATTCCAATATCGCTTGATGAATTGATAAATTGATGAGTATCATATTGATAAGTGCATAAATCACATGCTTTGGTCACCCTTGGTACTTAATAAGACCTTGTTTATATTGGGGTGTAGATCATATACTCTTATTTGTTGATTGGTGATAGGATGCTATTCACGTTTGTTTAAAATTCCATTTGTTAAATTCATCTTTGATTTTTCCTCGTTGAGTTACTTGTTGTTGATAGTTCCATGTTAGGAACTTTATAATTTTCCTTATCTTTTTGTTATAATGGTGTCAGATTTGTTCATCTTTAAATTGCGTTTATAAATAAACATCTTATTAACGCAGTTGCTTTCGGTGTCTTCACTAATCCAGTCCTCACCCGCCTTCATCCTGTGACAACAACAAAAGTTGTACCAAAATGTTGTAATAAATTTGGTATAATGAATGACAAATACGTTTGTATAATCTAATTCCTTGGTATAAACGTCTGCCCTTTCATAAAATCAAGTTTTCGTGTGTTTTTGAATCCAATTTATGTCGTGTTGTTGTCATTGTTTCCATTTTGTACGTACCCATGTGCCGGGAAGAGTTACCCTTCTTGCTGGCACGGGTGACCTTTAAAAAGACGTTATTCGTTTGTTTTCCGCAAATATTCGCACATATTTTACCATTATTCTCGTAAAAAGAACTCCAAAATATTTAAAAAGTAGGCGTAGGTGAGCGTATATGTTCGTTTATTTACTTTTTCTGCGTTTTGAAAAATTCGGTGTTCGTTTATTTTCGCCGAATATGTTGTACAAAAGGCCCAATGTCATATACGCTAAATATAGACATTTAACCTTTCAACCGTGAATACATTCAGATTTAATAATGTCGGCATTTTACATACGAAAGCGGAGAAAGTACATGGTATAATGAGGTTGACATTTTCAGAAAATGTTAATCTTGATCGCCAGTGCCCTCTAGCGGCGGCGCCTGTTGCCACTTTAGGGTCTAATCAAAACAGTTTGGGAAGACAGACTGGAGGTATACAGCAGACGCTGCTGTATGAAGAATGAAAATAGTCCTTTTAAGGGCTAAAATAATTGCCTGAATCAATGGGGTTTTCAATTTGGTATTTTCGAAAACCCCTTTTGATTGTACTCTTTTAAAACACAAATTTGATCAATTTCGAACCACCGTCTAAAAATTATTACTCAAAATTGAAGTGTGCGTGATATGAAAATGAGATGAGTAATTCTTACTCAAAGATTGGTATTGCTTTTGGAAAATAACATGTACACTTTGTACACAAAATTTTCACAAAAACTGGAATAAGCGCGTTAAATAAAATTTTTTTTTGGTAACTTGAAGCATTGTCATAATTGAACAAGTGGCTAACACTTTATTGGTATTAGGGACAGCCCGACTTAGGTAACTGGGCAGAATTTGACCTTGTACGATCCTGGCGTGTGAGTTCTTCCGTTCCGCTTCGTGTCTCCCTTGCTGAGCCCAAGCCGTCTGCCTCGCTTTTGATACTGAATACTACTAGCATACTACTAGCATGCTGTGCATGCATTGCATTGAAACCTGAAAACATTGAGTTCCTAATCCTATGTACAGGTTGAAAGTACATTTACACACCCTCCCATATCGCGCCTACAATGATCCCCCATAGTGGGGCAACCATGCAGCGATGGAGTGGTGTAATTGCACTGAAACCTGAAAACATTGAGTTTCTAATCCTATGTACAGGTTGAAAGTGCAATTACACACCCTCCCATATCGCGCCTACAATGATCCCACATAGTGGGGCAACCATGCAGCGATGGAGTGGTGTGTAATAATTAATGCGCAGGTGAATTTGCAATTGCTACCGCACTAGTTTGGGGGCAAATTAAATAGTACGCCGTGCGTACATTAACTAGACGTACATGACGAAATTCGTCGCACACGTCGATAATCCAAAATCTCTCTCTCTCTCTCTCTCTCTCTCTCTCTCTCTCTCTCTCTCTCTCTCTCTCACACACAGTTTGGGAACAACTGTGCTAGAGTCTAAATAGAAAGTAAATTGAAAGAATAATAAAATTAAAAACAAAAAATAAAAATGAATCGGGTTACTTACATTCATAACGCTCATTCTAATATCGTCGCAACCTGCCATTGTTCAGGCAAAACACTACACAAGATGATGTTTCATCCGCGACTGAGAAACTAGCACTGATTGTTGTTAGTTTCAATCCGTAGGCGTGATGCTAAGTGACAAGGGTCACCGGATGCCGCGCCATTTAGTCGTTCTAATTTGCAGAGCAAAGTTAACTTCCACCAGCGTTAATTTATTGCAGTCACATCGCCTTTTTCTCTTTAGCACGGATATCGACCAATTTGTTATTTTCATCCTTAATAATCAAGATTGCATCTACTTTTTGTGTCTTCATGCTGCACACATTTTTTTTATCCTTTTTTTATGCACGTTAAAAACCACATATTTGTAGACCTTACTCAGACAAGAAAATTATGCTAAAATTCACCTGCATCTGTGTCAAGTCAATTCCACCTCGACAAGTCTACCGCACACACGCAGGTCCATGAAGAGGGAACCTATAAAAAAAATAGTATGGGCCCTTTCCAAAGTATTTATCTGGGCCAGTTACTATCTAGCTGAGGATTATTTAATCTCTCTATACCTTACAAAATTTCAAATCAAACCTTGTTCCATATACGCATATATATATATATATATATATATATATATATATATATATATATATATATATATATATATATATATATTTTCAACCACTTTCCCGGTATAATTTTATTTTTAAATCATACAAAATACTTTCAAATATGAGATCTCTTGTAACGTATGTATTTTGCTTGAGAATTAAGGTTCTGAGACCATATTTGTGAGAAAACAAACAAAATATGGGTCAATTGGTGTTGTTGAAATTTTCAGAGTTTAAATTTCAGATATTTTTCAGTAAAATGGGCGAATAAAGTTGTTGTTTCTCGATAATTTTTTTTCTTACATTTTGATACGTCTAATTGCGCCTCATTTGTGACAAAATTGGTCAATAGAAGACCGGGTGGTGAATAAACATAACTAGTAGAGAAAAATAAACTCATTGTTTAAACTTACCAATAGGAAGGAGATCAAATACAAAGTTTATTTTATTACAAAGCAAGCAGGCCCAGGAAGTCGGCTTAGGCTTCTTTTTTAGCAGTATTCACAGGAATTTTGAAAATAAATTGAAACAGTGAACAGTCTGGGTCTTTAAGTGACACTTTGAGCATAAATTGTGAAATGTATTAAAGGATTTGCACAACTGAACGGGTGTCAGTTGTGCGCATTATCACAGGAAGTTCAAATAAATTCTGTCAGCTGAATATAGTACAGATCGATAACATAATTTACCTCCCTTAAAAAGTAACTGCAGAGTTATCTTTCTTGCAATTAGCGTTTACTAGTCACTTCCTGGAAGCATTGTGACAATAGATTTAAACAAAGGAAGCGACCCATCAAATGTAGTCGTTAGCAATGCTAAAGTTCTCGACCTAAGGCGACTTTTAAGAGACCGTGGTTTACCTGTGTCAGGTTCTAAAAATGAACTAACTGAGCGAGTGAAAGGTGCGCAAGAAACATAAAAAACACCGTTGCAAGTGTTGAGGAATCGCGACGAAAATTTGGCAGAAGAACGTAAGTTTGAATGGCTGGTGTCACCATTAGGAGAAAAACTTCCAGATTTGTCGGAGCTCAAGTCCGGGTATGATTGGAGGCTAGACAATTTTAGCAAAAAATATTTTCGGTTCCGCCTATGCTGAAAAAATATTTCTGGCTCTTTTTTCATATGTTCCGTATACCTGAACTATTTTTGTACTTAAAGAGGAACACAGAAAATAGTTTGGTTCAGTGGAAAATCCAGCCATATTCCCCACCCACACCCCATCTCCCAGCCCCCCAAAATAAAGATGGGTGCCATACCACAACTCCGTTTAAAGCAAAACGTTTATGATGCTTGATAGAACTTCATACACCTTGCCACATATTAATAAAAAACAAAAAAACTAGGGCAGTGGTGAATAGCTAGTTGAGGCTCGACCGAAAACCCACCACATTTATGATTCTTGTTTCAGCATCATAACATATTTCTGCCAGTTTTATCGGTGTCAGATTTACTCATCTAAAACTCCATCACTTCAAAGAAAACCTAATTTTGACAATATTCTTAAAAGAAATTCGCCAGCTCGCATTTTGTTTCGTCACAATTTTTAACTTTATCTAACAACCGTTTTTTGTATGAAACTCTCTTGATAGTCCGACCACGTTGAGTAATTTGTGGTCTCTGCTCGTTTTCTCCGATCCAAGCTTTATTATTTTCTCGAGTCGGGTTCAGGAAAGTAAATCCATCTTTCATCACCTGTGACAATCTCATTTACACATCTCTAGTCATTCTTTTCATATTTGGCGAGTAGCTGTTTGGCGATTTCAGCTCGTTGTTTTTTTTTTTTTTTTTTTTTTATCAGCCGTCAACAAATGCGGGACCCATCTTGCACAAACCTTTTTGAAGCTTTAAATGATTCTTCAGTATATTAACAGCTGATGAATTAATGCCCGTGATAATAGAAATATCTTCTTCTGATGTTAATTTTTGAAAAATGAAAGTACTCATATCAAGAATCATATTCCTGTCACGAAGTTGAAATAGGTGTTAATGTGACTGCACTAGTACGAGAGAGAGAGAGAGAGAGAGAGAGAGAGAGAGAGAGAGAGAGAGAGAGAGAGAGAGAGAGAGAGAGAGAGAGAGTGTGTGTGTGTGTTTGCTTGGCTGGGTCTGCAGTATATGTTTTCCACGAATTGGTGAGAATTGCTCCTTAGATCGCTTAAACGGGTATTTAAGGAATGATGGAACAAATATAATCCTTCCATTCTTTTGTGGATGATGATTAATATATTCGCCATCACCACATTGTCCTGGCAGAAAATGTTCATTGACTTAAATCGATGTCTTGTTGAGAGCTATCATAAAACTTGGACACGCACTTAACCCAACTTTGGTTTATTAAATAGAGGGAAAAACCAGTAAAAAAATACCAAGCCCTTGAGGGAGCGCAGATGATTACAGTACAGCTCACGTGATCTTCGGAACCCCACGCTTCGCAGTGGGGGTGGAGAGAGAGAGAGTGGAGAGGATTAAGAAACAAAACCATCCTGAGGGAATCTCGCGGAGAATAGCCCCGCACACCATGCTTTCTCGCGGAGTCTCATCCGATCACCACCGCGGAGTGGACGTAGTCACGATAATATGGGCGTTGATTACTGTTTATGACCCCTGCAAGCAGAGGTTGAGAGAGGGGGAGGGGACACCGATTTATCGACATCGTTATCCCTTTGGAGAGCAATTAACTTACTATTTGATAGAGAAAAAAAAATCCTTGTCATTCAATTATAAATATTTCCTTGTTCAAACGAAGATAATGAATGATAGTATGATACATAGTGCCAAATCAAATTTTCGATGATAATAACGTAATGACAGCCTCGTAAACTGTATTAATACTACATTTTGCGCGATGAATCTACTTTTTTTCTTTAATACAATGTTATCGTAATCTAAACATGCATTCATATCCTTATTTCTTTTTCCGTTTTGCGCAATGTATTTTTTAATGATCATTTGAAAGTCAGTGATAGTGTACTTCCTATATTGACAAGAACGATAAACATCGAACAAATTAATAACAAAGCTGCAGTCGTACCTGACTGAAGTGAAACAAAATCGCACAAGTTCCGATGGTTACTCCATGCAGGAGTTCTCATTCATATATATGATTTCTTATGACATCCAATCACATAAATAAAACATTATTAAGATTTCACATCGTTATTTTATTTTAAACTGTACTATTTTGTATTCATTACCAAAGTAGCGGTTTGTTAAAAATCACAAATGGTCGCAAAAGGTCATCCTAGATACATGTAGTTGACAGGTGTAGTTTTCGAAGAGAAGTGCTCATGCGCAAACCAATTACCTAGCATTAGAGAAACCATCGACACTGCTTGTTTTCTGTGATATTGACATGTTAATTTCATGTGCGAACTGATAACCTAATAGTACAATAGCACCAGATTTGTTGTCTTTGCCATTTAGTTGACAAGGTCTCATTGTACAGTTGTTTTGGTGAATTTTCATCCGACAATGACGTATTGCAAAAAAATGAGAATAATTTTACATTACAAATAAAAATTAGCCAATAATTTTTGTGGAAAACATGCTTGTATGATTTTGACTGAGGTATTCAGGTTAATACCTTGCACAACTGATGGCTTTTATACTGAACCAACACTACCACCAACCCCTCTTTATTACATTCATTTTTGACAGCAAAGAGCTATTTTGAATATTTTCCTGTGACAAGGAGGCTCAAAGAATCAGTATGTGCCTTATGTATGATTAAAGTTCGCTAGTATTATAACAAATTAACATACTTCTCATCACCCCTTAACCATCTCGATTTTGAGATACTTACCGCTGTAGCAGACATACATAAATGCGTAAGCCAAGTTGGCTGTTCATTTGCAGCCCAAGTTACGCATTTGATCTCCAATGCTAGTCTAACTGTGACATGCAGTCACCAAACAAGCCAACCCATTTTCAAGCCTAAATCAAAGATAATGTAAACCAAATTACAGATTTAGCTTCTGTGCGAATTTATAAACAAATGCTAATAAGGCTCATGCCTTCTATCTTAAAAATTAGGGGGGGGGGTCCAATTACAAAACTGTACAGTGAGACCCAATAAACAGCGTACTCGGGGATAAGTGATTCATACTGTACAACCGCAGGCTAATCAGCGATAGAAAGAAAAACTAGTGAACTAATCAATACAGCTAGTATAAAATTTTTACATTTATCTGTTTATTTTCTTCCATTCCTTGCGGCAGTCACATTAGTTGTTTAAAATGGAAAATGGTTTTGCTCTGAACTACTTACAAAGATGTAATTCGACTATTTGTTATTTACAACGAGACCTATTGCACTCGATCATTTGGCTCCCTTTCTGTAGATCTACCTTGTATCAAAATAAATTCCTGCCTTTTAACATTTACCAACAGAAATTATAAGTAACACACCTATACAAAATCTCAAAGCTTGCCTGAACCGGGATAAACATGTACCCATTTGTTGTATGTAACTACTGTTTAATTAATATCACCAAGTAAACTTGAGCATCAGATGAAATTAATGTTTAACTTTTTCTTTTTCTGTTCGTTATCCTATTGCATACTATGCATAATACAGAAAAATGAAGTGCATATTTCTAGATCATTAACTCTTCTTAGTAATGTAACTCTCTCTCTCTCTCTCTCTCTCTCTCTCTCTCTCTCTCTCTCTCTCTCATAAAATACGGAATCCAAATCACTACTGGGCAAGCTGTAGTGATCAGTTGCATTTAATATTAGAAGCATTTTTTTTTACATTGATTCAGTAATAGTTTAAGTATTCCATGATTGACTAGCTTTCTTCAATTAGCGCCCTCGTCATTCACACTAAGTCAAAAAGATGTTCCTGCCATTAGAGTTTTTCATGATTCTGCTTATGTTGTGAAGAGTTTTTCACCAGTGTGAGTTTCAAAAATAACGCTAAAATGCTTATTAATGTTAACAAAAAAATTAACTTTTTCGATGCTTGACATGTCGAAATTTTTAGGCAATTTCAGAATAAAAATATTAAAAATTGACTGATTATATAAATCTAGACGTCCACAAACTGAAATCTGGAAACGTTCGGTTGTGGTTAGAAAAGTAATAACGTGCTAGACATTATAGCGTTATGGAGCGATAAAGAAAGAAATTTTCCCACCCGTTGTGTATGTGGGCGTCCGCAGGAATTGTTCGTGTAGGATGGGGGGGGGGGGGGCAAAGCCGAAATAAAAGGGATATATTTATTATTTTTTAAAATCGGGGGTGGGGGCAGGGGCAACATGCTCCCCCCCCCCACGCAGACACACCTACCCGCAGACACCAGGTGTGTGTGTGTACGAGTCGCACACTTTATCCACTCGGCCACAGTAGCTCTAGCTGTACAGCAATATACCACATACATAAACAAGGTTAATAACCAAAGGCTCTAACAGTCACAAACAGGAAACTCGATACTTTAATATCTGCATACAAATAATTATAAGAATATATTTTGTTTTTATATTTTTGCCTTATAAAAATGAGCAAATAATAGGATACATGTGGAGACAATACATCCATGTAAAATGCCCTAAACTTGTTGGAAATTAATATATCTGAACATCTGTGATTTTAGAATTTTCCACATTATTTTTCATTTCGGTGACAAGTTGAGTTCAGATTAATTACTAGCAATTATAAAACTTCCGTCGTTAATGGCGGGACCATAATTGCAGCTGTAAAGTACAACGCGCCAAATCAGATGGCTTCGTGTGATAAGTTCATCTCAAATAAACAATTATGTCAAATCGCTGATATTTCTATGATCAGCCAATACATCAAATTAAAACTGAGCTGAGCTTACAAAAAGGTGAGTGAGTGTGCGGAAGAGTTTAATCTGTAAAACTTTGAGTCAGAAGCAAGTTTGGTATATAATAACAAGTAAATGATCTGTTCCTACGTTAGTACCGGATATATTTCATCTGGTAGTACACAAAATTGTATATTTTAACTCGCCGCTTTGCCCCTCATTAAAATATAACTTGTTTGTGCCACACAATGAAATATATCCGGTATTAACTTAGGAAAAGAAAATATTCTCTATGTATTAGGTGTCTGGGTTGTGTTTTGTGATGCATGGCGTGAAGTACTAATCCTCGATTAGGAAAGGCTTACTGATGGGTCATACAAATGTGAAGCAAGAAAATCCTGCAAATGAGAAATTAGAGCCTCTGGAACGTGTGGTTATTTAGGTGATTAGAGGAAAATTATTTGTGGTATTGAGCGTTTAAGACTGCTGTCTTCGGGTCCTTAGATATAGGTGAAACATCGACCTCAAGCCAGACTCACGCATGTGTTGTTTGATTCACTCGGTAGTGAGACACCTTGCGTGTTACAATATTGTATATAAGCACTGGCACCGAGAACCATTTGTATTAAATTTCAACACTAGATGGTGAATAAGATACTGCTGAGTTTAAATACTAACAAATCCACAGTTAGAAATACCGTCACAGGGGTTTAATACGATCCTTTGCGGTCACTGTAGTGAACAATTAGAAGTACCGTCACAGGTGTAAAATGCGATCTTTTGCGGTCGCTGGAGTGAACAATTAGAAGTACCGTCACAGGTGTACAATGCGATCCTTTCCGGTCACTGTGGTGGGTAATTAGAATACCGTCACACGGGTTAAATGCAATTATTTGCGCTCACTGTGGCGGACAATTAGAAGTACTATCACAGGTACGATATATTATAATATATATTTTGAAATATTTCAAAATTCTTTGAACCCAATTGCTGGTACAAAAAAGCTCATATTACCATCGTTGTTCCCTTCAACAGGATTTTAAAATGGATTTGTTGAATTTGGATCCAGTATGCAGTAATGTAAAAGAAATTCAAGTAACGGAGTACAAAATTATAAATAAAAAATATTTTTTTTTTTGTAGTTTGTAGTTGTTTATCCATTGACATTAATAAGAAAATTACTTGCGCTGGTGTAAAGTAATGAAACACAAACTTGAATATACAATAAGGTATACTATACTATGTTAAAAATATATAGTCAGTGTTTGGCGACTTTTTATTCGTCGTTTTTATTTTTCTAAGTTTTGATTTAAAATATTTAGTTACAGTAATGGAGAGGAAATGTAGTAATTGACCCGGAATTACAGTCATGGAAAATAGCCATTATGTACTAAAAATATAGAGATTATAGATGTTGATGAATTGTATAAATAAAAAAAAAATATTGTTCAGTTTCCTTTTGTTGTTGTTATTGTTCCTCTGTTGACATTAATATATATGATGGAGCTTGTGTACAGTACTGGAACACTAATATACAGAACAGTATATACTATTTTATGGTAGAAAATAAAAACAATGTATAGCTGTATAGTCATCAAACTTAATATATTTATTCATTTATTTGTCCCCATTTAAGTGACTATTTAAGTTTTCATTTCTCCAAGTTCTCATCAAAAATGGTTAACTGAAATTTTAATTTTAGGACCAACGGATAAAACATTGATAATTGCACAGCTATCGTTATTTTATTTTTTAAAATATTTTTAAAATAGACAAGTCAAACAATTGCGTAACCAATCAAAACTAGTAGATTATGGTTTTATCAAATGCAGCATATTCACACCTGTTGCACGTGCCTCTGATGTCCACATTAATTGCACAGATAATCCAATAGGTTGAGTAGGTAGTGTCATGCATGACCAAACATAATTATCATTTCCCATGTACATTCAGAAATAAACAACAAATCTAGCTGTGATTGGTGCTTTATGCAAGAGTTGTAGTTTCTGTCAGGCTTAAAAAAAGTTGTCTCTTAGCAACATGAGATTATGCTAATTCATATATAGATCATGTTTAGTATTTTTTATGATTTTTTTAAAATGTGATACACATCACTGAAAATGTGTCTGTTGTGACTGGCCAACTCTTACCCCTGTTTAGTTCCAGCAGAGTTATCTCTCTTAAATGCAATGGGGTACCTGGTTCTGTCCTTGTCAAATTGACAATCTAACATTGCTCTCTATGACAGTGTGTGACATGCATGCTCAAGTAGCCGTGAAGGTATATTTAATTCACCAAATGTCAACATGAAGGTCTATGGAAAAACAATTGGTACCTTGATATTTGTCCCACAACAACAGGACAAATATGGCGGATTACACGTACGCATACCAGTTTTTTAAGCCTGTATCGAATGAATGGTTTTGCGCTGTATGTAGATAAGAATTATGTTTAAATCATTCATGTACGAAGCGAATTCAATAGTTTTAGGTACATTTCGAGACGCCTACGTGAAAATTAAACAAGAAACGGACACGGATATTATTCGCAATGCTGTACAGAACTAACTATAATCCTACAATGCAAGACATGGACCTGATATGCATGTTTCATCTTTGAATTGGTTAAAACATTCCATGTGCACACAGTTTCAGCAGCAAAACGCACATTTCACAAGTTGTATACACCTTCCATTAACAATAGGTTTTTACTAACTCTAGTCAGTCCCTATTATTTTACAGCAGCAGTCAATACCTGCTGACATACAAAATTGATAAACTTGATTAATTTAAATGGTTGCAAATTCATACAACATGCAGCATACGAGACCGGATATAGAATTAAAAAAAAAAAAAAAAAGATTTTGCTTATGCAAGGTCATTTGAAATAATAATAATAATAATAATAATAATAATAATAATAATAATAATAATGATGACTTAATAGTGTGATTATTCTTTTAAAAAGCTCTAAGCGCTTTACAACATAACGTTAACACATAAAGGCATTAAAAAAACAGTTTGCATACAGACAACATATAAAAACAAGAAAATATCTCACAAACAATATCAAAGACAAATGAATTATTACACACTAAACAATATGAAACATGAATGAAATATCCTTGATCCGCTATGGTTCGTGCCCTTAACGTGAGTTTGAATGCTCGCATTATAATATTGTAAGAAAATATCAAAATCACCATACAAGGCACACACACAAAAAATGTGTATTTCCGGTTGGCCGACTGTCCCAGTTTCTCATTGCCGACCCTAAAAAAAATTCCCCACCCCCAGATTTTTTTTTCTTTTTAAATCACACAGCAGAAATTTGTTTGTGCATCTAATTGAGCCGGCTTTGCACAGCACTTTCAAGCACTTTAAATATTATTTGATTTATATATAATGTTAAAAACAAAAAACAAAAAAAACAAAATTTTACAAAAAAAGAAATCACATTGCTGAAATTGATTTGTACATCTAACTGAACCGGTTTTGCCCAGTACTTTGAAGCACTTGAAATATGATTTGATTTATACTGATTTATATATAGCTTCGAGTAACCACCTTTCGTGAACTTAACGTGAATTGTATCGCGTTCGTTATAATATTATGATAATCTATTCAAATACACCATAAAACTATATCTACTTCATTTAATCAACGTGAAAAAAATTTTGGCATTCATGTACATTAGTTCATAATTACCGTTTATCCGAGCGTGTGTATGTTTACTTATTTCCGGAAGTGACATCCATGGTTCGTGACATTCACTAAAAAGTCACATGGCATATGACCAGATCGTGCCAGTTAGACCAAGGTATGGATATTATTAGTTTATAGCGTCTCAGTTTTTTTGAAATTAAAAAATATTAAATTTAAAAATGATTATTTTTTTCCGTTAATTCTATATGCAGTTTGTGCATTTACATTACTGCTTGCTTGTTCTTTACCATATAGATACATGACTCAATAGACACAGACAGATATACAGAGAGACAGAGGGAGAGAGAAATTTAAAAATAGACTCTGGTGAATGGATACACATTTTATTATAATAGATTCAATGTCTTTTGATGTAGAATATATGTTTATTATGAAATAATACTGAAATGAAAAAGTCCGTATTGAATATACATTTCGAGTGTAAATTTTTCTTACCTTGTATATGAACCCAACATGATTAAAACCAAATATTTACATTGGCTATCTAGCTGTATTAATTCCCAAAGTTGGTTTTCCTGTTCAAAATATGTTAACAAGGTCACCATGTGATCGGCGGCGCTATCTTTAGCATATAATAGAAAAATCAACGCCAAAATGTATGACACAAAAAAGGCATTAGTGAAAACAGATTTTCAGCATGATTTTTTTAAATTACATGAAATTACCTTTTTGAATCTTATTTTGTTTTATTTTACTATATAATTAAATTATGTCCATGAGAAAAAGTCAATATTTGTCACGCAAGTTTATATAAATGATTTGAACTCCAGCATACCACATCATCATTTATAGAAATGATGGCCCCTAATTACCTGGCATCCTGACTTTAGTCTCTACAGCATTACTTTATCACGATTTGTTGCAATTAATCCCGTTTTTATCCTGATACCTATATTATTAAAATCTTAAACAATTACCATTTCCAGCGTTCCGTTTAGGTATTTAGAGGAGTCACGGCCCAGGAATTCCAATTCTCCTACTACTATTCTTAATCCACAACAACGCATTTTTAGATTTTGTCAATGCATATGAGCTAAGAGGATACCTACGCTATATGCCGATATTGTATTGCTACAATTATGCCAAGATACCCTCAGTTCAGTATCCACTATAATTCTTACACATTTGTATTCAGATGCGGTATGGATGTTTATTGTTTTGTGATGACCAGGCCGAATACATTGATACTGGTACCCAATACCTGTTCATATAAAACAGACTACACAAATGGCAGTGATAAGTTTAAAGCAGATAAGCAGATTGTATGGGCAGGTCACGCTAGATAGGTGGCAATCCGTTGGTTATTTTATCGCTTAAAATTATCAAAATTTAAACTTTGGCATTATGAACCGTCTATACTTATTTTAGACGAGAACAAAGTTGTAAAGTTACCAACATCTCATATAAGCAGCCATCTCATGATTAAACTATTGCTCTCTCTTCTTCATCGTGCAAAGACTAAGTTCTTCTAATCTAATATCTCTATCACAGATCTGAATTCGACGTGTGGAGTGGACGCTGACTGTCGTGACACCTTTGCAAAATGCAATACTGCAACTCTCACCTGCCTATGCAAAATGGGATACACAAATGTAAATGGAGCTTGTGAAGCAGGTAAGGAACTGTCATGGTTTTCTCAACATATAAAATTACCAATCCCAAGATAGAAACAAACACGCAATTTATTTTCGCAAAATTGACAGTATTCTCTTATTTTAGTCTCGCCATTTCACATTATATTGACTTCGATGCCAAACATTTTTTTACCATTCAGTATCTTCAGAAAATGTATCTATATTCATATAAATATATACATGTAAATTTATGTGTGTTTGACCTTATAGATATATGCACTTGCAATGAAGAGACTGTTTCATGATGTAATTAGCTGCTTCGCGCTGTACAATTTCGCTGACAGTTAATTTTCCTCCAGTTTAAATTGAAATGCAATTACCGAAGTTGGGTTTTCCGTTGTTGGCGGTCTGCACAAAGGAGAAGTATTATTTGCATACATGTTGAAAGTTCCTTCTAATGAAACAGCAAATACATCAAATGTATATGCGATCACTGAAATAGTTGTAAAATATTTCTCAGCAACGTCAATTTCTTACCTAACTTTCATCAAATAATAAAAAAACACATCCATCCATCGCTTATGATGTCGTCACATCAGTGGCGGTTGTTACGCTTGCCTCGAGAAAAACAATATCAGGCATTAAAAGGAGAGAAGAACTGGGTTCAGTGTAAGGAATCTGATCCTTATGTATCATGCGAAAGGCACTTACGACATTCGCTTTTTAGCAGCATCCTCTAACTGATCCATTCAGAAAATCCATTCTCGATTCCTTGAACATTCATCGTTCAACGATTTACATAGTCACTCTTAATTTTCTTCATTAAGCATTCATCATTGTATTTGGGTTCATTCGAAATACGGTTTTTGTTTCGCTGGTAAAAATAGCAATTTCAGGATTTGTAATCACGTTTTCCATCCATTCGTCCGTACCTTTGTAAATTCCTCTTTCAAATAGTCGTTTTCCGCAAGATAACTTGACTGGGAATAATTGGATTTTAACCAAATTTGGTTTGATGCTTTATATCAAGAAGACATCGAATGAGTTCAATTCTAAGCCTTCCATATCATAATTTAGAGGAGTTATGGCCCCTGATTTCGAATTCTCCTAAAACAAATTGCCGCATTGTGATAGCACCAAGAAATGTTAGACTTCGTGGAAGGTTTGCAGGGTTTCAACCATTTCTGGTGTATGGCTTTCTTTCCAGTAATCTTTCAATGAGTTCAATTGCAGTTTTCACAGCTACCTTTGCAGACATTATAACTATTGATTAACCATCCTCCTGACTTCAGGAGCTGTATTATAACTTTAGCAATTAAAGCTGCATTTCAGGCAAATTAGGTTCGCGATCTACCTTGAAGAGACCTGAAAAAAGTTCAATTTGCAGCATTGTGTGACATCATTTACAGGAGTTATGCCCTTTCGCAGCTGCACAGATTCAAAACGTGAATTTTCTATACAAATCAAGATTGTAATTAACTGTTATCAAACATTAGACTTCGGTTTCATTTTCTGCTGAATTCTGGTACAAGGAACGAATAGACTATATCACTAGCAAAATGTTCAGCTCTTGCATGTCTGCCAGAAAACAGTTTCGATCATTGTCATTAATTGCCATCGTCAAGACCTTCATTTCGGCACCTTTAATTTTCCATGGATTGATGAGATTCAACCCAATTGATCATGCGCCTATATATTGAAAAGAACTTGAATTTCTTGTATTTCTTGCATTTTCTTCAAAACTTGAGAGAACGTATGTTCGCGTGATTGTCAACTTGACTTTGCTTTCCATATTATTTCTCTGAAAATTGTAGTTCTATTTCAACAATATTTGTCACGCAAGTTTATATAAAGGAGACAATGATTTGATCTCCAGCATACCACATCATCATTTATAGAAATGATGGCCCCTAATTGCCTGGCATCCTGACTTTAGTCTCTGCAGCATTACTTTATCACGATTTGTTGGAATTAATCCCGTTTTGAGCCTGATACTTATATTATTAAAATATTCAACAATTTCGATTTCCAGCGTTCCGTTTAGTTATTTAGAGGAGTCACGGCCCAGGAATTCCAATTCTCCTACTATTGTTCTTAATCAACAACAACGCATTTTTAGATTCTATCAATGCATATGAGCTAAGCGGATACTTACGTTATGTGCCGAAATTATATTGCTACAATTATGCCAAGATACCCTCAGTTCAGTATCCACTATAATTCTTACACATTTGTATTCAGATGCGGTATGGATGTTTATTGTTTTGTGATGACCAGGCCGAATACATTGATACTGGTACCCAATACCTGTTCATATAAAACAGACTACACAAATGGCAGTGATAAGCTTAAAGCAGATAAGCAGATTGTATGGGCAGGTCACGCTAGAAAAGTGGCAATCCGTTGGATAGATTATCTCTTAAAATTATCAGAATTTAAACTTTGGCATTATGAACCGTCTATACTTATTTTAGACGAGAACAAAGTTGTAAAGTTACAAACATCTCATATAAGCAGTCATCTCATGATTAAACTATCGCCCTCTCTTCTTCATCGTGCAAAGACTAAGTTCTTCTGCTCTAATATCTTTATCACAGATCTCAATTCGACGTGTGGAGTGGTGTCTGACTATCGTGACACCTTTGCAAAATGCAATACTGCAACTCTCACCTGCCTATGCAAAATGGGATATACAAATGTAAATGGAGCTTGCGAAGCAGGTAAGGAACTGTCATGGTTTTCTCAACATATAAATTTACCAATCCCAAGATAGAAACAAACACGCAATTTATTTTCGCAAAATTGACAGTATTCTCTTATTTTAGTCTCGCCATTTCACATTATATTGACTTCGATGCCAAACATGTTTTACCATTCAGTATCTTCAGAAAATGTATCTATATTGATATAAATATATACATATATATACATGTTAATTTATGTGTATTTGACCTTATAGATATATGCACTTGCAATGAAGAGATTGTTTCATGATGTAATTAGCTGCTTCGAGCTGCACAATTTCGCAGACAGTTACTTTTCCTCCGAATTAAATTGAAATGCAATTAATGAAGTTGGGTTTTCCGTTGTTGGCGGTCTGAACAAGGGAGAAGTATTATTTGCATACATATTGAAAGTTCCTTCTAATGAAACAGCAAAGACATCAAATGTATATGCGATCACTGAAATAGTTCTACAATATTTCTCAGCAACGTCAATTTCTTACCTAACTTTCATCAAATAATAATTGTGCACATCCATCCATCTCTTATGATGTCGTCATATCAGTGGCGGTTGTTACGCTTGCCTCGAGAAAAACAATATCAGGCATTAAAAGGAGAGAAGAACTGGGTTCAGTGTAAGGAATCTGATCCTTATGTATCATGCGAAAGGCAGTTACGACATTCGCTCTTTAGCAGCAGCCTGTAACTGATCCATTCACAAAATCCATTCGCGTTTCGTCGAACATTCATCGTTCAACGATTTACATAGTCACTCTTCCTTTTCTTCATTAAGCATTCATCATTGTATTTGGGTTCATTCTAAATACGGTTTTTGTTTCGCTGGAAAAAAATAGCAATTTCAGGATTTATAATCACGTTTTCCATCCATTCGTCCGTACGTTTGTCCATTCCTCTATCAAATAGTCGGTTTTCGCAAGATAACTTGACTGGGAATAATTGGATTTTAACCAAATTTGGTTTGATGCTTTATATCAAGAAGACATCGAATGAGTTCAATTCTAAGCCTTCCATATCATAATTTAGAGGAGTTATGGCCCCTGATTTCGGATTCTCCTAAAACAAATTGCCGCAGTGTGATAGTACCAAGAAATGTTTGACTTCGTGGAAGGTTTGCGGGGATTCAACCATTTCTGGTGTGTGGCTTTCTTTGCAGTAATCTTTCAATGAGTTCAATTGCAGTTTTTGCAGCTACCTTTACAGACATTATAACTATTGATTAACCATCCTCCTGACTTCAGGAGCTGTATTATAACTTTAGCAATTAAAGCTGCATTTCAGGCAAATTAGTTATGCGGCTCTACCTTGAAGAGACCTGAAAAAAGTTCAATTTGCAGCATTGTGTGACATCATTTACAGGAATTATGCCCTTTCGCAGCTGCACAGATTCAAAACGTGAATTTTCCATACAAATCAAGATTGTAATTAACTTTTATCAAACATTAGATTTCGGTTTCATTTTCTGCTGAATTCTGGTACAAGGAACGAATAGACTATATCACTAGCAAAATGTTCAGCTTTTGCTTGTCTGCCAGAAAACAGTTTCGATCATTGTCATTAATTGCCATCGTCAAGTACCTTCATTTCGGCACCTTTAATTTTCCATGGATTGTTGAGATTCAACCCAATTGATCATGCGCCTATATATTGAAAAGAACTTGAATTTCTTGTATTTCTTGCATTTTCTTCAAAACTTGAGAGAACGTGTGTTCGCGTGATTGTCAACTTGACTTTGCTTTCCATATTATTTCTCTGAAAATTGTAGTTCTATTTCAACAATATTTGTCACGCAAGTTTATATAAATGAGACAATGATTTGATCTCCAGCATACCACATCATCATTTATAGAAATGATGGCCCCTAATTGCCTGGCATCCTGACTTTAGTCTCTGCAGCATTACTTTATCACGATTTGTTGGAATTCATCCCGTTTTGAGCCTGATACCTATATTATTAAAATCTTCAACAATTGCCATTTCCAGCGTTCCGTTTAGTTATTTAGAGGAGTTACGGCCCAGGAATTCCAATTCTCCTACTACTGTTCTTAATCAACAACAACGCATTTTGAGATTCTATCAATGCATATGAGCTAAGCGGATATTTACGTTATGTGCCGAAATTATATTGCTACAATTATGCCAAGATACCCTCAGTTCAGTATCCCCAATAATTCTTACACATTTGAATTCAGATGCGGTATGGATGTTTATTATTTTGTGATGACCAGGCCAAATACATTGATACTGGTATCCAATACCTGTTCATATAAAACAGACTACACAAATGGCAGTGATACGAGTAGAGCAGATAAGCAGACTATATGGGCAGGTCACGCTAGAAAAATGGCAATCCGTTGGTTACATTATCTTTTAAAATTATCAAAATTTAAACTTTGGCATTATGAACCGTCTATACTTATTTTAGACGAGAACAAAGTTGTAAAGTTACAAACATCTCATATAAGCAGCTATTTCATGATTCAACTATTGCTCTCTCTTCTTGTGGAAAGACTAAGTTCTTCTGCTCTAATATCTCTATTACAGATCTTTATTCGACGTGTGGAGTGGACGCTGACTGTCGTGACACCTTTGCAAAATGTAATACTGCAACTCTCACC